>JBBBDQ010000414.1:2025000-2190000 GCA_037127315.1 Ascarosepion bandense
TGCAGCCACTTTCCCATCGTCGAAATGTGGCCTCCCTCTGTCTCTTCTATAAATACTTTCATGGCTTCTGCTCGGATGAGCTTAAGTCACTGATGCCTCCTCAACAGGTGTTTACCCGTGCAACCAGACTGGCAACTGGGTCCCACCCATTCACAGTCAGGTTAGCCAAACGCAGACGACAATTCTACTCCTGCAGCTTCCTCTCTCGCACTTCCCGCCTGTGGAACTCACTCCCGTATTCTTGCTTTCCTGACGGCTACGACCTCCAGAAATTTAAAAGCAAAGTTAATACTCACCTATTAACCACTGGCCTCTAGCTCTCTCCCCTCCCCTGTATAACCTTCCCTTTCTCTCCGCCCATGTACCTGTCATTGCACCTGCTTTCTTAGTTTTCTATTGTTCCTTTCTAACTAGCTTGTACTCCTCACTCTTTTCTAATTAATCTTTCTACATTTATGTAACCCCCTGCACATCAGTGGCGTTTCTGCCTTGCTCGGGGTGAAATGATTTAAAAAAAAAAAAAATATATATATATATATATATATATATATATATATATATATATATATGCGTGTGTCTGTGTCTGTGTCTGTGATTTTATTAAGTGTGGGTTGTTTTGATTTAATGCAGATGGCCTCCAATATCTGAAGGTTCTTTTTACTGTGCGTATGAGTAAGTATTATTGCATTGTTGACTAAAATCTGTCTGATATTACCTACACGGTTTTTCTAAGAAATGTTGTTAATTTAACTCTGATCAGAAAGGTGACAGGTAAAGCGTGGTTGTAGTAAAACCAATATATGTAGTAGGTTTATTATTAGTACCAGAGATACAATCTCTGAACGGGCATGTAAATTGATACACTACATTGGTTTTCTGTAGAGGATTTAGTTGTGTGTTTGTAGGGTTATTAGAGACCATGAGGTCAATTGTTATAAACTTTTTTATAATACATGATGAGCTTAATTAGATTATTATTATTTATTGGTTTAACATCATATATATATATATATATATATATATATATATATATATATATATATATATTAAATCCAAAAGGATGATCAGATAAGTAAATCTAAAAAAACAAGCCCGATCCTTTTAATATTAATTTCATTAATATTAAAATTGATCAAGGTGGAGGGCTCGATGGAAATGTTACATTCTATTTACAGAGCCAAATATAAAAAAATAAAGCAAAAATTTCAATATTTAAATCCGTTGGATAGCCATTTCTACGAGGAAATCCTCGCTTCTTCAGCAACGGCGAAACGAAAATTTTATTTACTCAAATTCAAATGTGTTAAAATATTTTATACCGGTAGAAGTCTAAAAAATCATCCATAGACAGGAAAATTAAATGGGGTGGGATTAACAATTTTTGAATGTTAGGAAGTAAGAAGGGGAAAACAGACAGATACCTATGTTTCATATTAGAAGATATACCCCTCCCAATACAAGAGCCAAGAGTTTAAAAGTTGAAATGTTAAAATTTAGCCATATATATATATATATATATATATATATATATATATATATATATATATATATATATAAGTTGTAAGTTTAAAAATGTACTTTTTGACAGTATTTATTTATTTCTATAATTATATTTGATATTTCAGACCGTCCTCGGCCTTTCATCAGAAACAAATGATTTTAAATGATTTTCGCGAGAGCGTTCGTCCGAGAGATTGTTTACATCACGTGACGCAGAAAGCGACAGAATGTTTTAAATATTTGTAAACGTAAACCTATCTTTAATAATACTTATAAATTTTGTTTTAGAGAATTTGTTTAATTGTATCTAAAAATGTTTAACTGTTGAAATATTTATAAAGATTCAAAACACATAAGTCCCTATTTAACCCTAGACTGTGTGTATTTAATTTTAAAATCCAGTATTTTTCTTTCTTTCTGCGTGAGTGTGTAGAACTAAAATCGGAGTCTATCAGTAAATATTTGCTGTTTTCTAATGTGTGTCCTGGTTGATTGAAGTGTTGGGCTATGGGGGAATATTGGTTGTTCTGGCGTATGCTAAGTTTATGATTATTGAAATGGAATCTAAAGCTATTTCCAGATTCACCAATATATCCACTATTTGGACATATTGAACAGAAGAAAAAATATATAATGTTTTGGCTGTCACAGGTGATGTAAACAATCTCTCGGACGAACGCTATCGCGAAAATGTTTCTAATTTAAATTTTAAAATCATTTGTTTCTGATGAAAGGCCGAGGACGGTCTGAAATATCAAATATAATAATAGAAATAAATAAATACTGTCAAAAATACATTTTTAAACTTACAACTTTTTAGTAGTTTTTCCTATACATATTAAGACAGTATACGTGGATCATCACTATATATATATATATATATATATATATATATATATATATATATATATTCAAATAAAACTTCGAAAATCATATAGGTCGTATGATCATTTCCGCGAGGAATACTCGCTTCGTCAGCGACCAAATTTTTATTATGGAAAACTCAAGAAGAAATTCACACGCCAAAAGTTCACTCAAAATTAAATTTATACACCGGAAGTTCACTTGAAAAGAAGGAAAAAGAAAAGAAATAAGAAAAAACAGTTGAAAAAAAGAACTTCTTATGTTATGTTAAAAGGTAGGCGTCTAGATGTTGTTATGAGGTGAAGGGAACAAGAGGGAGGGAAAACAGAGAGATGCAAAATGAAGAGACCTGAAACATTTTTAATATTAATAAGATTAATATTAATAGGAAATCATTTGGGATTTTACCTACATGCCACTTGTTGTTTGGATATAAAATATATTTACTCACTCGCACTATGGAGAAATGGTAGATTTTTAAAACTGTAGCTACTCACACATTTACGCATCGTTCATTCAGTAATGAATTTGAACACTCTTGGCTACCGGCGTGTGTTTACATTGTATATAACACACTAAAGTTCGCCTTCCTGTACCAAGCGCACATAGCTCAGAGGTAGAATCGCCGACTGATGTCACTTCGATAGGGTTTCAATTCTGGCTAAAAGAAACCGGATGTCTAATCGTACTGACTGTCTGCGCATGACTATATATATATATATATATATATATACAAATGAGTAAGAACAAAGAAAGAAAATAATTGCAACGTTCAAAACATTAATTTAAAACAATGCTCAATAGAGCAATGAGTATTTATTATAATTTATTACTTTAGAACATGTGCAAACTACAAGCTACTACAAAATTCTACATTTTGTTTCGACAATAAAAGAACAATCTCTCATTAGGTAGTTAATAATGATGGTAATAAACGTTTTATTTAAATTACATAGCAATAAAATATTGAAATGATATAACAATAACAATAGTAATTCTACTACTCATCTTAATTTGCCCCATAATAAAAAAATTATGCAATTGTAAAAATCCCAACCAATGCTCTTTATCTAACAAATGTTTAACTAAATCCCTTGTCTATATGTGCTCTATCTCATCAGTAGAAAATCTTAGGGTTACTAAATTTATATTGGTAATACAATTAACCATTTTAAAAAGCGTTTGTACAATAATCTCTCGTCTTTTACTAATAAGGACAAATAAAATATATCACTTCCTAAATATTTTTGGAAGTTAAAAGAGAAGAATAAAACATCAAAAGTTAAATGGAAAATTCTCGAACAAGCTAGAATCTCTAGATCGATGAACGAACCATGTTTCCTCTGTTTGCAAGAGAAAATGGAAATTATAAAGTACTTAAAAAGTGATATATTACGAAATCAAAGGCATGAAACTAGAGTAAATTGTAAACATATTAAAGAATTAACCTTAAATCCTGCTAGTATTACAAAATCTAAGGTATGAAACTATAGCAATTGTAAACATTTTACTGTATAAACTTTACTATCTTGATAATTTACTTTAACTATATGATCTTTCTTCTTATGTTATTTTATCTATATTTTCTATTATAAATTGTGATTTATTTATTGCCTTAAGTATGTTTTATTCCACTCGATAATTACTGTTAGTAGTTTTAGTCATGTACAAGCTTATATTTATTTACATTGTATTTATTTTGTTATTTATTTGTCATTATTTATTTATTTTTTATATATTTATTATTATTATATTATTTTATTATTATTATTAATATTTTTATTACATATTTTTATTTATTATTATTACTATTTTCATAAAATATTTTTTTTTATTTATTTATATAATATAACATATTTTATTATTTTATTTTAATTTAATTTTAATATTAATTTTACTTACATTTATTTTTATTTTATTTCATTTTAATTTTTAATTTTTAATTTTAATTTATTTTACTTTTTTTCTAATTTATTATATTAGGTCTAATGAATTTATATCTTCGTATTATATTTTTTAAATATCCTTTATTTTACGTTTTATGAATAATTTTTCTATTTGTGTATGTGATTTCACTATTTTTTTTTTTAAATGCCAAAAGATTTAACTTGAAACAATTCACTTCCGGCCAAAATTGAAAATTTGTCTTTCTTGGCCGTTTTCATTGTCACTCCTCTTTCTTTCCTCGCTAAACTGTCTTATTTTTTCTCCTTATTTTCCTCTTCACTTTCTACTTCTTCTGTATCTTTCCTTTTCCTCTTTCTTTTCTTTTTCTCTAGAAGTTTAATTTTTTTTTTTATGCCAAAAGATTTCAGCCCAGATACCGTTAACAGATGTCAATATCTGTCTGCAATTCACCTCCGGCCAAAATTTAAATTCTCTCTCTCTCTCTCTCTCTCTCTCTCTCTCTCTCTCTCTCTCTCTCTCTCTCTCTCTGCCTGCTGTTTCCATAGGCTCTTCCCTCTTTATATTTTCTCACTTATTTTCCTTTTCACTTTCTATTTCTTTTGTAGCTTTCTCTTTCCTCTTTCTTTTCCTTTTCTTGATTTGTCATCTTATTTTTTTTTTATTTTTCTTCCCTCTTTCTTTTCCTCCCATTTTAATATCTTTTTACCGCATACAAAAAAAAATTTTAAAAAGGGAAGTGGTATTCTTTTTTTATTTTTTTATTTTTTTTTTCTCAATAGAACTTTTAATTTCCTCATTATTAATTACTTGATGAAACATTGCTCTTTCAATGTCGAAACAAACTGCACAATCTTGTAGTAGGTTGTAGTTTTTACGTGTTCTAAAGCATAATTAATAAAAAATATTCATTGATCTATTTTATGCCTACATTTCTGCAGCTTTCAAACTGCCTCTTGTAACACTTGTATGTGTGTGTGTGTGTGTGTGTGTGTGTGTGTGTGTGTGTGTGCTTGTGTGTGTGTGTAAATACAATGTGCGATGGGTAAATGTGGCCATTTTATACTTTAATTTCGCGCATGTGCATTTGTTTTTATTTAGTCGACTGCACAGTATAGTAGGGTCAGTTGGGCACCGTCTGTAAGAGTCAATCAGTTAAGTGCTAAACGCGATACACGCTTGGACGATCATGTCTTTAAAGAAACATGACTGCCTGACCAGAAGATTATCCCGCAGTAGGTTGCCATTGCTTTCTGCGGTAGACTGGTTGCAAGCCAAGGCTTTTGAACCTAATCTATCTTGTTATTTAATCCATAACTAGAAGGAAAAGACGGATTAATACCTTTCCCAATGGTATTTGTGCGTAAGTGAATGCAAGGAGTTCAAATGGAATTCGAACTCGGCCCCCGATTTGTCATTCCGAGTCGATATCCACTGCACCACAACATACATTCTCAAGAAAAAAAGATTACCGTGACGAAATTAATTCCACCAGAAATTCGGATATGGCATGCTTTACTGCTTGGCATTCGTGCCGGAAGCTTTAATATGAAAATTTCAGAGTGTTTAAGTGTCAATCTGAGAACATTGCAAAGGATTTGAAAAAAGTGGATGGTATATCCAGTCAGCATCATGGTGTTTGGAATGGTCACTCGTGGTGGCGATGGTATGCCTCTATTCATCCTCCCACAGACCATCCAACTCAACCCGAAGGCCTACATCAAGGCTTGTGAAAATAGTGCTGCCTTAGATCAAGATGGTGGCTGCTGGAAGACTCTATGTCTGGCAACAGGACTCTGCACCATGCTAGAAAAGCAGGAGAAAACAGTCATGATTGTCATATCAAAACACTCCTTGCATCTGACCACCAGATTCCCCCGGCTAAAACACCCTCGATTATTATGAATGGGGCACAGTTGAGCCAACAAAACTTTTTGTAACACCAAAGATGAGTTGAAGGCAAGATTTATGCCAGTACTCACCAACTTAAAGGAGATCGCCCATAAAAGATGCAGGAGATACCAAAGTCGTCTGAAAGACGCAGTTGAAGCCAATGGTGATTTTATTGAATAAATGTATTCTTTAGTATTTCAAGATATTTTGGGTAACTTTGGTAAATATATCTGTAAAAATGAGACGTCAGTGTTATTTTCATTTTAATATAATTTAGTTAACATTTCAAGCATCGCACTCAGTATCTATTCAATTAGTATTACTAAAATAATATGATAATGGATTGTGCACTTTTTTTTTTTTTGAGAGGGGGGGGTTCTCTCTCCACATCATCTCACTGTTTGTGTCAGTTTTTGTTTCTTCTGGACAAATAATTGCATTCTAGTCAACAAAAAATGTATGTAAGACTTGCATTATTAAATCAATATTATCTCTAAACAATTTGCACAATTTAAAAATATTGCCAAGTTTTAAGTAAGTTGGAGGTTTTAAGCTTTATGTGACTTGCATAACTTCAGACAGATGTTTTAACCCATAGTCAATACTGGATATATATATATATATATGTGTGTGTGTGTGTGTGTGTGTGTGTGTGTGTGTGTGTGTGTGTGTGTGTGTGAAAAATATAATTTAAAGGTATGCGATATTTATGGCACAAAGTCAAGGATAAAACCCTAAAAGATATTGGATTCCTGGCAACGCTCAAATACCCACCACACAACACAAAAAAGCCAACATAAGAAGAAAGATCATATGGTTCAATCCACCGTGCAACGAAAACGTAAAAACAAACATAGGGAAAATATTCATTAAACTCATACAGTTCCCGCATCAAGCACTTCTCCACAAGATTTTCAGCAAAAACACTGTAAAAATCAGTTACAGTCGCACGGAGAACATTTCAGAAATAATAAAAAGACACAACAGAAAAACAACCACCAAACCACTCGAACAAATTAAGCCTACATGCAACTGCAGAACAAAGAACTTAAACAGCAACTGCTTTCAGAACAATGTAATATACCAAGCCAGTGTAAAATCGACAGATAACGAAGAAAAAATATACATGGGAGTAACTGAATAACCCTGGAAACAAAGAAACTACGCGCACTAAACATCTTTTAGAAATAGTAAATACGGGAACATCACAATGCTTTCTAAACATATCTAGAAAATTAAAGACAACAACAAATCACACCAAAAATATCATGGCAAATAAAGAAAACATCAGCCTACAATAATTAATCTAAAAACTGTAAAATCTACATGGAGGAAAAACAGCTATAATTACATTCCCAAGCGAAAATACACTACTAAAACGATCGGAACTCATCTCAAAATGCAGACACGAAGCGTTACTTAAAAATTGAAAACTATAAATGATTAAGTTAAAATAAATAAATAAAATAACATAAACAAAAATGAGTAAAATAAATTAATCCTAACAAATAAATAAAGTAAATAATAAACAAATAAACTACGTACGCACAGATAAGCACAAGAAAGCATAGTGCAAAGTCATCTTGCCAGACATATAGTCTTCCACCAGAGTCAGGGCAACAGTACTTCCTCAAGGTACCTGATGTAAGCCTCCATGTTGAGTCTGTGGCTCTTACCAACAAATTAGGGAGTTCTTTTCTTATTAGAACGATCAGAGTGAGTTTGCTGAGCTACCGTCTCTACGTAATCACCATTAGACTTATCCAACTCTTTACCTAATGTTCTGTACTGTCCTAAAATATTCGTATTGGAGCTTCAGGGGTGAATGCCTAAGCAGTACAACATGCTATTTCCAAATTTCTTGCGATGTAAATTCCATCATGGTGCTCTTTTTCTTGCAGACAGTGCTCAACTGATCCTACTATATTGTGCAGTTCA
The DNA here is from genome assembly GCA_037127315.1 of Ascarosepion bandense. Lineage (NCBI taxonomy): Eukaryota > Metazoa > Mollusca > Cephalopoda > Sepiida > Sepiidae > Ascarosepion > Ascarosepion bandense. The sequence goes on from JBBBDQ010000414.1 coordinate 2,033,101, forward strand.
AAAATTCAAAATCAAACAAACTCTCTAAGTTATTTATTCACCGGTGCTTAAAGACACATGGCCCAGTGGATATAGGCGTTTGTTAATTCCAGTGACTTGACCCAAAGGGTTGTAAGTTTAATACCTAAAATAATACCTAATTATAAAATAATAATTTAGAGGGTTGAGTTAAAGAGAGATAACTACATGGTATCTAGAAGTGGCATCGTATATGGAATGAGAATTATATACGTCAGTAATCAAAATAAAGGGTTCGGTTCAAAATTCCTAGGACCTGATAAAGAGCGGAGCATACAACGGCCGAAACGTCGTCAACATGACAATAAAGACGAGAACAACAGTTCTGTGTAAATAATATATATATATATATATATATATATATATATATATATATATTATTATTATTAGTAGTAGTAGTAGTAGTAGTAAGTTATAATTATAATGCATATTTTTAAAACCTGAATATTTTAATCCATAATTAATCCAGGGTGTACATGGTGGAAAGCTATAATTAATGCTGGATAGATTTTACGACTGCCATCAATGAGTTAAAACAGTTTTTCCCAACTCCTCCCATCTAATCTAAATATTTCATGTCTCAGGTCATTTAAAATGATAAGTTTATTTTAAGAATGAGAAATGTCAGAATAATAATGAATAATAATTATTTACGTCAACTTTATTTCTTTTATCACATTCCCACGAGGTCAGAGGTTAACATGAACTAAGATGTATGTCCCTTCAGGCAGCTTGGAATCTTCAAGAAAACTGTCATTGCTGTAGAGTTTTCTCATTGGTTAATTGAAACCATGTGACACAGTCAGAGGTATACTTGTGGGTGTATTTTAAGGCTTGTACTTCAACTCGGTGCATCGTTACTTAATATCCTGGCAAAATAAGTAAACATTGAAGACACTAGAAAATAAGCATGCTGGACCTTCACATATTTGCTTCATTCTTGGGAAAACCAAACTGACTTTCAGTACATCACAACACCCGCTAGAAACATTTAATCACCGATCTAACCTAAATTTTTACCAGTCATGATGAGTGGTTGCACTTTTAATGAAGCACCTTGATTTGGACGTCTTTTGGGCCCACGCTCATATTCAATACCCTAAGTATAACACTATATACGATCCACCGCTAAAGAGGCTTCTGATTCCACACTAGAAAGCACTTGACTGCTGCTGACCAAATTTTAACTTTGACAGAGTTCGAAACCGTTTACCACGTCGTTTAAACGATTACTTTTTGTCAACCCTACAACCCTTTTCCCCATAGACACAACGTGGCAAAACACTCACTGCTCTATTGTTATTTCCAGGACATATGTTCTGACAAGCTACGTTACATAGTTTCACCAGTTCAGACATTTACATCTAAAACCCGCCCTAACATACACACAGGGGGTGTATCAGTCTCATTCTCTTTGTATTCCATTGGTAAGGAGGAAGTGCCATTCCGGCAACTTCTTCCCAAGAGCCTTCATTTCCTCGAACACTGTCTGACCCTATTCATTTCTAGATAAACATTTCCTTATCGTACATATCTTCATAATCTGCTGTTACTTCCTCATCCATCTCTCACATCCATACAACAACCTTGTTTAGTAATATTTGATTGGCTCGTGGGTGTTGTACTGAGTGAACATTTAATTACAAAAAAATGAATGCACCATGCAAAAAGAGTGCTCATAGAACCACCAACGGTTATTAGTCAGTCAGCCACATGTGATACATGCTGAGGCGATCATGTCTCTTTCGAGACATGACCGAGCAGGCAGAATATTTTCGGAAGTGTTGGGACGCCCGCGCCTATTCGGCTATAATGGACTATTCCATCACTATGTAAAGTAACGGTGGCATCTACGTAGACGGAGTGTGCCGAGCAGCCGATCGACAAGTCAGTCGTAGACTTCCGGTGACGACCCGGAAGTACCCATTGCTCATACTACGTCTTACGACGGTTGAGACGATTAACCTTTATTCTTGTATTGGATACTAATAACCTTTGTAAATACTATTTTCACGGAATACAACAATTAACCTATTCCTGTTGTTGAGTTATTTATTCTTACTCACGACATAACTGGAAGTAAATTGCCTTTACTTTCTGCAATAGACAGGTTGCCTACCAAGGCTATAGAACCCAATTAGTTCTGCTATTAGCGTAGCTGGAGGGAGAACAGAGAGATTAATACCTTTTCCAAAGGTATTTGTGCTCAAGTGAACTGAAATTCGAACTCGGCTCTCTGATTTCTAATTTCGAGCCAATATTCATTACACACAGTCAGTCAGTTAAATGCCATACGTGATTCACGCTTTGGCGGTCATGTCTCAAAAGAGACATGATTGACCGGGCAGAAGATTTTCTCGCAGTAAGTTGCCATTACTTTCTGCGGTAGACTAGTTGCCAACCAAGGCTATACAACCCAATCTGTTCTGTTATTTAACCTATAGCAGGAGGGAAGAGACGGATTAATACCTTTCCCAAAAGTATTTGTGCGTAAGTGAATGCAACTTGATTTCGAACTCGGACTACAACCCAACCGAGATGAGACGAGTTCTGTTTTAGACGAACGTACTTCGAGAAAGAAAAGGTAATAAAAAATAGTAACAGTAGATACCAATTCAAAACCAACGGTAAAGAAGCTTGTGAAGATGCTAGAGAAAACAGATACAAAACATATCTAGATAACAACAGTAAAACGAGTATTATATCGACACAGCAATCTATTGCTCCGAAAAAAAAACAGTTAGCCGTTTTCGGCTGCAGATGGAAACAAATATCTTAGTTTTCGCAGAATTTTTTTTTTTTTTCCTTTTTTTATTATTATTATTATTTTTTTTTTTTTTAATCTGTCGTGGACCCGGTTAAGAAGTCCGGCAAGAAATAATACAACAACCAAAATAGGAAATAACGATATATATATATATATATATATATATATTAAACACAGCAAAATACAAATACGTGAAATTCTGTTAGTAAAACGAATATATTCGGGTTATGAAGTAATACTATGGTATTATGCAATGGTCGTACGATAGTAGTCTTGGTTATCTCTGCCTATCACTCTCCGCTGATCTGCTTATGCTGATCTCTCTCTCTCTCTCTCTCTCTCTCTCTCTCTCTCTCTCTCTCTCTCTCTCTCTCTCTCTGAGCTCTTGATCTGCTCTCCTCTTGTGAGGGGAAGTATATGTAGTTGTATGAAGAGTTCAATCTGTTGTAATGGGTGATGCCGCCATGACATAATCGTTTTACCCCAAGCAAAGCGGGACCAACATTAGTGCGCTGGGTGTTACAGTGAGAGAAAAGACTGGATACAAGGGGTATTGAAGAAAGGATAAAAGATGAACGGGATTCAAGAAGATAGAAGATGGAAATTTACGTTGATTTTAAATATTCGGAGTTTGTAGCTATCGGGGAAGCAAGTAAACGGAAAAGGATTTAAACAGGCAGTAAGAGCAAGAAAATAAACTGTTAGAGTAGAAGAGGCGGTTAGTTTAACTCTTTCAATGATAAAAGATTGGGACTTAGATGCCAATATAGTTACACGCTTAAATTCACGTGGTCGGGGCACTAGGAAAAATGCCCGCCAAAGCAACAGTTGCCATCAAGATATTCGTAGACAAGAAAGCCGGTGAGAAAGTGACTGAAGTCGAAATGCCAAGACAGGACCGCTTACATTGCAGATTCTTCTTTGGATTTTGTCAGAAACCTCAAGCTTTATTTTGACGTCTAAAGTAATCGTTTAAAAATGTGTCGAAAATTGTTCAATATAATCTGCGTAATGACTTTAGACTAACTGTAAGCAAAGACTTATCCGAAAAATAATGTCTGATTTTAGAATCAATTTTTATTCTTTTTTTTTTTATAATAATTTCATCTCAAGCATGGAAGAAATGCTACTAGTGCGCAGGGTCTAACATGAGAGAATAAAAAAAGATACAGGCTATGTCGAAGAAAAGATAAGAGATGAATGGGAATCAGTCACTCAGTTAAGTGCCATACGTGATACACGATTTCGGCGATCATGTCTCGAAAGACTGACTGGGCAAAAGATTATCCCGCAGTGAGCTGCCATGGCTTTCTGCGGTAGACTGGTTGCAAGCCAAAGCTATAGAACCCAATCTGTCCTATTATTTAACCCATAACTAGAAGGAAAAGACGGATTAATACCTTTCTCAAGGGTATTTGTGCGTAAGTAAATGCAAGGAGTTCAACTGGAATTCGAACTCGGCTTCCCGATTTGTCATTCCGAGTCGATATCCACTGCACCACAACGCACATCCGACTGAATGGAAATCAAGTAGATAAAAGATGGCAACTGACATTGCATTTAATTTTTTTGTGATTGTAGCTATGAATATGGAAGTGAATTCCACAAACAGGAAGTGCGAGAAAAGAAACTATTAGGGTAGAAGAGAAGATTACATTTAACTGTTTCGACGGTAAAAGAGCGGGACCTTAATGCCAATCTAGTAGCATGAGTAAATACATGTGGTCAGGGTATCAAGGAAAAAAGCTCATCAGGGCAGTTGCCATGAAAATACTTGTAAATTAATTCATTAATTCACTGAATTAATGTATTTAAACAGTGTTTATATCAGTCAATACAGAAAGCCTGAACATGTATACATTTCTACTGTCAAGTTACTAGATCTTTATGATTTTATGGTAAAATTCTAAAGCTTTTGACGCCAAAAAATCGGTTTCTGCACCTTCTTTGCAAAGAGCTGTTTTTTATCTTAAAAATCTCGAAGCTGCTTAAGAAGTGGTAGTAAGATGGCGATAGGTCAGGGTAATATGGTGGATGTGGCAATGTCCTGTATCCCGAGTCGGTGAGCTTCTGCAAAGTCATCCTTGCAACACGTAGCCAAGCATTGTCATGAAGCAGCAGTGGACTTCGTCGATTAACCAGTGCATTTCATTCATGGAAGTAAACTTTGGCGGTGATGCTCTGGTTAGATTCCAGAAAGCTGTAATTAAGTGGTTCTTAACTTTTTCTGTTCAATGAACACTTTTCACAATAAATGAGAATGCTTTTTCCCCAACCTTTCCAAGACTGCCCTGATTAAATAATGCATTCTAAATAATATGCACGTATCATTGAAAATCTTTCTTTTTTCCTATTACTACATATAAATTTACATGGATTATTTTTATAGAGGAAAAAAAGATTAATAGCAATAAAAGATGGAGATGGATTTTTAAACTTGAACACATGTACAGTAATTTGTTTTAATTCATAACTAGTTATTAAATAAATAAACTGAAGCAGACTTCAATAAACAAAAAGTTCAATAGAATGCCAGGGTACTGTATTTCCATAAACAAAATCTGTAAATAAACAAAAAAAAAAAAGATTTTCTCTACCACTCCACAGGAGAGAAGAATTCCCTATTATACTCTTCTTTTGGTGCAATTTCAGTTTTGAAAAGTGTTTTGGTCTTTCGTCACGATCAAGTGATTGAATCGATCGTTTACAATTGTAATAAAGCATCCATTTCCGACCTCAAGTCTTTATTCAACCAAAAAATGGATCATTCCAATTTCACAGGTGCATCATCGAACACACTTTAAAACTTTTAACACTTTGGCTTTCACTAAGTTCATGTTGGACCCATTTCTTCTTCTTCTTCTTCTTCTTCTTCTTCTTCTTCTTCTTCTTCTTCTTCTTCTATGTTCCCTGTCCCTTCAGGACGTAGGCGATCATGGCTTTCCACGTCTCCCTATCCCTGGTGGCTCCTGTTACACCACGCAACCCCCGTTCTATCATCCACCTGTTCAAGTCCTTCAAATATGTTATCCGCTGCTTTCTTCTGTCTCTTTTTCCCTCTATCTAGCCTGTGAGTATCGGGTTCTCCTCATTGCCTGTCCCAGATACTTCAGTTGTCTCTTCCTGATGCTTACTATTAATTTTCTTTTTGTTGTCATTCTTTCCAACACATCATCATTGTTCACATGCTCGGTCCATGATATCCGCAGCATCCTTCTGTAGAACCATATTTCCGCCGCCTCAAGTTTTTCCTTCATTTTCGATGATATTGCCCAACATTCACTGCCGTATTGAAGAACTTACATCACATAGCATTCTAGTATTCTCTTCTTTGTTTCTAGTGAAAGTTTCCTGTGTCTTAGTACTTTACTCAGCTTCTAGAACGCGTCCTTCGCCATGTCAATTCGCCTTCGGATCTCTGTGTCGCACTTTCCATCTCCTGTTAGAACGCTTCCTACGTATTTAAATTCCTGTACTTGCTTGAGTCTGGTATCCCCCACCTGTATTTGGCATTTTGGGCTGCTCTTTTTGCTGATGACCATGCATTCAGTTTTCTTGCAGTTTATTTGTAGTCCTTTTTGTCACTCTCTTCAGCTACCTTCAGTAGGAGGTCTTGTAGTTTCCATTCCGTAGCGGCACTGTATCACCTGCGTATCTTATGTTGTTCAAATTGTGGCCTCAGATTACAAATCCTGGTATAGCATCGAGGGTCCTCAAAATATTCTCGCTGTACAAGTTGAACAGATCCAGTGAAAAGACACATCCTTGTATTACGCCCCTTTCTATCTTTGTAACTCTGCTGAACTCATTATCTGTCCGTATGCAGGCATTTGCTGCCAGTAGAGATTCTTAATTTTATCAAGCTTGTTCATTAAGCTTGATTAAATTGATCCCTTGCCAATTTTCTTTAGATGGTCCGATATTGTTGAAATCTTGACACCCATTATCCGAGATATTTCTCTGACACTTTGAGCTGATTGTCAATTGCAAATGGACGTCCTCTACCACATTGATCTTTAAGATTTGCATCCCCACTTCAGGAACCATCTCCGTACTATCTGATCACAAGTAAATCCTTCAGCCCATCTGGCGTCAGTTTAAGAAGCATTACGTCAAAGCTTAAATTCTTGCAAGAAAGTAAATGCATTTCATCTTTTATCGTATTCAAGATAAAAGGATATATAAAGTTTTAAGCTAAATTCTAAAAGACATTGTTATAAAAATAACAATGTCTATACTTTAACCATTAGGAATGAGAAAGATATTTTCGTGGAACTATTATAATAATGTATTAAAACACAACTAAAATGTTAGTTCAAATTTCGGAACTTTCCGAACAATCTAATGCAAAAATAAATTCGGCACTATCTAAATTGACTAGTCCTTTCGTAAAAGTACAAAAGAAATTTCTTTTTTTCTTTTTTCTTTTTTTTTATAATCATTTCACCCCAAGGACGGCAGGAATGCCACTGGTGTGCAGGGGTTACAGAGAGACAATACAAAAGGTACAGGGGATGTCGAAGAAAAGATGAGAATCAAGTACATAGAAGATGGCAATTAATGTTGCATGTAAACTTTTTGAATTTTTAGCTATCAAGAAGCAAGGAAATGGAAGTGAGTTCAACAAACGGGAAGTGCGAGAAAAGCAACTATTAGACTAGAAGAGACAGTTACATTTAACTATTTTTATCAAAATAAGGAAAACGTCATTAGTAGTACATAGATATCAATGACGTAAGAACAGCATCAAACCTGATATTTGTAAACAAAAACAAAATACATATAACTCTTTAATCTTTAACGTCGTGGTACAGTGGATATCGGCTCGGCAATGGGAAATTGGCGAGTGGAGTTCGAATTCAACTTGAATTCATTGCATTCACTCATGCATATATACTCTTGGGAAAGGCATGAATCCATCTCTCCTCCCTCTACCTACAGGTTAAATAGCAGGACAAATTAGGTTCTGTAGCCTTGGTTGTCAACAACAACTAATGACAACCTGCTGCGGGGGAATCTTTTTCCCAGTCAATTATGTCTCTTTCGAGACATGATCGCCCAAGCGTGTATCATGCATGGCACTTAACTGACTGATTGCGATCACCCCCGCCTCTTCATAAAATAATAAAAATTAATATTTTTTCGATTCTGACAAATGTCACCGGCGGAAAAGAATTTAATGAATGCTTATATTAAAACTGTGAAACCGATAAATTGTAAACGCAAATTCTACTCCATCAGCTTCTTTTCTCGCACTTTCCGCCTGTGGAATTCCCTTCCGCTTACTTGCTTTCCCGACAGCTACAATCTTCAAGAATTCAAATGTAAAGTCAATAGTCATTTCCTTTCTCACCAACTTACATCCTCTCTCTCATGCTTTTGTCTCCGTCCACACCACTCTCATCAGTATTCTCTTCCTTCTTATACTCCTTTCCTGACACCCCCTGTAACCTGTCACTTTTTCTCATAACATTCCTCCTATGTAACCCCCTGCACAACAGTGGCAGTAAAATACCTTGCTAGGAGCCACACGATTATAAAAAAAAAAGAAAAAATGACACCCACCCAACCCCGCAAAAAAAAATTATTCCTTATTTTCTTCGAGTGGACCAGTCAATTTAACTAGTACCGGCAGTTCTTTACTAGAGTAAATGAAAGCCACTGAGAGGGTGGAATTATAAAGTTGTTTTAATGATAGTGAAATAATACCGTAAATATGCTGTTCAATAAAGCTGTTATCCAAAATAAAAATTTAAAAAAAGCTCTTTCCCAACAGAGCTATGACACAGAACCCCAAACCGTGCGAATAGCAGGAGCAGGAGAAGGAGGAATGGGAGGAGCTGCAGTTTTACTTGTATTCGTTTAGCCGTTGGTTGGGTGAGACTTTTTTTACCCAAGCAAGTAATAGGGAAGAATAAGCAATCACCTTTTCCAACGCTTGATAAAATGAAATGCATTCTCTCTTCCTCCCTCCGTCACTCTCTCTATCTCTCCTTAATATCTCTCCTTAATATCTCTCCTGCGCACGCATCTCAACAGAAATCATACATACATACATACATATATATATATATATATATATATATATATATATATATATATACGTACGAAGATGGTCACACAGACCGGTCGACGCGTGATGCCACCTACTCGCGCCGACAGACGTAGGCATACAAAAATTTTCAACTGGGAGAGAGATCTACACGGGTATCTTTACAGTGATTTCTCACTTTGAAAAGAAAATAAAATAAAATAAAAAAGGTAAGTGACTTCGGCTTGACTTGCTTAGTTCGATTTACGACTTCCATCCAGAAAACAGGTTTCGTTTTAATGACTTTTTTCACTAGTCTTGTACATTGTGCAATTCAACCCCCTTAAACAGGATTTTTATTAGTTTTAATATTTTATTAAGCGTTCCTATTCTTACTTATAAAACATAGATTCTTTTTATAAGCTGACAGTTGAATGAAATCGAGTTTTTAATGGTTACAGTTGTTAATATTGCCTATAAAATATTGTTATATATATATATATATATATATATATATATATATATATATATAAGTTGTGTTAAAGACGACTGACAAGGTGCTGCGGTTAAGCTTTTTATATAATTTTTTATGTGATCTTATAATTTTTTTCTTTTCAGAACACAAATTATATAAAAATTGTACGAATGTTTTATATATCCAAGCGTTTTCGGATATACTTTTAGCCATTATCAAGGATTAATTTTACTTTACTTTTAACTGAATATATGGCTTGTTCTATGTATATATCTAAAGTTATACAAATGTTATATTTTCTAAATACTGTCAGCACATTGTGGCCGTGTTCATAATTGATATTATTGAGTGTTGGCTTTTTTTTTTCATTAATAATGCTTTTAACCTTTTTAGCATTTTTTAATGATGTTATATTTGTATTATCAACGAGTATGTTAAGGATAGGGTTTGTGATATATATATATATATATATATATATATATCAGTGTATATCTCTCTTTCTTCACATCTATCGTTCTAGTTATCTCAGTCGGTTGATATATATTTTTCAGGTGATTTCTATCTGTATACTTCTCTTTATATCTATCTCTCTATATATAAGTCCGTTATAAATCTATTATAAATTTTTGTTCTTTATCTATATATCTATCTATGTCAGTCCGTTCATATCTATCTCAGACACCACGGCTTGGGATACTTGTTGACAAGGCTAGTCTGGTTGACCGTTAATATTGAGTAGTAAGTTTAATCCTCACTGGGTACCTCGTATATATATTCGACATTAAATAACCCAACATGTCGTAAAACAAACCAACCTAAACTAATATGCCTATCTCAATCTTTTTATATCTATCTATCTATCTATCTATCTATCTATCTATCTATCTATCTATCTATCTATCTATCTCTCTCTCTCTCTCTCTCTCTATATATATATATATATATATATATATATATATATATATATATATCAGTCTATTTTGTTTTATTTATTAATGTTAATGTTTTATGCTTAATTTCATGTCTAATTTCAGCTACGGACTTATTGATATACATTTATATATCCCTGTTTCTATATCATTCTTTCCGCCTCTCTCTCTCTCTCTCTCTCTCTCTCTGACAGAAACAGGTTAAAGGAGACAGACAATCTATCTACATTAGTGTGTTTATATCGAGCTATCTTAATCTTCTCTTACCTAAGTTTTATATATATATATATATATATATATATATATATATATATATACCCAGAGTTTTGTGCATATTTCAAACTGATATGTCTTAAATCTCTTATCCTACGACGAATTAGAGATTTAAGAGATTTCTTAAACGGTCAGTTTTTCAAATATGCACCTGATGATTGAGTAATGCATAAAACTCTGAGTCGTGAATCCGACGTAAGATTATATGTATATTTGTTAATATATATAATTAAGAGTTCTGTTTGAACAACATTGAACATTGTTTTTTGTTAATACACACACACACACACACACACACACACACACACACACACACACACACACATATATATATATATATCCATAGATAGATATTCATAAGTCTATTTATGTCTCAGTCCGCTTATATCTATCTTTTTTTATATGTATGTCTGTTCTATCTCTTTCAGTTTGTTCATATCGTTATCCACATCTTTTCATGTCTTTTCTTATAAAATGATTATTCAAATTTCTCTCTGTCTGTCTGTCTCTCTCTCTCTCTCTCTCTCTCTCTCTCTCTATATATATATATATATATATATATATATATATATATATATATATAATGGCTGGTTACTCGTTTTTCCGAGTTTACTCGTCTGCTAGGCCGGCTAGCTAATCTCTGCTTCAGTTACTTGCTCAGACACATTTATGTTTGTTCAGTCAGTTAAGTGCCATACGTGATACACGCTTGGACGATCATGTCTCTAAAAAAACATGACTGACTGGGCAGAAGGTTATCCCGCAGTTGGTTTCCATTGTTTTCTGCGGTAGACTGGTTGACAGCCAAGGCTATAGAACCCAACCTGTCTTGTTATTTAACCTATAACTGGAGGGAAGAGACGGTTTAATACTTTTCCCAGGGGTATTTGCGCTAAGTGAATGCAAGGAATTCAACTGGAATTCGAACTCGGCTTCCCGATTTCTCTTTCCGAGCCGATAACCACTGCATCACAACGCACATTGTTAAACAACCAACATCCACCTGTGGTTTATACTACAACTATGCTTAGCAGGTCTACGGTTATATCGTGTTGAATACACCGGTTCCCATCCAATCACCTAAGACAACATCGAGCCTGGTCAGCACTTAAATGGGTGACCATTTGGGAATACCAGGTGCTGTAAACGTAAGGACCAAGAATGGCTCACCGGTCCTTCAGGTTTGGAAGTTGGGTGCAGAGCTAACAAACCTGTCCCGTAAAAAAACAGTTTGTTACAGAAACAGCAACCAAAAGTTGCTGCCCTATGCACCATCTGGGTGTGATGGATAAATGATGATGATGATGCTGAGCAGACATTAGTTACACCTTCTGAGAGAGAGAGAGTGTGTGTGTATAATCTGTCATCAGCAGCAGTTGAACAATATCATTACTCTTAAACCGTCGGTTACAAGGACTTGTGATATCGTTAGTCAATCGTTATTTCCATGGTTAATTTTCAGATGAGCCTCCGTTTGTCAATTAAACCAGTTCAGACTTTTACAGCTAAGACTCGCCATTCAACATTCACGGAATCGATTCGTCGACATTTCCTCCATATTCCAAATGCAAGGAACAATTTCTAATGGGACAAAACTCACGCGTGGATATTTTCCTGCCTAACCTTAACCTCTTCAAGTCAAGGGTCAATCGCTATCAACCCTTCTTATTCTTATAACAACCACTACCTTCCACTTTTTCTTACGTTCCTATAACACACCTCATACAGTAACTCACTACCATGAGTGACTCTTGCGCTTTGTATTGTTTGAACTTCAATTTTAAAAACAACTTTAATTGAAGTAGATAGACTAAACTATCGCCCGGTTCACACTCCACTCTCGTCTATTGAACAGGTGTAGAGGCTCATTCCTTTTTCCCTGTTTAGGATGTGGTTTCCGGCTTTCTCTTTTCCAATCTGTTCACTTTTCTTTTCTTTTTTTTATTATTATTTTTTTAAATTTTTTTTTTCAATTGGAGTAGATAGACTAAACTATCGCCCGGTTCACACTCCACCCTCGTCTATTGAACAGGTGTAGAGGCTCATTCCTTTTTCCCTGTTTAGGATGTGGTTTCCGGCTTTCTCTTTTCCAATCTGTTCACTTTTCTTCTTTTTTTTTCTTCTTCTTATTTTTTTTTTATTTATTTATTTATTTTCAATTGGAGTAGATAGACTAAATTGTCGTCCGGTTCACACTCCACCCTCGTCTTTTGAACAGGTGTAGAGGCTCATCCCTTGTTCCCTGTTTAGGATGTGGTTTCCGGCCTTCTCTTTTCTAATCTTTTCACTCTTACGTAGCCCCTTGCACATCAGTGGCGTTACCCCTTGCTCGGGGTGATATGATTAAAGAAAAAAACTCTAGGTATAAGGTCCACTTATGCTACAAGACCAGTGGTGTCGCAAGATATTCACTTGAGGATTGAATGGTGCTCTTACATCATGGAAATAAGATTTACCTTTATAAAAATAATGGTTCTTTGGGTGTGGGTCATAGATCTGGTAAGAGACATTTTCCACGGTTTATTCGACAACTCACAGGCTCGAACACCCCCTCCTTACATATCGTCCCTTACAACAATCTCGCTTACTAACCCTTTACCATAAGTGGTTGTTGCATATTGCTTTGGGGGAAATAGCAATATTTTTCCAGCTCGATACATTCAACAAGAAAAAATAGCAAAATAATCTATATATATATATATAACAAGTCTGTATTATTTTTTATTTATGTTTGTTATTGTAAAAATATGAATGAGGTATGTGCAAAATTTCCTAATATCCTTTTTCTTTCCAAAACAAAAGTCTAAGTAGACGGTTGGCAACTGGTTTTTAATGTTCGGCATGCAATTTCACTTGTTGTATACTAAGAAAGGAACATAAAAGCAGATAAGAATAACATGCAGTGTTGCATGTTCTTCCTTTTTAAACAGGATAAAACAGCAACAGACGAAAAAGATGACCGACGAAGCTTGTGGAAAAGATTCAGTTGGAAGCAGTACGCGTTTTTCAAGTCTTTGTGATGTTCAAGAAAGGAGGAATTTGATATAATAATAAATAGCAGAAATTTAGAAGTAATATTGGCAAGTACTTTTAGATGATGACTTTACTCAATCAGTACTCGAAAAATGTGTGTCATTCACTCAACAATTGGATGATGTTTTCAAAATGGGAGGAAGATACAAAAAGTGCGAGATTGGGTTCCACATAAATTGACATGGGAAGAATCGAAAACCATCTCACCACATAAAAAAAAGGGTGTTAGGAAATTTTGCACATACCTCATTCATATTTTTACAATAACAAACATATATAAAAATAATACAGACTTATCATATATATATATATATATATATATATATATATATATATATATATAGATTATTGTGCAAGATTACCATTAAAGATAAAAATGTGATAATCCAAAATTATGGATATCAAAAATCTTTGTGATTTGCGGAAGAAACTTTGAACAATGCTATGTAAAATATGTGCAAGTTTCTTTCATTGGTTTCTGGCAAGGTTTTCTGTTACTCTTGACATAAACAATACAAACATCGATGAAATGAAATCAAAATACAATCTGTTGCTAAATGGAGCAAGGGGTGGCTTCTTAATTTTAACACCTGAAAAACTGCACTCTTTTAATCATCTTGGAGAACCTTTTTTTGCCTTCTATCATCATGCCTGATGCTAACCTCCAGGACAGTGACTCATTACACCTCCGCAAATTAATGTTTTTAGAAGACATGAAGTGGAACGTGTATATCGAATCACTTTCTAAGTCTGCAGCATAAAAAGTTGCTAGACAATTTTTTCTTAAATATTCGTAAGTCTATCATTCGTTCTTGCTTTGAATATTGCTGCCACATTTACTTTGGCGTTCTTGCTATATCTAAATCTAAACTTATTTATAAATGGAACTTTGTCTTTGTGTGTGTGTGTGTGTGTGTGTGTGTGTGTGTGTGTGTGTGTGTGTGTGTGTATCCGTTACCTATAGACTCCGAAACAATTGAACCGATTTTCTTGAAAATTTACACAGTTGTACTATAAGCGTCTGCAAGTGTTCTTAGCTAGCTTTTGTGTCGAGGTACCCCCGATAAATATCGAAAATCGATTATCGAAAAAATCAGGTTATAGAAGGAGTGGTCCAATTTTAATCAAATTTGATACACTCATAGACAAAAACATAAGAAACGATATTCAGAAGTTTCAAGATTGCAGTTCTTACAATAGTGCAGAAAATCGATAATATATATATGTATAAATCGATACCAGGAAATCAAAATTTGACGTACATCCATTCATTTTTCTTTCAGTCTACGGTTTCGCTTTAACTGGAAACTTTTTAATCTTTTGTGCCAACGTCCAAAGAGTCTGAGCTCCAGGACCATGGATTAGTTTTAAAACTTTCATTATACCCGAGCAACGCTGGGCTATACTGCTAGTGTTTATTAAGAGATTCTTGATAGAATACAAAGAAGAATTTACAATATTATTGGTCCTTTTGCCTTTGCCATTTTTGTCATGTACCGTCCCTCTGTCTTTATATATAAATACCTTTATCGTAATTGTTCCGGTGAACTTTCTGCTATGGTACCTCAACTTGACGAATTTAAGCGCAGTACTAGATTGGCATTGCGGTGCAGTGGATATCGACTTGGAACGACAAATCAGGGAGCCGAGTTCGAATTCCAGTTGAATTCCTTGCATTCACTTACGCATAAATACTTTTGGAAAAGTATTTGGTATTAAACCGTCTGCCTTAATTTTTCTTATATATATATATATATATATATATATATATATATATATATATATAAGAAAAATTAAGGCAGCCACGTTATTTCATGGTAAATCGGAAGTATGGGCCTATTTCAGGCAAACCATCATCAGCTTCCGTCTTTATTTTTACAAAGGATTCGTATAAAATCCTTTGTAAAAATAAAGACGGAAGCTGATGATGGTTTGCCTGAAATAGGCCCACACTTCCGATTTACCATGAAATAACGTGTCTGCCTTAATTTTTCTTATATTTGCTCTATATGTATTTATATACATATATATTTAAAGCTCTCTTAGAGAGTTATCCTACCACGGAATGTACAGGATACTCCTTTGGATTCTTCTATACCCAAACTGCATGCTGATATATATATATATTGGTGCCGTCACACATGCGCAAGAACGAGAGATGCTGGGAAGTATAGAGAAAATAAATTAAATTTAAAATTACCAGCAACTATCGTTCTTGCGCATGTGTGATGGCACCAATGTAACAAATATAGGAACTTTCAGCTGTCGTTTTCTGATGCTCAGTATTAATTTCGTTTTCGTTTCCATCCTTTTGAAAGCCTCATCATTGCTCACATGCTCGATCCATGATATTCGCAGCATCTTTCTGTAAAACCACATTTCAGTTCCTTCAAGTTTTTCCCTCATCTTTTATTATATTAACCAGCATTCACTGCCGTATTGAAGAACAGCCATCACATAGTTTCTATATTTTAATTTAAACACACACACACACACACACACACACACACACACACACACACACACACACGTATATATATATATATATATTCAAAATTCTATTCAACGAATGAATTTAACACCCGTCTCATCAGGGATAACAAATCATTATGGCAAGATAAATTTGTTTGTGTGTGTGTGCGTAAATAAGGGTAGCTAAAAGGAATAAAGAAAAAGGAAAAACGTAGCATATTCTTGCTGTCGGAACTGTAAGTTGCTATTTGGTGACAAAAGCGAAAAGAGATAAAATAAATTAAAAACAAAATATATAAGAAAGAAATGAGTCAGACGAAATAACGGCCTTAAAAAATTTCAAGATTACAATTAAAGGGTCACGAATAATGTTAATATGAAAATAAATTGGTTGAATAACTTAAGTTAAAATTTATACCGATAAGGAAAAGAGATTTAGGAACAGGAAGTTGTTATATAATATAATTAAATTATATGGCTAATAAGAAGGAAAAAACAACTATTTTAAGGAATTTTAATTTAGATTAATTTTTAGGAAATTAAATGAAAAATAAATCTAAGAAGGCATTAATATCAAAAATTCACCGAGTTAAATATCACATACGTTGAAGATAAACTTAAAATTACTGGAAAAAAGAACGGGAAATTATTATATAATATATAAATGATTTAATTATATCGATAATAAGAATGGATAAAAAAAACTAAAGGATTTTAGATTAATTATTGGGACATGAAAGGAAATTTAAATCTATGACGGGATTAATATAAAAACAAATGGGTTAATTATCACTTATGTCAAAATAAAAAACATAGAACTAGAATGAAAAGAGATTTAAGAACAGGAAGTTATATCACAATATACTGTTGTTATATGGCTAATAAGAAGAAATAAAACAGCTATTTTAAGGAATTTAAATTTTAGAATAATTATTAGGAAATTAAATTTAAATCTATGACGGCATTATATCAAACGATACAACTAGAATGAGTAGATATTTAAGAAAACGAAGGTTATTATTTAATATAATTTAACTATATTGTCAATAAGAAAAAAGGAAACGGAATCTTAATTAAAAGAAATTTTAATTTTTGATTAATTATTAAGGAGTTTGTTTTTAAATTTAAATTTATGACGGCATTTGCTCTTAAATTCTTTTCTTAAGTTCAAAAGCAAATTTAGCTTAGGATGCTTTAATTGTTTGAACTAAACATAGTTGCAACTATCGTAAAGGTTATTAAGAGTGCGAGCCGAACCTATTAGACATCAAATCACTATTGGGTTAAGTCCCTTCTCTTTCATTTCCAAAATTCTTCAGGAAAGGGAAGTTTAGAATTTTAGATTGGGGTTGGAAAAGAAGTGTTTATGGGAGTAGTAACGTTGTAATATTTAATATTAATAGGATCTGTTTGGGATTTACTTTCAAGCCTTTCTTTTGAATTTATAACCAATGTGTGTGTGTGTGTGTGTGTGTGTGTGTGTGTGTGTGTGAAAGGTACGAATGAAGAACGTAAAAAAGAAATAAAGATTAAATGAAGAATTGAAGAAAAGTTGAGGATAAGAAAAATTTTCTGCTTAATTCAAATTATTTAAATGTAAATTAAGATGACAGAATAAAAGTCAATTTGAAAATCTAAACCAGCGTTTCTCAGCCGATCTGCCTCAAGTTAACAGAAGAATAGTTTATGAATTATTTTATATTTAAAAAATCTTTAATTTTAAAAAGTTAGAGACAGCAAACATATGGGCTTCCATGTCTAATATTTGTTATTTGGTATTTTAAACTGGACGGTAATTTCCTTAATCTTTAAATAATGCAAAATCCTTTCTTTTCTTTTCTTTTTTTTTTTTTTTTTGCTTTCCTAAATGGAATTAAATCAGTATCTCCCTCATCTTTCATCTTTCTATCACCCTGTCTCTCACACTGTCTCGCTCCCACTCGTTCGCTCTCTCTGTCTATCTCCCCCTATCTCTCACTATCTTTCGCTTTCTAAAAAATATATCGGATACTTCATAAATCCCTTTAAGCAGAAAACTGCACCACTTGAACGTAAAATGTAATGTTCTAAAAATAAATGGTTATTTCAAAAGACTTTTTATCTTCCTATTTTCAAATTTCATTATCAATTTTTTAACATTTAAAGAACGCCATAGTTTTATTGTAAAAAATTATAAAAAGTTAACTATTCAAAGTTTCTTGCATTTTTATCTTTTCACAACAATCAAAGCAATAAATCCGCTAAGATGCAAGAGGTTATTGAGTGTGAAATAATATGTGAAAAAAATCATTATTAAGGAGAGCGAACAAAAAACAAGAGAAATTAAGAAGACAAAGACTAACGATTGATAACAATTTAACCAAAAGTTAACCAAAAATTGGAATTGATATGTTCAAATATTTTAGCAAATATCAACCATAGATGAATTGCTAAGAACATGTAAAGCAAAATCCGAAACGAGAAATGATAGTTGAAATTCCTACCATTTTATAAATACTATGTCCCTTCAGTACGTATACAATTATGGCTACTTACAGATTCCTTTATTTTAATATCTGCTTGGTAAAGATAATGGAGTAATTTCCACTACCTTCTTAGATTTTTTTTTTAGACTGATTGCCAGTAAAGGCTAGTGAGCCCAGTTTTCCCTGCTATTTAAGCTATAGCTAAAGAGGGAAGAGATAGACTCATGCCTTTCCTAAGGGCATTAATTTGAAAGAGAACCCAATAGTCGGAATTTGAACTCGTCTCGTTGATTTCACTTTCAACTTCTGACTGCACATCCGTCTATAAAATTAGTTATGGAAATAAAGAAAAATCTTCTACGCGAAAATCGACTGCCAAACAGTATCGAATATTTAAATAAATTTTTAACTGGACAGAATTTAATAACAGCCAAAAATAAGTAGAGGTTGAATGACATTTTACTAAGAACTAAAAACTACCGGTTTCCCGCAGTTTAATTTCTGGGATTTAAGCGTAAAAGGTAAGAAATGAAGTGGGGTGGGGGGATTAAGGAAACTAGAGCCCAATAATACTCAATCCCAGAAAGCATTCCCTCTGCTTACAGAGAGAAGGCCCACGGGACCTGATGTTAATGAACTCCAGTACCTTAAGATGATATAACGAATGCGACCTAGATAAGACGATGAAATTGTTTCCAATTCCTGCAACGCAATTCCTGCTATTAATAATATGTTGTTCTATTGATGACCCGGATGTATTAACCAGTTGACTACTATTTGCGGTAGAGCCCAAAATTCTCAGAGGTAAATGTATCAAATATAATCCTGTCTCAAAATTTTAATGTAAATTGAATTATTTAAACGTTTCTCAGCTGTTGTATGCAAACTAAAAGCTTTTGTATGTCTTTTAGTTTACCAACTGGTGTGTCTACTTACATTTATCTCTTGGTCAGCCTATGAACTTTCCGGCTGACCATCGTATTTCATTTTCATTGATCTTACTTTTATTTATACTTACAAATGTCCCAATAATTTTGCGACAAATTTTATACAGTAAATGTAACAATTTTAACGCATAACTGGAGAGAAGAGACGGATTAATGCCTTTCCCAAAGGTATTTGCGCGTAAGTAAATGCCAGGAAATTCAACTGGAATTCGAACTTGGCTTCCCGGTTTGTCGTTCCGAGTCGATATCCACTGCACCACAACGCAGATCTTAAATTAGAGACGAGCTCCTGCTGGCCTACAGAGTCAGTCAGTTAAGTGCCATACTGCACCACAACCCACATCACACTATTTATATTCAGATTGTTGTCCTCATCATTGTCATTGTTATCACAAATCCGGCCTTCATCAGGTTTTTTTTCTTTTTCGCTCTGGAGAATATACAGTAACCCTTTATTTAATCTTCTGGGGTAAACTGTTCTCGTTCCACTGCCTATAAATAGTGATATCTCGTCTAGTTCTTATTTTTAGTACTGCTCAGTTATTGTTCACCCGTATCCACTGAGTCCGAGTCCAAGCCCAGCCTAGGGATTGAACTCCCATTACTATGTGACCAAATTCACGATCTAACACTTTAATTTACGAGACGTATTATCCCGTAAATAGCATAGTGGATTAAAACATTGTTTTGTTAATTTAATGACAATAATTGGGAGTTCAATCCTTAGGCTGGGTATGAACTCGGACTCAGTGGTTACAGATGAACAATAACTGAGTTGTACTAAAAATCTAAACTAGACGAGATATCACTCCACAAAGGGAGTGGAACAAGAACAGCTCATTCCCGTAGATTAAGTAAAGGCTTCAGCTCGAAATTCCCTTCAGGTTACCCAGATCGATATAAACCTGATGAAAGTCGTAGGCTACAACAGCCGAAACGCTGTGATATCAACAAAGATGGTAACAATAGTCCGAATATAAATATACTGAATAATTTGTTTAGCTTTTAAAAAACACATTTCGCTACTCTAATTCGCCTTCGATTTGTCACTTTTCCTGCTTTATGTTATAATAGAATATTAAATTTTTCTACTTGCTTTATTTTGACGTTCCCAATTCATTGCTCACGTCATGGGGCATCCATTTTGGTCACGACTCTCCATTCTGTCTTTTCTTCACGCTTCACTTTACTGCTTTTCCTGAAGTTTCTTTTGTGTGTCTGCCGTCAACACAATGTCATCTTCGTATCTTATGCTGTTTTCGACCATAAATTGTAGTTGAACTTCAAGTTCCCTAAGGTTCTTTTTGCACTATACGTTAAATAAATCTGGTGAAAAGGTGTATCCTTGTCTTACGTTACTTTATATTTTTCATTCTTTGCGCAATTTTCTGTCTTTATGCCGGCTGTTTGTTCCCAATAATTAAAAAAATATACAAATTTAAAAAGATTTTTACTAAATCCGTTATTATATACTGCATTCAAAAATTCTACCAGTTTTCTTACTTAGCGATACGTTTCTTTTCTAGACACAAGCATGAGGAATTTAAGCAAGGCTTACACCGCATGTTGCAGACTTACTATTATTGTCATTCTCATGTTAATTTTTTTTTATTTTAATCATATCACCCCAAGCAAGGCGGTAACGCCACTGATGTGCAGGGGGCTACATAAGAGTGAGAAGATTAGAAAAGAGAAAACCGGAAACCACATCCTAAACAAGAAACAAGGGATGAGCCTCTTCACCTGTTCAATAGATGTGGGTTTTATGCACCTATTCTTCCATGCAGCCTTAAGATATATTGGAAGAGTGCGTTTGAAGATTTTTCCGCAGTAGGTTGCCGACTCAGCCTGTAATGCTATTCAACCCATAGATGGATGCATGCTGTACACATTTCCCAATATGTACTTGCACATAAGTGAATGTAACGAACTCGATTAGGATTAGAACTCGTTTCCCCAATTTCTCATCCCGAACCAATATCCATTACACCAAAATGAGCATCGCACTGACCACGAAGAATAACGTAGAACCATTTCGCGTGTTTATCTCGTAGTTCAACCCACTTGGTACACCCTTTCTCAAGTTTCTTTAACTATTATAAAAATTCTTATGTTTGGTTCATTGAAATACGAAATTTAAGAAGTGGTTTGGGCCGATAATTTTTCAACACCTTTTAGCTTTTTTTTTTTTTTTAATCACATCACCCCAAGCAAGGCGGTAAGGCCACTGGTGTGCAGGGGGCTACTTAAGAGTGAAAAGATTGGAAAAGAGAAAGCCGGAAACCACATCCTAAACAGGGAACAAGGGATGAGCCTCTACATCTGTTCAATAGGCGTGGGTGGAGTGTGAACCGGGCGATAGTTCAGTCTATCTACTCCAATTGAAAAAAAATAAACAAAAACGAAAGTGTGAAGATTGGAAACCACGACCGAAGTCGAAGGAAAATGTGCGGGAAACCCCTTCCTAAACAGGAAACAGGGCGATCACCTCTACTCCTGTTCAAAAGTAGGGGGTAGAGTGTAAAACCAGGTGATGGTGAGTGCTATCTACTCCAATAATAAAGAAAAAAAATTAAGTTTTAACTTAGTATAAGTCGAAACGAGATTTAAACGCAAAACTTATTTACAATAGCAGGCGTCGTTCTTCCAAATAGGAACGGTTTGTCTTAAAAATCATCAGTGAAAATTTTATCCAGATCAGACAGTTAAATGCCATTCGTGATACACGTTTAGGCGATCATGTCTCAAAAGAGACATGACTGACTAGGCAAAAAATCTTCCCACGGTAGGTTGTCAATACTTTCTGCGGTAGACTGATTGCCAACCAAGGCTATATAAACCGAATCTGTCCTGCGATTCAATCCATAGCAGAGAGAAAAGTGATGAATTAATATCTTTCTCAATAGTATTTATGTTTAAGTGGATGAAACGAATTCGACTGGAGCGTTTTGATACCTAAGCTTAAACACCGACTTCTTGGGTGAAATGCAACCACCTCAGTCATTAAGCAGGAGTTTAATAAAAACGATAAGATTAAATTAAGTGGTTAGCCTCACATTCAGAAAAATAACTAAGGAATGTATTTTTAAAGATCTAAGCGCTAATTAAGAATAAACTGGCTTTTCTTTTTATTTGTGAATTTCTTTTTGATAATCCATCAATGTTTTTCAAACTTTCCAAATGAATTAATGATATCAGAGATCGCCAATAAAAGAAATTGTTGTTTTCATGGAGTCGACCTGTTTCTCACCTTACAAGTTTTTGTTGTTCGTTGTGGAGGGATTATTTATGTTTTATTAAAAGGTCTTATTCTTGAAAAAAAAACGGTCAATTTTGCGTATACAGAAACCTTAAAATAGGGACAAATCATCAGGCTGAGATTTAAGATCATACAGAAATTAATCTTAAATATTCATGTACTACCATAAAATAATATCATATATTTATATATTGCCAGAAATTAATTATAATATTCATGTACTACCATAAAATAATATTATATATTTATATATTGCCAGAAATTAATTATAATATTCATGAATTACCAGTATTTAATCTTAAATATTTATGCAGAGCCAGAAATCAGTTTTACAGCTTAAACTAGCCAGAAATATCTGAGGGGAAAAACAAAATGAAGATAATTTTCGAAATTTTCTTAACTTTTTTCTGTCAGTCGGCCTGCAAATGGTAAGTTTTAGCTTGTCTGATTGATCTTATTTTGCTTTATTTTTTTTATTTTTTTATTATTCTTTTTTGGTTCTTATTTTTTCTATCATTTTTGTTTTTGTTTTGTTTTGTTACTAACCTAAGTTCTCTACTAGTCACTCTTGTAATGCACTCCGACTATGATTGTGTTTTTGATTATCAAGTTTAGTTTCAACTTATAAAGTTAAAACTTAGTAAACTTCAGTCACTCTTGTATTTTTTTTAATTGGAGTAGATAGTACCTAGTACCGCCGGTCTCACACTCCACCCACTTCTTTTGGACAGGAGTAGAGGTGATCGCCTTGTTTCTTGTTTAGGAAGGGGTTCAAGGTTCATCTCTCTTTTTCGGCCTTGATGTCGGTTCGGCTGGAAGTAGTGATGTAGCTTCCCTGTGCCTCTTCTACAAGTACTTTCATGTCTTCTGCTCCGATGAACTTAGATCACTGGTGCCGCCTAAGCACGAATTTACACGAGATACTAGATTAGCAACTAGGTCCCACCCTTTTACAGTTAAACAGATAAGATGTAACCGTAAATTCTACTCCAACAGCTTCTTTTCTCGCGCTTCCCGCCTGTGGAACTCCCTTCCACAAGTCTGCTTTCCCGACAGCTACAATCTCCAGGTGTTTAAATGTAGGGTCAATAGACACCTCCTATCAAACTAACTCCCAATTATTCTCAGAACACTCTCATCTACCCAACCCTCATTCTCGGGATCCTTACCCGTCTATCACCCAACCTCTGACATTTCCTATATTTAACCATTCTCGGTATCCCTACCCGCCTATCACCCACCCTCTGACATTTCCTATATTTAACCATTCTCGGTATCTTTACCCGCCTATTACCCACCCTCTGACATTTCCTATATTTAACCATCCTTTCTCCACTCTATGTAGCCCCCTGCGCAGTAGTGGCAGTGACATGCCTTGCTCGAGGTGAAACGCTTATAAAAACAAAAAATATTAATTTATAACTAGAAATATTTATTAATTATCAGAAACTAATGATAAATATTTATGTATTACCAAAAATTAATTTTAAATTTTTGTATACTACCAAAAACCAATCTTAAATATATATGTATTATCAAAAATTACACTATTTACATTATTCGGACTATTGTCTTCATCTTTGTTGTCATATGATGTTTCGGTCGTTGTACGCTCCGGCCTTCTTCAGGTGCAAGAAATTTTGAATTAAACCCTTTATTATGATCACTAGAGTATATCATTCTCATTCCTTGTGCTAAACCACTTCTGGTAGTCGTGTGTTAACCCTCTAAGTTATTTGTTCACTACTGTTGTAGCCTGGTATGGAACTCACAACTCTTTGGGTCAAGTCACTGGAACTAAACAACATTTATATCCACTGGTCCATGTGTTCTCAAGGACAGTAAAAAGAGAAGCCTAAACTGCCAACTAAGATTCAAAGGCCTATTAGCATAGCCAAAGATGCCTTATAGAAGCCGAATAGAGTATTGAGAGAGAGGATGATTTCGCTGGAAATAAAGAAGAGTCAGTCAGTCAGTAAGGTGCCATACGTGATACACGCTTTGGGCGATCATGTCTCGAAAGACTGACTGCGCAGAAGATTATCCCGCGGTAGATTGCCATTGCTTTCTGTGGTAGACTGGTTGCCATGCAAGGCTTTAGAACCCCATCTGTCCTATTATTTAAACCATAACCGGAGGGAAGAGACGGATTAATACCTTTCCCAAGAGTATTTGTGCGTAAGTGAATGCAAGGAAATCAACTGGAATTCGAACTCGGCTTCCTGTTTTGTCGTTCCGAGTCGATATCCACTGCACCACAACGCAGATCCTAAATTAGAGACGAGCTCCTGCTGGCATACAGAGTCAGTCAGTTAAGTGCCATACGTGATACACTCTTGGGCGATTATATCTCGAAAGAGACATAACTGACTGGGCAGAAGATTATTCTGCAGTAGGTTTCCATTGCTTTCTGCGGTAGACTGGTTGCCAGTCAAGGCCACAGAACCCAATCTGTCCTATTATTTAACCCATAACTGGAGGGGAGAGATGGATTAATACCTTTCCCCAGGGTATTTGCGCGTAAGTGAATGCAAGGAATTCAACTTATATTTGAACTCGGCTCTCCGATTTCTCGTTCCGAGCCACAACGCACATCCTAAGAAGAGAGTACTGGACTGCTATGGGGTGTCGGTCTTTTAATATAACAGCAAATGCTGGACAATGTCATGTAGGAAAGACTTGAAGCGACCGAACTGTGATTCTACAGAAGAACTCTGGAGATACCATGGAGAGAACATGTAAGCAATGACGAGGTTTTAAAGAGGAAAGACACTGAAAGGAAACTTATAATTAATATCAGGAAAAGACAGCTGGAAGTTTCCGGGACATGTAGTGGGGAAGGATTGCTTGGAGAATCTGATGCTCACGGGACGGATAGAAATAAAGAGAGACAAGGGAAAACAACGCGTGACATACTTGAGGGACTTGAGTAGATGGATGGCGGAGCGGGATAACAGGAAAAGTGGTGTTAAGAGCTACAATGGATAGGAAGATGTGGAGAGCCATGATCGCCTACGTTCTGATGTCCCATGGCACATAAAAGAAGAGGAAAGAGGCAGAGAATCAAGAAATAGACAAGTCAATATACTATTTGGATAGAACCTAGTTTCACCTAATTCAAGAATTAGATAATGGTTAGTACGCTTAGATTCATATGGACGCGGTACCAAAGAGGAGGACTCATTAGAACAACTACCATAAAAATATTTATAGAAAAGAAAAAAGGAAGCTACATCACGTCAGTGGGAAAATGACTATTTGTTTCTCTGGTTTTATTTGTGTTTTAAGCAAAAAAGGAGTGATTTAACATTATGGTATATAATTTTAGCTTAAACTGTTTCAAAAGAAAAAAAAATTTCCAAATACTTTAGTTAGGTTTTATCTCTTTAGTCATCCTTCTTTATAGTTTTGTTTTGTTTTTCATGGGAGTGGGGCTTTTCCGTTTTTTGATTTTCTTTTTTTTTCCGACGAAAATAGATTGAAGCTGAGAAATGACATAAAAATAATTCGTGATTCCACTTTCTTTTCTTATCTATACATTTATTTATTCATGGATGCAAAAAAAAAAATAAATAAACGTCACAAACATCACTTATTTTTATACGAGGCAAAAATAAAGTTTATCACACCGGTAAACTGGAAGGCAAGTTCAATAAAACTATAGTTAGATTTCTAACAAAGTTACAAATTAGTCTTTAAAAAGATTTATCGAATTGCAAGTAGGTGAAACTAGATAAATATACGGTTTACTGAATAAACAGAGCACCTATTCAAATATAAGTATCTATTAAAATTAACGTTTGAGATGATAGAAATATTAACAGATTGAAAAAAGCCCCGAGGAGTGAAGACATCATCGTGGTGCCTTCACGAAATTTTGAAGTCGGCATGACTGTTCTCAGTTAAGTGACAAAATTCTCCATATCAATCATATATATATATTATCATACATCTATGGCATGACTCGAGGGTTTTATGCGTTATGCAAACATATAGTGCATATTTCAAACTGACAATTGAATTAAAGTTCACTCGATGTTCATGGGAATTAAATCTTATAAAGTTAAGTTACTACTTTTTTAATAACAATTTAAATGTTTTAAGGTTACAGGTAGATAAAAATTTGAAATTTAAAATTTAAATTTAAAAATATTAAAATAATGAAATGCGGGCAGAAGAAATTAAAGGGGCGTAAATCATGAGACTTAAAAAATTAAATATTCAAGTATACATGTACATAAAAAATGTAGAGAAAATTAAAATTTTTGAAAAACTTGTCATTTTAATCAATAATCCTAATTTGCTTAATAAAAAAAGTGATTTAATGATCACATGCTGTCATAGAAAAAATACTTAAATTCTTAGACCCAGATTGATAGAGATGCCTCTTTACATTTGCCTATTTCTTTCTTTCTTTCTTTCTTCCCCCCCGCAATATAACTTTTAACAGTTATGAATTAAACCCCTTTTATTTTTGCTTCCCACATTTTTTTTTATAATCGTGTGGCCCCAAGCAAGGCATTTTACTGCTACTGTTGTGCAAGGGGTTACATAGGACGAATGTTATGAGAAAGAGTGACAGGTTACAGTCGGTGTCAGGAAAAAAGTATGAGAAGGAAGAGAATACTGATGAGAGTGGGGTGGACGGAGAAAAAAGCATGAGAGAGAGGATGTAAGTTAGTGAGAAAGGAGATGACTATTGACTTTACATTTAAATACTTGGAGATTATAGCTGTCGGGAAAGCAAGTAAATGGAAGGGAATTCTACAGGCGGGAAGTGCAAGAAAAGAAGCTGTTGGAGTAGAATTGGCATTTACAATTTATCGGTTTCACAGTAAAACGGTTGGGACCTAGTTGCTAATCTTGTCGCTCGAGGAAATTCATATATAAGGGGTACCAGTGAGCTAAGTTCATCGGAGCAGAAGTCGTGAAAGTATTGGTAGAAGAGACACAGGGAAGCCACACTGCGTCGGTGAGAAAGCGACTGTATCCGAGTTGCCAAGTTGGGATCGATCACATTACAGATTGTTGGATTTGGTTGAGGACACCGAGGTGGATAGCAGGAGCACCCGACCATATATGGCAGCAATATTCAATGCACGGGCTGATGGTAGATTTCTTAAATTTTCTTTCCATGAAACTCCGAGTCGTGCCATAGACGCAGGATAATATGTATAACATTTTTGATATTCTTTTATTATGCTGGTTCTAAGCTTTCGGCTCACGTGAGCCATCTTCAGAGAAGTTACAGGGACGTTAACATAAAAACATCCACCATCGAAGATAATTTTATCTTGTGTTGACATAAAACGTTGCTAAGCAACGATAAGAGTCACCGAATAGCAGACGAAGTTCGTAAATTTGTAATGCGGTTCTATGACGTCACACCGCGTGAGAGACCGAAATGTTAACAGAACCATATGCCTAAATGCAATGTAATGTGTCATAACCAGATTGATATATATATATATATATATATATATATATATAACAGAGATTGTATTCCGCTAAAAAAAGCGTCGACTAGTATATTTCTGGCCTTTAATTGTAAATAAGTTATCTACCCCACTTCAAGTTTCGTTGATGTAATCTGTTTATAAAACATCAGGAAGTGACATAGTTTAAATTGATTTATTAACAGATATTCTAGAATTGCTTAAAAGACGTTAAATAAAAAATTATAATTTTTTACGTTATTTTATTTTCAATTTTAAATATGTTTGTAAAATCATATATTTTTAAATTTGATTCGCATAATTTTTTTACATCTAGGTAAAAAAAATATGTCTAGATGAAAAAAAATAAATTTACTTGTAAGAAAAATCGAAATATATAAGTAAGAAATAATCTGTTTTGCAATCTTTTTTGTAACGGAACATTAATTTATGATTCATGCGCATGGGCATTCATTTTTGGCGACATAGATCATTGACAGGAAGCTTGTAAAGCAAGTGATAACGTTACAAAAAAAGACAAGAGAGATTATTTCTTTCTTCCTTGTAAGCTTTTTATGGAGAAATACTGTAAAAAGAAAGAAACATATTTATGGGGAAAGCATTATTCAACAAAATCGCTTTTAATCAAAATATTTTTATTGTATTGTCATTTTTGTAAGAGAGAAATTATAGTTTTACACTGGACGATTAGAAACTACTTCTTACTAAGAAATATATATTCGCATAAAACAGAGATTGCCTTCTTTCGCCACGAGAAACACTTTTAATTTTTTATAACGTTCAATCAATGCAAATCCCAAGGACCACTCAGGGTAGAGTGTTACTCGGTGCTGATACATGAGCATAAGAAAAGTCAGGAAATTCAGTTAATGAGATTATACAGGAAAGATAACGCTTAACCCTCTAGGGCCATTCGTATCATATTTGATACAGTATGAAAACAAGCCTTGAAAGAAATATTTTCCTGAAAAATTTTTTAAGAAAAATATTTTATAAATTTCAAATTAGAGCAGTACTGACTGCTCAGTCAATGAATACCAAATGCTTCCTTATAGGGAAATACCAAATGTTTCCTTATAGGGAAATACTGTATCAAATATGATACGAATGGCCCTAAAGGGTTAACTCTAGAATTGAAATGATCAGCAAGGCACCATACCAGGAATTTGTTCCACAAAGCTGCAGAGAGAACACTAATCCATCATGATAGATGAAAGTTCAGAGTTTTCTCGCTGCTGGTGGAAGTTAACCAGTTTGGTCGCATTGGATTTTACAAGCCAGGCCTTTCCCCAATTGAGCCAGCCAAGCTAGGTCAGAAGAGAGATCAGCTACTAAGTTCTAGTCATCCAGATGTTTGGAGATGTATCTGTAATGCATCTGTCGCGCATCTATGTGCAGCTGTTGTATCATCCGCGTAGATGTTCAATAATTATCGAATTATGTTCTTAACCAGATCATTAATATAGAGTAGAAAGAGGGAAATGACCGGGGAGGGGACTCTGTTGAAAGCTGATATTAATCTTATGGATTTTAAAAATAGATTGGATATAAGAGTTCTTCCTGAGGTCTGGGGAGAGCTTGAGTCTCAACAGACATTCAAGGCGAGGAAATTCCATAAGAGAATACCCATCCATCATGGTAGGTGATCATTCAGGGTGTGGTGGTCATCAATTCATTAATGCCACGTAGACGATTTTGGACTCTATCAAGCTAGGCAAGTGACGATTGGACAACCCCAGCTCAGAGATGGCAGAAATATTCGAGTTCTGCTCTGATCTGGCTTTTGTAATAAGAGAGTAAAGCAAAAGGAGTCAATTACTCCCTGGAACGCTACAATGAATCGACCATTTTTCTAGCCTTGTATTTATATGAGTTCCACTTGAGTTCTGAGGGTGATCTTGAGTTTCAAGGTGAGGAGACTCCTTGAGAGAATACCCATCCATCAGTTGCATCTGTCTCCATATATGTACATCTATTGTGCATCTGTCATGCATCTGTCGTGCATCTGTTGTATCATTCGTCGAGATATTCACTGAAGATCGAAGTATACTCTTAGGATGACCATTAATATTGATCATTTTTTTAGTTTGAATTTATATTCCTCAGTGCCAAAAATAGGTTACCTCGGCGTGGTGTAAGGGTTAGCAAGCTCGTTTCGTTAGAATTTTTATAACTGAGTAGTGTGTTCGATCCTCACTGGATGTCCCCTATTTTCGGCCATGTCTCACGTCTAAGCTACGCTTAGAAAATCACCTTCCTCCAGGTTTGGGGGTTGGGCGCAGGGCTAACAACCCTGTCCCATAAAAAAACTGTTTGTTACGGAAATAGCAAAAACGCTGCCATTCACACCATTGGGTGTAACGGAAACGTTTATTATTATTTTTTTAGTACCAAAATGAATTTTTAGCTGTTTTAATTAATAATGGGGCAAGTACAAAATAGTTTTTATAATGGCTATTATTTTTTAAAACTTGGTTAATTTGTTGTTATTATTATTATTATTATTATTATTATTATTATTATTATTATTATAATAAACACCATAAAACTTATCAAAAAATGTGTGGTTCTTGTTAAAATCATCATAACCAATGATATATTCAAAATATGTCGCAAAAGTTTTATATTTGTCATTCATCTCTAAGTGTTAGATAAGATTTAGAAGACTTTTACGTAATTTTTAATACACTTGACACGATGTGCCTGAAACATTTGCTTGAGTCTGGATCTTTCGTTAATCTTCACCTCAAAGTTTTGGGCCATAAAGGTTATGCTTAATTAAACACTAGTGGGAGATGAAATAGGTTTTCGCTAATAATACCTGGACTACGTTTTGTAGTTTATGCCAAAGCATTTGATAAAGTACATCACAAAGAATTGCTGAAAGTTCTTGGTTATATTGACATATTTGGGGAGGATATTAGAATAATTCATAAAGAAGATAGGATCTATATGTTAAAATCTTCCTTTGAAAATAAAAATTTGAAGGTTTGCACATGAAATTGTTTGGATATTTATATCGAACGGACATGTTTGATTGATTGATTTATTTGTTTTATACGGCTTATCAACCCATCGGTGGGGGGGGGTTGAATCCGAAACATATCTTGGATTGTGAGAATAATCCTGTTCTGCGAATGAATATTGCATCGGCAAATTTTCTTAAGAGGACAATCATTTTTCCAGATACGAGTCATACTATTTAACACATAACTGAGAGAAATAGATGGATTCATGCCTTTCCAAAGGATATTTGCGCGTAAGTGAATGTACCGAACTCGACAGGAATTCGAACACGGCTCTCCGATTTCTCATTCCTATACATTATCAATTACACGATCTGCACATCATAATGAACGGACAGGCATTTCTCAATTGCATAGATAGATAGATAGATAGATAGATAGATAGATTCAATTACCAGCGTTTAGAAATTCAAGCTCTATCATATTTTTCGTAACATTTCTTCAAGCAATAGGGATTTTTTTAAATGCCATGTATCTTCTGAATCTTTCTACATATATCTTTATTAACTGTGAATTACCATTCTTGGGAAAGATAGTGGAGTAGTTTCCTGTTGCCTTCTCCACATTTTGAAATTCAAAGTTTTCTTTTTTCCAGAGCTAGAAAACCCAGTCTACGCTACTATTTAACCCATAACTGAGAGGTTTTCTGAGCATTCATCCGTTATACTACCTGAATTTCATCAGTAATGTTTCCTCTTTTTCTTCTATATGCCATGTTTCCTCATGACGTAAACGATCATAGCTTTTCACATCTCATTATCCTTTGCAACTCTTAACACCCCTTCCTCTGTTATACCACACAAGTCCGCTTCGCCATTTATCAAGTATGCCAGCATTGCTTTCCCTTGTCTCTCCTTCCTTTTATCCGATCCGTGGGCATCATATTCTCTAAGCCCTCTTTCCTCATTACATGTTCTAAAACATCCGTTGTCTTTTCCTTTTCGTATCCATCCTCTCTAAATCCTCGTCTTTCTGTCCAAGTTATTCTCAACATTCTTGTGTAAAACAACATTTCAGTCGCTTCACGTTTTTCATTCGTTTTTGATGAGATTGTCCAGTATTCGCTGCCATAAAGGAGGACAGCTATCACATGACAGTCCAGTACTCTTTTATTTGTTTCCAATGAAATCTTCCTGTTTCTCAATACTCTACTCAACCTTTGCAATGCATTCTTGTCCATGCCAATACGCCATCGGATTTCAGTGTCGCAATTTCCGTCTTCTATTAGAACGCTTCTCAGGTATTTAAATTTCTGTACTTGTTTGGTTTCAATGTACTCGAAGTACTCGATGTACTTGGCATTTCGGGCTCCTTTTTTTTTTTACTGATAACCATACATTCAGTTCTCTTGTGATTTGTTTAGTCCTTTCTTTTCGCTTTCTTTAGCTACATTCTATAGAAGGTCCTGCAGTTTCCTTTCCACGTCTGCTATCAGCACTGTACCATATGCATTTCTTATATTGTTCAGGTTGTAGACTCAGTGACAAATCCTTGCAGGACTTGTATTTCTCTCATAATTGCCTCGCTGAATAGATCTGGTGAGAAAATTCATCCCTGTCTTACACCACTTTCTATGGTTGTATATCTGCTGTTTCTTGGTTTGAATCCTGTCGGAAGATAGATATTTTCCAAACTAAGATTTCTTGAATATTTAAGCTGGTGGATATTAAAAAGGTACTGTTTAATTACCGAAAAGCAGACTATCCACTCAAATACGAGTATCCACTAAGAGTAATGTTCAAATAAATATATATACGTACGTCTAATTTCAACACTTTTAAAAAATGGGACTAAAAATAATTCTTAACCATTCATATTTATCATTCAATCATAGACTTTAGCAAATTCAAATTCAAGTCTAACCCGTACCTTTAGACTATTTTGAGGTGTCCACTAAACCGCATTTAAATTACCTCAATGACAATGACTCACAGTTCGTTTTTCTTTTACTCTTTTTTAAGAAAATTAAACCGGTAAACTCAATAAAGAATATATTTCTCGAAGCGGACACAGGGAGATCAAATTAATTTTACTCCCTCTGTTTGACCAGCATATTTCCTTTTGACTCCGGCGACTCTAGTTTGTAAAATTCTCACGATTAACGCAGTTAGTCGTTCTACTCTCTTTACATACTTTTTCTTCTCGGAATCCTATCACACACAGATATATACATGCTAATCTTTCCAAAGGTGGTTTAATCATAAAAATAATTTTTAGTTGGATGAAGCTCAAAATAGATTTTATTCTTGTCTTTTATTGCAAAGACTTTTTTTTTATTTTGTAAGTGTATCGAAATTCAAAATTTTTTGTTCTGTTTGGGGCGGTTATGCATTACTTTTAAGATAAAAATATGATCAGCTCTCACTCAAATGCCTGAATTCCTTTGTCTAATATAACATTGTTATTTATTCTCTGAAAGATTACTTTCTCTTTAATGATCAAAAAATCTGAATAAGTTGAATATTAATTACCTGCGCTTCATATATATGAACGTTATTCCTATATATAAGGACTAGCAGTATAGTCCGGCGTTGCTCGGTGTAATGAAAGCTTTAAAACTAATCCGTGGTCCTGGAGCTCAGACTCAGCCTAAAGAATATTTGTGTGATGTTTGTCGAGAATCGGATAAAAATTGTGGATTTGTATAAAAGACATACAGACAGATAAACAGACACACACACACAAACATCTTGCCTTATATATATATACATATATTAGCGATTTTCTGCACTATTGTAAGAACTGCAACCTTGAAACTTCTGAATATCGTTTCTTATGTCTTTGTCTATGAGTGTATCAAATTTGATTAAAATCGGACCACTGCTTCTATAACCCGATTTTTTCGATTATCGATTTTCGATATTTATCAGGAGTACCTCGACACAAAATCTAGCTAAGAACACTCGCAGACGCTTATAGTACAACTGTGTAGATTTTCAAGAAAATCGGTTCAGTCGTTTCAGAGTCTATAGGTAACGGACACACACACACACACACACACACACACACACACACAGTTCCATTTATAAATAAGTTTAGATAGATTAGGCTTTATGTGCATTGTGGTACAGTGGAACGAGAAATCAGAAAGCCGAATTCGAATTAAAAGAAAATAACTTAAATCCACAAATAAAATGGAAGCACATAGACAAGGCTAGGATCCCTAATAGCTTAAGAGACAGATGTATTCTATATTTGATAGAAAAAATTAAAATTTTGAAATTTCACTACCAAAATATACTCCTAAATAAACGAAGGGAGAAAATTAGTATTTATCGTCATATAAATAAGCATAAATTACAATAAGTATCCTTTTCTTTCAATTAGTCTCAATAAGGTTTGTTTGTTTTTTTCATTTTGGCTAAGCAGTTAATACCCGCTACCTGACACTACTAACTCAAGAATCAAGCCACATACCTCCACTGCCAAAGAAGAAATTACTACTAAAATTCCGAGAGCTTAACCCTATAAAAACCAACACATAAAAAATTAAAATTTTGAAATTTAAATACCATAATATACTCCTAAATAAAAGGATGGTAATCATTAGTATGTGTCGTCATAGAAATAAGTATTAATTGCAATAATTATCCTATTTCTTCCATTTAATCACAATAAGGTTTTTTTTAAATTTGGCTAAGCGGTTACTTCCCCACAACTTACCACTACTAACTCAAGGGTCAAGCCACATACCTCCCACTACCAAAGAAGAAATTACTACTAAAATTTCGCTCGCTTAACCCTATAAAAACCAATACTTCTCAACTCCTCCCTTTACTAGAGCTAACCACTGGGCTTAGAATATTTCCTCATTCTTTGTTTATAAGGGGTTGAAAATGCATGTCTTAAAATGACATGTTGAAAATGGCTATTTCCCCGTTAAGTTTTATCTGAATTTACCGAGATGTGTGTGTGTGTGTGTGTGTGTGTGTGTGTGTGTGTGTGTGTGTGTGTGTGTGTGTGTGTTGCACAGATATCCCCAGGTAGATAGATACAAGTAACTTTCTTAATTATAGGGATGTTTACACGAAACCAGAAGTAAACATATTTTTATGTATGTTTTACCCACACCTACAATTGATAAATACCTGATATATTAACAATAGTTCTCACATATGTATAAATATTCCGTATATAGATATGCAGTCTAATACAAATCCAGGATGTGTGAGTAGTGGGACGGTTACTCGCGTGAAAAGTGGAACCGGCATGCCGAGTTCAATTTCCGGCCAAGTCTGTTGCCTTTCATTTCGAAAGTATGCCCTTTTGAGAGACATGAAACTAATACTTCTCCCCGCTCCCATCTATAAGTTAAATAACATAATAGCCCGGGCTCCTCAGCAATGAGTGACCGCCAGTCTAGAAGAAAAACAACTATGAATTTGAAACCGTAGAGAAAACAATATGAAAATATTCTGCTATCTTTCCTTGGATGTCAGTCATTTTCAGATTATAAAGAAAAGGACTTGGTTGAGAGCTATTATTATCTTCATCGTAAAAAGGTATAGTATAAAAAACAATAGATAATAAATGCAGGAAATAATTATAGGGGGGTTGATTAGCGCCAGTCGAATGTTCGGGGAGCATGCGATCCTTAAGTATATGCATGTGTAGCTACCGGTATAATGTTCGTATGTATTTCATTTTGATATTGACAATGATTTATGCTCTATCTTCATGATATTTATATTTGTTTATAATGAAGATCTCAGATAATTTTATGACTGTTTTGTTGTTTCTTTAATATTATTAAAGACTTTTCTTGAAGTGGAACAATTCAGAGCTGTTACGATTTTTAAATTCTGTTACTTGACGCCATTGCTTGAGTAGACGCCACGTATTCATTTTATGACTTTAGTATGCATGGATGCAGAATGTGCGTTGTGGTGCAGTGGATATCTGCTCGGAACGGAAAATCGGATAGCCGAGTTCGAATTTCAGCAGAATTCGTTGTATTCACTTACGCGCGATTACCCTGGGGAAAGGTATTAATCCATCTCTTCTCCATCCGGCTATGGTTTAAGTAGCAGAACAGATTGGTTGGCCATCAATTTACTGCAGAATGTAATAGGAAGCTACTGCAAAAAAATTCTTCTGTCCAGTAAGTCATGTCTCTTTCGAGACATGATCGTCCAAACGTTTATCGCGTGTGGTACTTGACTGACTGATGTATGTGTGCACATTGTATCAAGTTGTCATGTGTTTATCTCAGGGAATCTGTTTGTTTTTTTTGTTTTTTTCTGGGGGGGGGGGGGGGATCGTTTCACCCTAAGCAAGGCAGAAATACCCCTAGTACACGGGGAGCAAAAATGAAAGTGAAATTGAAAACTAATAATAAGAAGGATTGAGTTTGAGTTTTGTTTAACGGCATATCAACATCTGTGGGGTTATTTAATGCCAAAAAGGTGAGGTTTTAAAGAGTTTTTATTGCTATTTGTTTTTAAATTTCGGTTATAATGAGAAGGTTGATTTAGTCAGATTTTAATTAAAATATTTTGTTACTATTCGTTTTTATTTTAGAAAAATCTGAAAATGTCTTCTAGTTTTGTATTCAAAAATGTTTTACTGCGAATAATATTTTTTTCCTTCAAAAATGTATATTTTTTATAAAGGTCTATTTTTATGTATATATATATATATCTATAAAAGTCTATTTTTATACTTTCATAGTGTTTTCACCCCAGTTTGGGGGTAAACTAATTGCCCATAGCTGGGACACTAACTGGTGCTACCACTCCGGGTCAGGGTAGACCTGAGAACAACACCAATTAAGAGGTGGTTCCATGCTCCTCACAACCTCCCAATCAGAGGCCTCACTGCCAGATGCAGTTTACCGTCATGCCCAGGACCAAAGAAGGATTGATGAAAGGACAAAAGATGAACGGGATTCAAGAAGACAGAAGATGGCGATTGATATTGGGTTTAAATTTTTGAAGTTTGTAGTTATCAAAAAAGCAAGTAAACGGAAAGGAATTCCACAGGCGAGAAGTGCGAGAAAAGAAACTGTTGGAGTAGAAGTGGCGGTTGCTATTTCAAGAGTAAACGAGTTAGACCTAGATGCCGATCTGGTAGAACGCTTTTAATCTATGTAGTCGAAGCACCAGGGAAAGATTTCGTCAGAGCAGTTGCCATGAAAATACTTGTAAAGAAGACAGAGCGAAGCCACGTCACGTCGGTGAGAAAGTTACTGTTTATTTTAGTAGAGAGATGTTAATTCAATTTAATTGCATATTCAAATGGGTTTATGAAAGCATTTTTCTTGCAAGATGAATATAACGAAAATTGTAATTGAATGTGTAATACGAGATTGCATAATATGCGAATATTTGGATCTTACATTCATTAAGTGTAAGTTTTTCGAATATTGCTGATATGAAAAATACAGACGAATACAGCTGCATCCCGCCGAATCTATGTTACGTCCCCCAATACACTCTACTAAATCTCAATGATGTGAAGTGAGGCTTAGCACTAATCAGTTGCTAAGCTCCAAACTTATTCTCACTGACGAGTTATATAGGCTCTCTCTTGCACTTATGCAAATTAGGCATATTAATTTTCCAGTGTCACTACACTCAACTTTCATAAGGTAGTATTTATATAAAGTACACATTTTATGGTCACCTAATTATGTACGATAATGAACCATACGCAATATAGGTGAATGATTCCACTATAAAAATTGTAATTAAATACAATTTATCTAAATACACATTAGAGACATGTCATAATAGATACTTACATCTTAAATAAATCGACAAAGTTTTTGCGGCATTTTTTAACATCAATTGGAGATTTTTTCTTTTTAAAGCTGAATAAGTTTAACAAATTCAACATTATGGATAAAAGAAATATTGATTTATATATAATGTATTCTTCGAGGCATGAATAAAACAAATTCACGGATTTGAACAAAAAATCCCAGAATTACGTCAAAATCAACGAAAATTTGTCTTCTTTTAATAGTCAATTGAGTTTAGTTTAATTTGTAACGTATATAAATATAGATAGAAAAAGCATATGTTAATAAAATATCGACGGTCACAAAGCACTTTCCCAGGCCCCAAATCAGGCTTTGCCCTGCTCGGGGCTTCGGGATTAGTACACATCGGCCCTGATTATATCTTAACTTATTTATAAATGGAACTTTGTGTGCGCGCGCGCGAGTGTGTGTGTGTGTGTGTGTGTGTGTGTGTGTGTCCGTTACCTATAGACTCCGAAACGGCTGAACCGATTTTCTTGAAAATTTACACAGTTGTACTATAAGCGCCTGCGAGTGTTCTTAGCTAGGTTTTGTATTGAGGTACTCCCGATAAATATCGAAAATTGAAAATCGAAAAAATCGGGTTATACAAGGAATGGTCCGATTTTAATCAAATTTGATACACTCATAGACAAAGACATAAGAAACGATATTCAGAAGTTTCAAGGTTGCAGTTCTTACAATAGTGCAGAAAATCGATAATATATATATATATATATATATATATATATATAAGGCAATATGTTTGTGTGTGTGTGTGTGTGTGTCTGGTTATCTGCCTGTATGTCTGTATTTTTTCAGCCCTTTTATTTTAGTTTTTGCTTCGGGTTTTGCTCTAAGTAGGTATAATTGTAGTTTTTAGTCTCAGCCATGATACCATTTACTCAGAGGACTTATTTAACCTTCAAAATGTTTAGTCTTTAGTGCCAACGTCCAAAAAGTCGTAGCTCCAGGATCATGTATTTGTTTTAAAACTTTCATTACACCCGAGCAACGCCGGGCTATACTGCTAGTCTAAGATAGATGTATGTGTTTATACACTGCGAATATGATTGGGTGTGTACGCACGTGCCTATTTGTCTCATTCTGTTTATATCTATCCAATTCTATTCCTATCAGTCTATATCTGTCAGTGCATTCGATGTGAATAGAGGTGTTTTAACATGTCTTTTCTTAGAATTTCCAGACACTGATTCAGTATATATATATATATATATATATATATATATATATATATATATATATATATATTATGTGTGTGCACGAGCGTGTTTGTGTGGTGTGTCCTTATGTACTCGTCCACCCACCGTTTTTCCCATTCTGAATCCAATGCCTATTCATAGTTTCTTCCTCTCACGATTCTCCATATTTTTTCTCAACGTAAGAAATATTCACCTTTTGTTATTGGGATATAAAAAAATTCTCATTTTTCCTGATTGTAAGCTTCACCTCCGACACGACAAACAATAATCTTACTGGAGATTATTGTCTGATTTGTCACACTTTTTACATGTAAACTAGCCGAACAACAACGAGAGTATTACTAAGCAGATTCGCCGGTTATTTTTCGTTTTCTTTCATTAAAAAAAAACAACTCTTCTCTCCTTAATTGCCTACGAGTATCATTTTTGGATAGTGGATGCGCTACGGTGTAATGGATAATGCTTCGGAATGAGAAATTGGGGAACCAATTTCGAATTCCAGCCGATAACATTCACTTAGGAGCAAATACCCTTTGAAATGGTATGAATCCATCTTCTCCTAAGCTATAGGTTAAGTAGTAGGAAAGGCTGGGCTTAACAACTAACCTAGAAGGAAAATTTTAAATTCAAACCAACCTGGCGAAGGAAAGATAGCTCTGTAAAGCTATCTTTCCCAAGACAAAACACTACTGCTACGACTGAAGTATATATGCTGCCCTTACGAATCAAATGGGTTTGGGTTACGGGAGTCAGGATTGTAATCTCGGGATCATTTTAGAAACCAGCTTAGCATAAATTGTTTTGTTTTTTTTATCTCAAAATTGTCTTACTGGCTATTCAAATGCATACATATTAAACAGTAATGTTATGGTGCCTTCACTACAGGGAATGGACTCTTCCTCATAGCATATAATACTAACCTGCGTGCCTTCCGGGGACGCATTCTGGAATGAGCTGTGGGGCAGTCTAGAGACCACCGAGACGCAGCGTAATAATACCGTTCGGACTTACACTTCTATTTGCTGATTACTAACACTCTTACTTGTATATATATTCTGTTATTCTAATACACTATTTGAACCTAGCTTCTAGTTTCCGTATCTTTCTTCCTGGCCCTAAAGAGGCCACAACAACTTGGCAATGAAGATTTGCCATAACAAGTAACACATTAACAGTCGTCTTCAAAACGTTTAATAATTTCTTATTATCAAGACGTATTTAAATAGGTGTGTATTACAATGTATCTTTTCAAATTATATTGAGATGAATCAAAAGTAAGAGGTAGATGGAGCTCTTTAACTACAGTGAAGGTAATTTGTCTAGAAGAAATATTTCCGATATTAAAAAAATTATATTTCTATTCCTGGGATAGAGAATTATCAATATTAATATTCGGACTAGTATCATCATCTTTGTTGTTATTATCGCGAAGTTTAGCGCAACGTTGTGCACTCCGGACTTTTTAGGCGTTCTGTCGATCAGGGTGCGTTGTGGTGCAGTGGATATCGGCTTGGAACGAGAAATCGTAGAGCCGAGTTCGACTTCCAGTTGAATTCCTTGCATTCACTTACCCTTGGTAAAGGTATTAATCCGTCTCTTTCCTCCAGTTATGGGTTAAATAGCAGGACAGATTGGGTTCTATAGCCGTGGTCGGCAACCAGTCTACTGCAGAAAGCAATGGCAACCTACTGCGGGATAATCATCTGCCCAGTCAGTCGTGTCTCTTTCGAGACATGATCGCCCAAGCGTTTATCACGTATGGCACTCAACTGACTGTCGACTGGGATAAACTTCGGTAACTTCTAATCGAACCATTTGTTTAAACTACGCGTATGATTGTTCTTTTTTAGCTTTACTCAGTTATTGATGATCCTGTTTCTACTAACAAGGCCGGGAATTGAACTCACAATTACTGTAACACCAGATTCATAAGCCAGTACTTTAATCCTGAATAAGATCACAATGGCCGTTGTGATGATAATAAACTAAGATGGGAATATTGGTCGACTTTAAATAATGTAAATGATTTAAAAATATATATCAGGTAGTTATCTGGTACGAATAAATCCAACACTGACCAAAAAAAGTCTTCTTTAAAACCTAATTACACTGGTCAGCACAATTTTTATGACGCATGGTATTCGAATGAATTTTGTTTTAAATGTTGGGCTGCTGTATTTAAAACTGGCATCATTTTTTTTTTTTTTTTTTGCTTATCGTGTCATTTTTTTCTTTTTTTGAAATATGAAAATTTGCATTTTTGCAAGATATGAAGATTGTACTCATAATTAAAAAACAAAAAGTAATTATTATTAAGTTGTTAACAACAATTTACAAGCGGAAATGTAATACACAAAAGTAACAATTAAACATGATGATAAGAAAATATCTACAAAAAGTCTATTTGTTCCAGTAGCTACTTTATGGCATAAATTTCCTCTTTTTTGACAATCTGCTATCATATATGGTCAGCGCCCCTGTTGTTCATCTCAGTGATCTCGACAGGCTCCAAAGGAGAATCTGTAACGTGATAGGTCCCGACTTGGCAGCTCAACTCCAGCCACTTTCTCACCAGCGTGATGTGGCTTCCCTCTGACTATTCTACAAATATATTCATGGCTTCTGCTCCGACGAATTTAAGTCACTGGTTCCCCCATCACTAGAATTTACTCGTGCAACCAGACTGGCAACAAGGTCCCACCCACTTACAGTTAGATCAACCAAATGCAGCCGTCAATTCTACACCATCAGCTTCTTTTCTCGTACTTACCGCCTGTGGAACTCCCTTCCGTATACTTGCTTTCCTGACGACTACAACCTCTAGGAATTTAAATGCATCTCTTATCCACTTGACTCCAGTTCTTTCTACATCACCCTGTATATCTTGTTCTTTTCCTTTCTCTCTACCTTCGCAACTCTTTCATCCTTCTCTTGTCCTTTCTCTGACCCTCCCTGTAACTGGTTCGGCTTTCTCTTCACTCTCCTCTTGTCTAAACTTTTACTCTTATGTAGCCCCCTGCGCATCAGTGGCGGTACCGCCTTGCTTGTGGGGAAACGATTAAAAAAAATCTTTGATGCACACAAAATGAATGCATAAATGAATTCTATATATAACATATATCTCAGAATTCTCTATCTACTATACTATCTGTACACTATCTTGATCAGTTGTTTTTTTGCTCTGTGAATCAATTGCTTGTTAGTATTCTTTCACTGAAGTTTGTCATTATAATCTTACCTATCCAGCCAATCAGAAATAATTCAATGAGACATCATACAACATACAATATAATTTATTTCAAGAAATCTATTCAACCTATTAAAAACCTTTCACCCTTCATATGACGATGTACAGCCTTCAAACTTCAATGTAAAGTCTTTAAACTGAGCTGAAAATTATTATTTTCTGCTAAATGCAAAATGTAATGTAACAGAGAAAATCTAGACCAGAGATAATTCCTAAAATGATGTTGAAATCTGATAAAATGACAATAATAAAACTCCGAATGACATAAGTAATATTGTTATCGAACTTTCGAATTCCAGTTGAATTCCTTGCATTCACTTACTCGCAAATACCCTTGGGAAATGTATTAATCCGTCTCTTCCATCCAGTTATGGGTTAAATAGCAGACCAGATTGGGTTTTATAGCCTTGGTTGGCAACCAGTCTACCGCAGAAAGCAATGCCAACCTACTGCGGGATAATCTTCTGCCCAGTCAGTCATGTTTCTTTCGAGACAGGAGTGCTCAAGCGTGTATCTCGTATGGCACTTAACTGACTGACTGACTGATA
Source organism: Ascarosepion bandense (assembly GCA_037127315.1). Classification (NCBI taxonomy): domain Eukaryota; kingdom Metazoa; phylum Mollusca; class Cephalopoda; order Sepiida; family Sepiidae; genus Ascarosepion; species Ascarosepion bandense. The sequence goes on from JBBBDQ010000414.1 coordinate 2,076,012, forward strand.
TAAACAAGTAAAATAATATAAAATAACAGAAATAAATAAGTAAAATCAAAAGAAAGAAAAAAAAATTCGTTTTTTACGACTTATCAACATTTTCCAAGTTATTTAAAGCCAGAATTTTTTTTTTTTTTGTAGATTGTAAGAATTTGGAGATAATAATGATTTATTGATAAGTCCTACTAATTAACCCATAGCGAGGGGAGAGAGTGGGGGATTCAAACTCATAACAAAATCAACTGGGATTTAAATTTTTCTCTAGTAAATTTGAATATAACGATGGCTTAAATGTTTAATATTTTGAACAATAACATCGTCGGCCACATTTGTTGAGTTAAAATACCATTTGCAGCGGTTAAAAATATGAAATGTAAAATTCGAACAATTTAATTTTAAATATTAAGACGTTATAAGGTGTTTTTGAGACTTAAATGCGCTCACGTGATGACGATTTTAGTGTAGAAGATATTTGGAATTTGGCGTCAATAATTAGCGGTTTTATGTAGCGGATATAAATTCTTTTTCTATGTGCCTTGTCCTTTCAGGACGTAGGAGGTCATGTCTTTCCACGTCTCCCTATCCCTGGCAGCTCTTAGCACGCTTTCTCCTGTAACACCACGCAACCCCCGTTCTGTCATCCACCTACTCAGGCCATTCAAATATGTCATCCGCTGCTTTCCCCCTGTCTCTTCTTCCCTCTATCTAGCCTGTTAGTATCAGGTTCTCCAAGCCCCCTTCCTCGTTGCATGTCCCAGGAACTTCAGATGTCTTTTCCTGATTATTAATTTCTTTTTTGTTTCCATCCTCATCATTGCTCATATGCTCGATCCATGATATCCGCAACGTGCTTCTGTAGAACCACGTTTCAGTTGCTTCAAATTTTTCACTCATCTTTGATGATATTATCCAGCATTTACTGCCATGTTGAAGAAATGACATCACATAGCAATCCAGTACTCTTTTCTTTGTTTCTAGCGAAAATTTCCTGTCTCTTAATACTCTACTCAGCTTCTGGAATGCGTCCTTTCCCATGTCAATTTGTCTTCGGATCTCTGTGCCTCACTTTCCGTCTTCTGTTAGAACACTTCCTTCATATTTAAATTTTTGTACCTGGTTGATTTTAGTATCCCCTACCTGTATTTGGCATTTTGGGCTGCTCATTTTACTGATGACCATGCATTCAGTTTTCTTGCAGTTTATTTGTAGTCCTTTCTTGTAGTCCTTTCTTCAGCTACCTTATGTATGGGGGTCTTGTAGTTTTCTTTGTAGCTTGTAGTTTCCTTGTGGCGTATTTTATCGAATGCCTTTGTATAATCGATAAAACATAGGTACAAGTTCTTCTTCATTTGTATTGCCCTTTCGGAGAGCTTCCTAATCATGAATATGGCGTTCCTTGTTCCAGTGTCTTTGACGAACCCACACTGTTCTTGTCCTATCTTTGGCCTGATTCTGCTTCTCGCTCTATTCATCAGGATTCCTACGATCAATTTTGTAATATGGCTCATTAAACTGATTGTTCGGTGGAACTTGCACCTGGATTCTTAGGCAGTGTTATGAAAATCGACTTGCTTAGGTCATTTGGTATTTCAGTACTATTATAAATTTCATTTATTATTTCTGTAATTTTCTCTATGCCGAATTATTCCAGGGCTAACAGCAGCTCTATTACAATGCCGTCTGGCCCAGCTGCTTTGTTTCTATTCAGTTTGGCCATTGCAGCTTCCACTTCGAATTCTAATATTTCCGGTCCGTCCTCATCTCAGAATCACCCTACATGTTAAAATCTTTGGACGATACGATTTTGCAAGCTTTAACACGATCTCAGTTTGTTTTCATTACTAGACGATGAATGAGACGCTGGAACAAGGCATGTTATACCGATGGTAATTTATTATATAGATTTCTCTGGGTTGATAAGTTTAATTCAATTTCCTTTTCAGCTCTGCGGTGTTCACTTTGTTTTTCATCTTGATTTCAAAAATAAATAAACACTGAATTTGCTAAATAAATTTAGATTGGCCTACTGAAGTAATGTAGAGTATTGCAACATGAAGTAAGTGTAAGTTTAACTTTTAGCTGTTATGATCTAATTTACTGGCAGTAGTGTTGGGTAGGCACTCATGAAAATGCTATTACTGTTGTGTAAATAAAATAGTATATATTATTTTTTCTGTTTGAAAGTTTACTCACAGCAAATATGGAATTATTAATCAGAAAAAATAAAAATAATCTAAAAATCGAGTCTCTTTGGCTTCAAATATATATATATATAATTTGAAATATAAATGTTATAATATCACTACAAAAATAGCAATTTTGTTTCGACACTGTCTTATCAAGTGATGATCTTGATTTCAAGTTGAAAATTTTAAAAAGTTCAAAACTAGCCCAAATCCCTTCATCAGAAAGACATCGTTACATATTCAGTGGTGACCAAGCAAAATAAGTGTACTTTCTAATTTGAAGAACATAAGAATAGACTCTAAAAACAATTTATTGTGGCATTAATGTTAATATTTGATCAAAAAAGAAAGCAGCATAATTAATCGACTATTTTTTTTTTACAATATAAATTTAAATTTATTTTATATATATATATATATATATATATATATATATATATATATATACATATATATATATATAAATATTATGAAGTAATGTTAGAAACTACGAATGTTAAATTCTAAATTAACAAAGCATTAGAATTAGATTATTGTAAAGTTATACAAATATGAAACGAGGAAACGCGATAGACGCACACATATATAGATATCCACATATGGACAAATAGACAAATATATGCACATACAAACCTATTATGGTATGCATATGTTTACTATGTTTAAAGTGAACAGTAAATTCATTTCTTTGGTTTAAAAGATTAATTTTGTTCTTGCACCTGATGATTGCTAACTTCTTATTGAGACACAGATAGCAAGGTAAGGTGCACGGAGGGAATTACAAGTTCGAACCGTAATAAGTACTTTTCATTTAACAGTAGGCTTTTTTAAATTGTTTTTTTTTTCTTTCTTTTAGACAGCAAAAGTACTTGGATAACGAAGTATTATAGTTATAAGAACTATTATTAAAAGATACCGCTTGTTGATACCAGCGTATTTTGAACGGGATTTAGTAGACCCTATATAAAACTTTTTTAATAAATTTAATTTTTTATTGTAAAGTTAATAGTCGATTAATTAGGCTGATTTCTTTTTAATCTAATATTAGTATTAATGCCTTAATAAATTGTTTTTAGAGTCTGTTTTTATATTCTTCAAATTAGAAATTACTTGTATTTTGATTGGTCAATACTGAATACGTAACAATGTCTCCCTGTAACACGTAACTAATTTAGTACGACAGGGCGAAAGAAATGATTACTAGTGGCATTAATAATTGTGCAGATTACAGTCGCAATATGAGTGGTGTAGAAAAAATATTTATTACAAAATTTTAAAATCTGAAAAACTAGCTGAGAATAGGAGAAAATAAAAGGAAATATATTTTGCAGGTGTAAACCAATAGGTCAGATGAGGTCATCATTGTCGGCCATTGTGTGATATAAAGCGGAAGCTTTTGCAGCTGGTAAAATCGAAAAAAAAACTTTAGCTAGAATATTGTTTCAGGCTTGTCATAAACTTTTGATGAGGTCAAGGAAGGTCAAATACTTAATTCCCGAATTCGCTGGGAAAGGATTTAACTTGGGAAATAAATGATGTAATTATTTGAACCAGAAGAAGAAGACGAAAAGAAATGACGTCGACAGAAATATTAATATTTCATTGGTTAAACTAAGGGGAGAAAATCACTCCGCCTCCTAATACGACCTGGGAGTGATTTCATTGGTTAAAGATTTGATTTGCATGGACACCCCGAGTCTGTCATGAACCCCAGAAGAAAATTTGGGACAGGTATAAAAACTACAGCCCAGAAGGTCAACAAAGTTAGTTGGAGTTGAGCCTTGGAACCAGTCGAGATGTAACGACTGAGAAAGGAGTGTTTCCAGCCGGAAGCCATGCCGTTGGGTGCCAGCTGTAGAGACAAAGAGCGGTCGCTTCCGATAGAGTCCTGGCTGAATATAGAAAGAAACAGAAAGAGCCGAAAGGAGTTAAAGTCAAATGGAGAGTCTGTTGCTGCGCTGAGCTAAGGCAAACAAGGCAAAATTACCACCGCCGTCATAAGAACCCCTCTTCGGCTGTTTCCGTAAGGCTTCGGTGAAAAGCCCTGGTAAGACTTTTTGAACTGTCAAAACTTGTAAAAACTTGAGATCTCCGATTGGAGTGAACAAGCATTACTCTCAAACAAAAACTTTCGATCCGTTGTAAGAATAAGAATTCGACGACTGTTATATTCTATTTCTTTTTTTTTTCTTTTTTTTTTCTTTTTTTTTTCTTTTTTGTTTTTTGTATATAAAAACTTTTCCGCAAATTATACAGGCGTCGTCGAATTTATTTTTTTGGTGCTGTTTTCTTTTTATTGACCCAAGTGTGTACGCGCGTCCGGTTTGGTTCGACATGGTAAAGATACGGCTCGCATGGTTTCAACGTGCCTTCCTTGAGATCAAAATTCACAGCGTGGGCAAGGAAGAACACCATTGTAATAGGCTACTCGAAGACCAACTCCGAGACCGTGTCATATCCCTGATTAAGGGGGTTTGGCTAGTTTTGAACCTTTTAATACTCTTCAACTTGTAATCAACATTATCACTTGATAAGACACAGTTAATGTCGAAACAAAATGGCTATTTTTGTAGTGATATTATAACGTACTTATGTTATAAATTCTAAATAAATATTATTCACTCTACTTTGTATTGAGCATTTTTTAAGAATAGTGGGGTTTTTTGGGGGGGGGGGTTTTTTGTTTTGTTTTGTTTGTTTTTTTTTGTTTTTTTTTTTTGTTTTTTTTGGATACAGAATTTTATTCCATCCATACCCACCCTATACTTGGTATATATATATATATATATATATATATATATATATATATATATATAAAGTGTGTGTGTGTGTGTGTGTGTGTGCACAATCATTTGCATACAGATAAATGAAAGAATGAAAGGCGGCGTTTTAGATAATTTTTGAACAGACTCAAATTTGCATACTGCTTGACTACCATTCCCATGTTGTTATACATAAATTAAACGTTATCCATCTTTTTTATATCCTCTTTTCTCGCTCCCTCCCTCATTCTCTTTCCATTTCCTCTCTTTCTCTCTCATCTCATCTCTTTCTCTCAGTTTTCTATTCAGGCTCTCTCACTCTCTCTTTCCCCGCTCTTCCCCCATCTCTCTCTCTCTCTCTCTCTCTCTCTCTCTCTCTCTCTCTCTCTCTCTCTCTCTCTCATTCTTCTTCCTCTTTTTTCTTTCTGCTTCCCTCTCTATTTTTTTCATAGTGTTTGGTAGTTGGGTTAGTTTTCTGCTTTGACTAGCATTACTTACGACATCAACTTACGATCAACTTCTCCAAAAATTAAAGGTATATGTTAATTATGTGTAAAATCTGCTATCAGTTCTAATTCTAAAATAAAAACTTATTTCAATTGCGTGCTCAAGCTATAGTTTTCAAAAAGTAAAACTCTGAACATTTGAACATACTTAACAAAAGTCTGGAAAAAGAATAGAATGCTTTATTGGGTGGGTACTGTGTATCAGGTCTGGAACACGAGATTTTACGAGATCGCCTACGAGACTTGCAAGATAAATATTAACGGATGTCTAATTCAATATTGAGAACGAATATTAAATTTAACAATTCAATGCACAAAGGATAACAACTCAACGGATCTTAGTATCAAATCTTCTGTTTCTATGTGCAATGTCCATTCAGGACGTTGGTGATCATGGCTCTTCACAATTTCTAGGCTTTTATAGCTCTTCGTAACTTTTTTTTTGTTTTGTTTTGTTATCTCTCTTATTATCTATTTACACAAACTCGTTAGGTAGGTTATTCGCTGTTTTCCTTTTTGCTTTCAATATGTCCTGTGAGTTAAAAGTTTTCTAATCCATTTTTCCTCACTATATGCCCTATAAATTTCAACTATATCTTTCTGATTTTAAGTATATTTTAAGAATATTCTCAGCATGGATAAATTGCCGCCATTGTGTATTTTTAATTTCGCAGATGCGTGTTGTTATTTTTTAATATGTCGACTGCCCAGTATAGTAGAGACAGTTGGACGGTGTCTGTGGTAAAAGGAGCACTATGACAGAATTCACTATGCCAGAAATTTGTACTGTTTGGCATTCGCTCTAATACGAACATTTCAGAGTGTTTCAAGGACAGTGAAAATAATTCAGAAAGAGTTGGGTGAGTCTAATAGTGATTACCAAGGATTTTTAGAGTGATCCCTAATGATGGCGACGTTATACTTCCACTCATCTTCCCACAGTGCCTCAGACTTAACACGGAAGCCTACATAAAGTGTCTTGAGGATGTAATTCTGTTCTGGTTAAAGATAGTGATTGCAGAAAGAACTTATGTCTGACAACAGGACTCTGCACCATGCCACACATACAGGCCACCTAAATCCCAAGACTGCAACGTCCTTCATTATTATGCGTGGGGCGCAGTTTAGCGAGATACCAGCAGAACTACTTGTAACATCAAAGATGAACTGAAGGCAAGGATTATGGCAGAATTTACCAACTTAAACAAGGAAAGCCTCCAGAAGACTTGCAGGAGATTCTGAAGTTGCCTGAAGGACGTGGTTGAAGTCAATGGTGATTTTATTGAATAAATGTCAGTTGGTTAAGTGCCATAGGTGATACACGCTCTGGGTGATCATGTCTCTTTCGAGATATGACTGACTGGGCAGAAGATTATCCCGCAGTAGGTTGTCATTGCTTTCTGCGGTAGACTGGTTGCCGACCAAGGCTATAGAACCCAATCTGTCCTATTATTTAACCCATAAATAGAAGGAAGAGACGAATTAATAACTTTCCCAATAATTTTTGTGCGCAAGTGAATGCAAGGAATTCAACTGGAATTCGAACTCGACTCCCCGATTTGTCGTTTCGAGTCGATATTCACTGCACCACAACGCACAGTATTTGGGGATATTTTTGTATAATTATTGTTAAATTATTTGTTAAAATGAAATGCCTAAATTATTTTCATTTTTGCGTAATTTAGACAATTTATCTATCTCACCTTGTAGATAGATATGAAAAACCTTTCATAGTTAGATAGAATGAGAAATCAATTTTAATTTCGATAATTAATTCGGTGAATATTTGGCTGACCGCCTGCAGTATCCCTCTCACCGGCGTGACGTGGCTTCCCTGTGCCTCTTCTATAAATACTTTCATGGCTTCTGCTCTGACGAACTTAAATCACTGGTGCCCCCTAGATGTGAATTTGCACGAGATGCTAGATTGGCAACTAGGTTCCACCCTTTTACAGTGAAACCGACGAAATGTAACTGCAATTTCTACTCCAACAGCTTCTTTCCTCGCACTTCCCGCCTGTGGAATTCCCTACCGCATGCTTGCTTCCCCGACGGCTACAACCTCCAGGAGTTTAAATGTAAGGTCAATAGACACCTCCTAACACACTAACTCACACTCACTCTCTCCAACTCTCTCCCTATGTACATCCTAAGTCGTCTATCACCCTCCTTCTAACATTTCCTATACCCAATCTCTCTATGTAACCCCCTGCGCTATAGTGGCAGTGGAATGCCTTGCTTGGGGTGACATGATTAAACAAAAAATATGAAAGATTTTGCGACAAATCATTCAAACTTTTATAACTGGTCAAAATATTTCTTATTTTACTGACTGTGGCGTTGCTCTTACTCTGTGTGTGGGGAATGTTTGTGTGTGTCTGTGTGTGGTCCTTGTATATGTGTGCGTACATGCGTTTGTTATGTGTATATATGTAGTCATATGTGTGTGTTTCATGTACAGGAAAAACCGTAGAAGTCAAGACGCTATTTAGATTTAGTCAAGGCGAACTAAATCGACCTACTGATTTTAGTCACCCCGCTCTCTGACGACCACATTTGTCGACAATATTTGTCGTCCAGAGGGTTTTGCCCTTAATGGCATTATTTACACAAACCGTTGTTGACATTCAGCTCCTTCTGGCCAATTCAAGAGTCCCAGAGGTATTTTGGAATCGAAAACTGTTAATTAAATGAAAATCAAATAAATTGTCTACAGTCTGTAACCAACTGTTTATCTTTCTTTCTTTTTTTAAATAATTTCACCCCAAACAAGTAGATAACTTTACTAAGACACAAGAGGTTGCAGGAAGTGAAAGAGAGTGAGAAGACTTTAGTCAGAAGTGAGGTAAAAAGACAATAAAAGAACAGACTTCAAGAAGATAGAACATGGCGACTGGCGTCTCATTTACTTTTTTTAAGATCTTTGGTGACAGTGAAGCATGAAATTGGATGGGAGTTCCACAGGTGAGAAATGCAAGAAAAGTAAATATTAGAATAGAACTAATGGTTGTTCGTACAACAGTAATACGGTGAAGCCTAGTTACCAATCTGGTTAGTCAGTCAGTTAAGTGCCATACGTGATACACGCTTGAGCGATCATGTCTCTTTCGAGAAATGATTGACTAGGCAGTAGGTTGTCATTACTTACTGCGGTAGACTGGCTGCCAATCAAGGGTATAAAACCCAATCTGTCCTGCTATTCAACCCATAGCTGGGGGGAGAAGAGACAGATTCATATATTTTACAAGGATATTGGCACGTAAGGGATTGCAATGAGTTCAATTGTAATTCGAACTCGGTTCTCCAATTTCTCATTCCAAGCTGATATCCATTACATCACAATATAGAGATTCTTAGTAGCACGATTAAATTCACACAGTCGAGACACCAAGGACGAAAGATTGTCAGAACAATTGCCATGAAAATATTTGTAGAAAAGATAGACGAAAACCACGTCTTGTTGGTGAGAAAGTGACTGAAGTTGAGATACATACCAGGTTAGGATTGATTGCATTACAGACCTTTCTTTGAATTTTGTCAAGAATCTTGAGATATATAGTATGGCCACAAGACCAGATGTAAAATTTACCAGCCATTCCTTGGCCCAGAGCCAAATCATTCTTACTTTAATATTCGTTCGAAAACCCACCAGAGGACTTCGCCTGTCTTATTGTATATTGGTATCGTTGGAATGAAAACTTTTAATTGCTTTTTCTTGCATTTTTCTTGTTTGTTTGTTTGTTTGTTTGTTTGTTTGTTTGTTTTTTTGTTATTTTTTTATTGTGGAATGAGGAGATACAGCGAGAAATGTAGCTAAACTACTTTATTAACAGAGTTGTACAACCAAGATGTATATACAATATTTACAGTCTCTCACAGTAGTAGGTGTTACTTCCCGAAGTCCGTGATAATGACAACTCCCGTGCTAAGCGCACATTGTCTTTTATACATCCGGGCAACCGGATGCCACATGGTACGAGCCACGGCACAACAGTTTTTTTTCTTTTTTGCTTGTTTGTTTTATTCTGTTCTTTTCGCTCTTCTATGCCAGACTATTTCCGATTGTTTTTCTTCCTTCATTGTTTCCAATTTTCTCTTAATACTTGCCTCAGCACGTGTACACACACACGCGCGCGCGTGTGTGTGTGTGCGTGTGCGTGTGTGTGTGTGTGTGTTTTGCTTGCCTGCCTATGTGCATGTCTACATAAATTACTTGCAAATTAATTTATTGTTAATTCTCAACATTAATTGTAGCCTTTTCTTGCTTCGGAAACTGAACGGGAGTTTGGCTTGACGCTTTTCCAAGAAAGTGGATATTAGGACTTAACTTAAAACTTAATAAACCTGCATTTTGATTTCCTTCTTTCAATTGTGTATATATATATATATATATATATATATATATATATATATATATATATATTATTTCAAGCTTGTTACTCGTTTGTGGCAAACTGGTTGTTCTTGGTATCTGGGAAAAAATCGAATTCCATTGATAGAAACCAAAAAAAGAAAAGTAGGTAGATCGCTAAAAAAAAATAGACCCTTCATCCCCGTACCATTACCACCCATCCCAAGTGAGAAATAGTCGCCTGCTTTAATTGCACCAGTGCACCATTGAAATTAAGTCAGCCTGCTCTGTCGGTAAAAACGTTCAATTTAGTTATTGGAAAAAAGCAATTGAAGCGTCTTTTGTAGATAACTTGTGCATCATGCTGTTTGTAATATTTTAATTTAATTTCTTGTTTTCTTTTCTTTTTTTTCTAATGTTTTCTCTTCACTTTGTCCTGTATTTTCTTTTCGCCATTGCTATGAATTATTAACTTCTCACTTCATATACCCTTCACAGCTGATGATTTTTTAATCATTTCGCCCTAAGCAAAGCAGTAATGCCACAAAGATGTAAAGAGTTACTGAATATTAGAAAATATAAAATAACTAATAAGAGAGTAAACAATTAAAGAAAACATGAATGGTAGACAAAAACAGGGAACAGAGGAAACTTTCCGAGCATCAAACCTAGCAAGTGATTCAATATAATCTTTCCACTTTATGTTAGTAGAAAAACTTTGTTCGAGAAAGTGCAATGAGTCACTCTCCTGGAGACTAGCATGAGCCATGTTGTTGGAAATCAAAAGGTGTTCTTTCAGACGAATAAAAGAAAGTAGTTTCGTTTTGGAGTCTTTAAAATTAACAAGCCGTTCCTTGTCCTAGTTAACAACAAACTGTAGATCATTTTTAAGATCAGCTGCTAATTTGACTTTATTGAACCGATTATGAGGAGAAATGCAGAGTTTCTCACATAACCGCGAGAAAATGAAACGTTCAAAGAATGTCCCGAATCCACATGCCCTCCATGACCAATAATTGTCTGATGGAGTCGAGAAATGAATCAACAATTATTTTACGTATAAAAAATCTAGTCTTGTATCATATCAATTGTTACTAACATAACATTACACACGTACATAATCCTTTCTTTTCCGTGTTATTTTCTTCTTCTTCGCATTTTTTTTTCGCCTCTTGCCAATTAAGCAAGTCAAATCGATCGCCAAAATTGCTGGCTTCGTCAGGAAGTGAATTATTTGAGATGATTACTTAATCCGACATTAAGGATCGCGTCCAACCGCCCTGGCATCCCACTAGACGAATGGAAATGTTTTGATAGGATTTGGGAGAAATAAGCAGCAGGTGCTAATTTAACCCCATCAGTTGTTGACTGGACATTAAAAAACACAAAGATGATTCGGGCGTTATGGGTGAGGGGGGCGATATGAAAGTGAAGGAAAGTAAAAAAGGGAAGCGTAATGTTGAGAAGAAAGAATGAAAAAGAGAGAGAACACAGAAAAATAAATGTCAATAGAGAAAAGAAAGAAGAAATAAAATGAAGAAGGGAGCGAGAGAAGGGGTCTTAAGAAAGAAACAAAGATAGATAGTTCACGAATAGATAGTTAATGAATATATAATGAATAGATAAATAGATAATGAATAGATAGATAGATGATGACGAGATGGTTAATGATTATATAAAGAATAGATAGATACATAATGAATAGATAGATCATGAATAGATGGTTAATGAATATATAATGAATAGATAGATAGATAATGAATAGATAGATCATGAATAGATAGTTAATGAATATTTAATGAATAGATAGATAGATAATGAATAGAGAGTTAATGAATATATAAGAAATAGATAGATAGATAATGAATAGATAGACAGATGATGAATAGATGGTTAATGAATATATAATGAATAGATAGATACATAATGAATAGATAGATAGATGATGAATAGATGGTTAATGAATATATAATGAATAGATAGATACATAATGAATAGATAGATCATGAATACATGGTTAATGAATATATAATGAATAGATAGATAGATAATGAATAGATAGTTAATGAATATATAATGAATAGATAGATAGTTAATGAATAGATAGATAGATAGAAAGATAGATAATGAATATATGATAGATAGATAGAGAGATAGATAGATAATGAAGATAGATAGATAGATAGATAGATAGTGAATATATAATAGATAGATAGATAGTGAATATATAATAGATAGATAGATAATGAATATATAATAGATAGAGAGATAATGAATATATAATAGATAGAGAGATAATGAATATATAATGGTTAGATAGATAAATAATGAAAATATAATAGATAGATAGATGATGAATATGAAATAGATAGATAGATAGATAGATAGATAATGAATATATAATAGATAGATAGCTAATGAATATAAATAGATAGATAGATAAATAGATAATGAATATATAATAGATAGATAGACAGATAGTGAATATATAATTCATAGATAGATAATTAATATATAATACATAAATTCATAGATAGATAATGAATAGATAGATAGATAGATAGATAATGAAGATATAATAGATAGATAGATAGATAATGAATATATAATAGATAAATAATGAATATATAATAGATAGATAGAAAGATAGATTGAAAGATAATGAATATATAATAGATAGATAGATAGAAAGATAGATGGAAAGATAATGAATATATAATAGATAGAAAGATAGATAATGAATATATAATAGATAGATAGATAGATAGATAATGAATATATGATAGATAGATAGATAGATAATGAATATATGATAGATAGATAGATAGATAATGAATATATGATAGATAGATAGATAATGAATATATGATAGATAGATAGATAGATAGATAATGAATATAAGATAGATAGATAGATAATGAATATAAGATAGATAGATAATGAATATAAGATAGATAGATAATGAATATAAGATAGATAGATAGATAATGAATATAAGATAGATAGATAGATAATGAATATAAGATAGATAGATAGATAATGAATATATGATAGATAGATAGATAATGAATATATGATAGATAGATAGATAGATAATGAATATATGGTAGATAGATAATGAATATATGGTAGATAGATAATGAATATATGATAGATAGATAGATAATGAATATATGATAGATAGATAGATAATGAATGTATGATAGATAGATAGATAATGAATGTATGATAGATAGATAGATAGATAATGAATATATGATAGATAGATAGATAATGAATATATGATAGACAGATAGATAATGAATATATGATAGATAGATAGATAGATAATGAATATATGATAGATAGATAGATAATGAATATATGATAGATAGATAGATAATGAATATATGATAGATAATGAATATATGATAGATAGATAGATAATGAATATATGATAGATAGATAGATAATGAATATATGATAGATAGATAGATAATGAATATATGATAGATAGATAATGAATATATGATAGATAGATATTGAATATATGATAGATAGATAGATAATGAATATATGATAGATAGATAGATAATGAATATATGATAGATAGATAGATAGATAGATAATGAATATAAGATAGATAGATAGATAGATAATGAATATAAGATAGATAGATAATGAATATAAGATAGATAGATAGATAATGAATATATGATAGATAGATAGATAGATAATGAATATATGATAGATAGATAGATAATGAATATATGATAGATAGATAGATAGATAATGAATATATGATAGATAGATAGATAGATAATGAATATATGATAGATAGATAGATAGATAATGAATATATGATAGATAGATAGATAGATAATGAATATATGATAGATATATAGATAGATAGATAGATAGATAATGAATATATGATAGATAGATAGATAGATTATGAATATATGATAGATAGATAGATAGATTATGAATATATGATAGATAGATAGATAGATTATGAATATATGATAGATAGATAGATAGATTATGAATATATGATAGATAGATAGATAGATAATGAATATATGATAGAGAGATAGATAGATAGATAGATAACGAATATATGATGAATAGATAGACAGATACATAGATAACGAATATATGATGAATAGATAGACAGATAGATAGATAACGAATATATGATGAATAGACAGATAGATAGATAACGAATATATGATGAATAGATAGATAGATAGATAACGAATGTATGATGAATAGATAGATAGATAGAGAGATAGATAGATAACGAATGTATGATGAATAGATAAATCGAGAGATAGATAGATAGATAGATAATGAATATATGATGAACAGATAGATAATGAATATATGATAGATAGATAATGAATATATAATAGATAGATAGATAATGAATAGATAGATAGCTAATGAATATACAATAGATAGATAGATAATGAATATATAATAGATACATAGATAATGAATAGATAGATAATGAATAGATAGATAGATAGCTAATGAATATACAATAGATAGATAGATAATGAATATATAATATATAGATAGATAATCAATATATAAGAGATAGATAATGAATATATGATGAATAGATAGATAGATAATGAATATATAATTCATAGATAGATAATGAATATATAATGCATAGATAGATCGATAATGAATATATAATTCATAGATAGATAATGAATATATAATGCATAGATAGATAGATAATGAATATATAATTCATAGATAGATAATGAATGTATAAGTCATAGATATATAGATAGATAATGGATAGATAGATAGATAAATAATTAATATATAATCGATGGATAGATAAATACTGAATATATAATAGATAGAAAGATAGATGGAAAGATAATGAATATATAATAGTTAGACACATAGATAATGAATATATAATAGATAGATAGATAGATAATAGATCGATAGATAATGAATATATAATAGATAGACAGATAGATAGATAATGAATATATGATGAACATATAGATAATGAATATATGATGAACATATAGATAATGAATATATAATAGATAGATAGATGGATAATGAATAGAGATGGATAATAGATAGATAGAGAGAGAGATAATGAATATATAATAGATAGATAATGAATATATAATAGATAGATAGATAGAGAATATATGATGAACAGATAGATAATGAATATATAATAGATAGATAGATAATGGATAGATAGAGAGAGAGATAATGAATATATAATAGGTAGATAGATAATGAATATATAATAGATAGGTAGATAGATAGATTGATAGATAGATAATGAATATATAAGAGATAGATAGATAATGAATATATGATGAATAGATAGATAGATAGATGGATAATGAATAGATAGATGGATAATGAATAGATAGATGGATAATGAATAGATAGATGGATAATGGATAGATAGATGGATAATAGATAGATAGGTAGGTAGACAGATAGATAGATAAATAGATAGATAGATAATAAATATATGATGAACAGATAGATAATGAATATATAATAGATAGATAGATGGATAATGAATAGATAGATGGATAATGGATAGATAGAGAGAGAGAGATAATGAATATATAATAGATAGATAGATAGATAATGAATATATGATAGATAGATAGATAGATAATGAATATATGATAGATAGATAGATAGATAATGAATATATGATAGATAGATAGATAGATAACGAATATATGATGAATAGATAGATAGATAGATAGATAACGAATGTATGATGAATAGATAGATAGATAGATAGATAAATCGAGAGATAGATAGATAGATAGATAGATAATGAATATATGATGAACAGATAGATAATGAATATATAATAGATAGATAGATGGATAATGAATAGATAGATGGATAATGGATAGATAGATAATGAATATATGATGAATAGATAGATAGATAGATAGATAGATAATGAATATATGATGAATAGATAAATAGATAGATGGATAATGAATAGATAGATGGATAATGGATAGATAGATGGATAATAGATAGATAGATAGATAGATAAATCGAGAGATAGATAGATAGATGATGAATATATGATGAACAGATAAATAATGAATATATAATAGATAGATAGATAATGAATATATAATGGATACATAGATAATGAATAGATAGATAATGAATAGATAGATAATGAATATACAATAGATAGATAGATAATGAATATATAAAAGATAGATAATGAATATATGATGAATAGATAGATAGATAGATAGATAATGAATATATAATAGATAGATAGATAATGAATATATAATTCATAGATAGATAATGAATATATAATTCATAGATGGATAGATAATGAATATATAATGCATAGATAGATGGATAATGAATATATAATGCATAGATAGATGGATAATGAATATATAATTCATAGATAGATCATGAATATATAATGCATAGATAGATAGATAATGGATAGATAGATAGATAAATAATTAATATATAATAGATAGATAGTGAATATATAATAGATAGATAGATAGAAAGATAGATAGAAAGATAATGAATATATAATACATAGACAGATAGATAATGAATATATAATAGACAGATAGATAATGAATAGATAGTTAATGAATATATAATAAATAGATATATCGTTAATGAATAGATAGATAGATAATGAATATATAATAGATAGATAGATAAATAGATAATGAATATAGATAGATAGATAATGAATATATAATGAATAGATAGATAGATAATGAATATACAATAGATAGATAGATAGATACATAGATAATAGATAGATAGATAATGAATATACAATAGATAGACAGATAGATAGATAATAGATAGATAGATAATGAATATACAATAGATAGATAGATAGATAATAGATCGATAGATAATGAATATATAATAGATAGATAGATAGATAATGAATATATAATAGATAGATAGATGGATAATGAATAGATAGATGGATAATAGATAGATAGAGAGAGAGATAATGAATATATAATAGATAGATAGATAATGAATATATAAGAGATAGATAGAAAGATAGATAAATCGAGAGACAGATAAATCGAGAGATAGATAGATAGATAGATAGATAGAGAATATATGATGAACAGATAGATAATGAATATATAATAGATAGATAGATGGATAATGAATGGATTGATGGATAATGGATAAATAGAAAGAGATAATGAATATATAATAGGTAGATAGATAATGAATATATAATAGATAGATAGATAATGAATAGATAGATAGAGAGATAATGAATATATAATAGATAGGTAGATAGATAGATAGATACATAGATACATAGATACATAGATAGATAGTTAGATAGATAATGAATATATAAGAGATAGATAGATAATGAATATATGATGAATAGATAGATAGACAGATAGATAGATAGATAGATAGATAATGAATATATAATTCATAGATGGATAGATAATGAATATATAATTCATAGATGGATAGATAATGAATATATAATTCATAGATGGATAGATAATGAATATATAATTCATAGATGGATAGATAATGAATATATAATTCATAGATAGATACATAATGAATATATAATTCATAGATAGATAATGAATATATAATTCATAGATAGATAGATAATTAATAGATAGATAATAGATAGATAGATAGATAATGAATAAATAGATAGATAGATAGATAAATAATTAATATATAATAGTTAGATAGATAGATACTGAATATATAATAGATAGATAGATAGATAGATAGAAAGATAGACAGAAAAATAATGAATATATAATAGATAGATAGATAACGAATATATAATAGATAGATAGATAGATAGATAGATAATGAATCCATTATAGATAGATAGATAATGAATAGATAGTTAATGAATATATAATAAATAGATACATAGTTAATGAATAGATAGATAGATAATGAATATATAATAGATAGATAAATAGATAAATAGATAATGAATAGATAGATAGATAATGAATATATAATAGATAGATAAATAGATAAATAGATAATGAATATAGATAGATACATAATGAATATATAATAGATCGATAGTTAATTAATATATAATAGATAGATAGATAATGAATATATAATAGATAGATACATATATAGAAAGATAAATAGATTGATAGATAGATAATGAATATATGATGAATAGCTAGATAGATGGATAATGAATAGATAGATTGATAATGGATACATAGATCGTTAATGAATATATGATGAATAGATAGATAGATGGATAATGAATAGATAGATAATGAATATATAATAGATAGATAGATAGATAATGAATATATAATAGATAGATAATGAATAGATAGTTAATGAATATATAATAAATAGATACATAGTTAATGAATAGATAGATAGATAATGAATATATAATAGATAGATAGATAATGAATATATAATAGATAGATAGATAAATAGATAATGAATATAGATAGATACATAATGAATATATAATGAATAGATAGATAGATAGATAATGAATATACAATAGATAGATAGATAGATAATGAATATACAATAGATAGATAGATAGATATAGAGATAGATAATAGATCGATAGTTAATGAATATATAATAGATAGATAATGAATATATAATAGATAGATAGAAAGATAAATAGATAGATAGATAGATAATGAATATATGACGAATAGATAGATAGATGGATAATGAATAGATAGATTGATAATGGATAGATAGATAGTTAATGAACATATGACGAATAGATAGATGATAGATAATGAATATATAATGAATAGATAGATTGTTAATGAATAGATCGTTAATGAATATATGATAGATAGATAGATAGATAGATAGATAATGAATATATGATAGATAGATAGATAGATAGATAATGAATATATGATGAATAGATAGATAGATAGATAATGAATATATGATGAATAGATAGATAGATAGATAATGAATATATGATGAATAGATAGATAGATAGATAATGAATATATGATGAATAGATAGATAGATAATGAATATATGATGAACAGATAGATAATGAATATATAATAGATAGATAGATGGATAATGAATAGATAGATGGATAATGGATAGATAGAGAGAGATAATGAATATATAATAGATAGATAGATAATGAATATATAATAGATAAATAATGAATATATAAGAGAAAGGTAGATAATGAATATATGATGAATAGATAGATAAAAAGATAGATAGATAATGAATATATAATAGATAGATAGATAGATAGATAATGAATATATAATAGATAGATAGATAGATAATGAATATATAATAGATAGATAGATAGATAATGAATATATAATAGATAGATAGATAGATAATGAATATATAATTCATAGATAGATAATGAATATATAATTCATAGATGGATAGATAATGAATATATAATTCATAGATGGATAGATAATGAATATATAATTCATAGATGGATAGATAATGAATATATAATTCATAGATGGATAGATAATGAATATATAATGCATAGATGGATAGATAATGAATATATAATTCATAGATAGGTAATGAATATATAATGCATAAATAGATAGATAATGAATATATAATTCATAGATATATAGATAGATAATGGATAGATAGATAGATAAATAAATAATTAATATATAATAGATGGATAGATAGATACTGAATATATAATAGATAGATAGATAGAAAGATAGTGAATATATAATAGATAGACAGATAGATAATGAATATATAATAGATAGATAGATAATGAATATATAATAGATAGATAGATAATGAATAGATAGTTAATGAATATATAATAAATAGATACATAGTTAATGAATAGTTAGATAGATAATGGATATATAATAGATAGATAGATAATGAATATACAATAGATAGATAGATAGATAATAAATCGATAGATAATGAATATATAATAGATAGATAGATAGATAATGAATATATAATAGATAGATAGATGGATAATGAATAGATAGATGGATAATAGATAGATAGAGAGAGAGATAATGAATATATAATAGATAGATAGATAATGAATATATAATAGATAGATAGATAGATAAATCGAGAGATAGATAGAGAATATATGATGAACAGATAGATAATGAATATATAATAGATAGATAGATGGATAATGAATAGATAGATGGATAATGGATAGATAGAGAGAGATAATGAATATATAATAGGTAGATAGATAATGAATATATAATAGATAGATAGATAGATAATGAATATATGATGAATAGATAGATAGATAGATAATGAATATATAATAGATAGATAGATAGATAGGAAAGAATGAAGGAAAAACAAATACCAATGGATAGGTTGAGTAGAAAGAAAAGGAGAAAAACAAGATGAAAGAAAGAAAATGAGAAAAGTAAAAAGAAAGTAAAAAATACGAAAAAACGAAATGTACAAAAAAGGGAAGAATGAGATAAACACGGCGAATGGAACATTAAAAAAAGGAGGAAAACGAAATATGAATGGCCATGAAAAGATCGAAAAGGATGGTTATAACGCCCAAAACTAATAGAAACAAAAAAAAAATGAAAGAATGGTCAGTAAAAAAGCTGATTGAATGATAGATAGATAGATAGATAGATAGATAGATAGATAGATAGATAATGAATAGAAGATAGATAGATAATGAATATACATAGATAGATAATGAATATAAAGATAGATAGATAATGAATATAAGATAGATAGATAGATAGATAATGAATGGTAAGATAGATAGATAATGAATATAAGATAGATAGATAGATAGATAATGAAGATAAGATAGATAGATAATGAATATAAGATAGATAGATAGATAGATAATGAATATAAGATAGATAGATAATGAATATAAGATAGATAGATAGATAGATAATGAATATAAGATAGATAGATAGATAGATAGATAATGAATATAAGATAGATAGATAGATAGATAATGAATATAAGATAGATAGATAGATAGATAATGAATATAAGATAGATAGATAGATAGATAGATAATGAATAGATAGATAGATAGATAGATAGATAATGAATATTGATAGATAGATAGATAGATAGATAATGAATATAAGATAGATAGATAGATAGATAATGAATATAAGATAGATAGATAGATAGATAATGAATATAAGATAGATAGATAATGAATGAAAGATAGATAGATAGATAGATAATGAATAATAAGATAGATAGATAGATAGATAGATAATGAATATAAGATAGATAGATAGATAGATAATGAATATAAGATAGATAGATAGATAGATAGATAGATAATGAATATAAGATAGATAGATAGATAGATAGATAATGAACATAAGATAGATAGATAGATAGATAGATAATGAATATAAGATAGATAGATAGATAGATAGATAATGAATGATAGATAGATAGATAGATAGATAGATAATGAATATAAGATAGATAGATAGATAGATAGATAATGAATATAAGATAGATAGATAGATAGATAATGAATATAAGATAGATAGATAGATAGATAATGAATATAAGATAGATAGATAGATAGATAGATAAATGAATATAAGAGATAGATAGATAGATAGATAATGAATATAAATATAGATAGATAATTAAACATAAGATAGATAGATAATGAATATGTATAGATAGATAATGAATATAGACAGACAGATAAATAAATAAGTAAGATAGATAGATAATGAATACAGATAGATAGATAATGAATGATAAGATAGATAGATAGATAATGAATATAAGATAGATAGATAAATAAATATAAGATAGATAGATAGATAGATAGATAATGAATATAAGATAGATAGATAGATAGATAATGAATAGTAAGATAGATAGATAGATAGATAATGAATATAAGATAGATAGATAGATAGATAATGAATAAGATAGATAGATAGATAGATAATGAAGAGTAAGATAGATAGATAGATAGATAATGAATATATGATAGATAGATAGATAATGAATATATGGACAGATAGATAGATAGATAATGAATATATGATAGATAGATAGATAGATAATGAATGATAGATAGATAGATAGATAGATAATGAATGTATGATAGATAGATAGATAGATAGATAAATAATATATGATAGATAGATAGATTGATAATGGATAGATAGATAATGAATATATGGTGAATAGATAGATGGATGATGAATAGATAGATTGATAATGAATAGATAGATGGATAATGAATAGATAGATAGATAATGGATAGATAGAGAGATAGATAATGAATATATAATAGATAGATAGATAGATAATGAATATATATTATGTAAATAGATAGATAGATAGATAGATAGATAATGAATAGATAGATAATGAATAGATCGTTAATGAATATATAATGAATAGGTAGATACATAATGAATATATAATAGATAGATAGATAGATAATGAATATATAATAGATAGATAGATAGATAATGAATATATAATAGATAGATAGATAATGAATATATAATAGATAGATAGATAGATAATGAATATCTAATAGGTAGATAGATAATGAATATATAATAGATAGATAGATAATGAATATATAATAGATAGATAGATAATGAATATATAATAGATAGATAGATAGATAATGAATATCTAATAGGTAGATAGATAATGAATATATAATACATAGATAGATAGATAGATAGGAAAGAATGAAGGAAAAAACAAATAACAATGGATAGGTTCAGTAGAAAGAAAAGGAGAAAAACAAGATGAAAGAAAGAAAATGAGAAAAGTAAAAAGAAAGTAAAAAATAAGAAAAAACGAAATGTACAAAAAAGGGAAGAATGAGATAAACACGGCGAATGGAACATTAAAAAAAGGAGGAAAACGAAATATGAATGGCCATGAAAAGATCGAAAAGGATGGTTATAACGCCCAAAACTAATAGAAACAAAAAAAATGAAAGAATGGTCAGTTAAAAAGCTGGATTGACTGATTTTACAATATGTCAAAGTCGTTTAAATGAGGAACAGCTCGCTATTAAATATACGCGTTTCCCCAGTAACGCCCAAGTCCACGCTTTTTTTCTAGTTCTCCTTCTTATTTCTATCCCTTACTCTTGCCGTATCACGCAGTTCTTCCCTTTTGGAAACTCTGATCATGCTGTCGTGTCTGTTAATATCTCCTTCTACTCCCTTCATCTTCTTGGCTTTCCCCTACTTGCTTAGTTACCATTGCCAACAGGAATCACTTCTTCCGTCTTTATTCGGAGCGACGCGTCTGATCGCATTAAGCGTCTCTGCTCGTAATAAATGCAAGCGTGTTCTAAATGATGTTAATCTTTTTTTAGCTAATATTTTCTACAAATATCTCCATGGCAACTGCTCTGACAAGCTTTTTTCCTCGGTGCCCCAACCACATAAATTTACGCCTGCTACTAGATTAGCATATAGGTCCCATCCTCTTACCGTTGAAATACTTAAATTTAACTGCCTTTTCTATTCTAATTGTTACTTTCTTTGTAATTCACGCCAGTAGAAATCCCTACTTTTTACTCGCTTCCCTAATAGCTACAACCGCCAAAGGTTTAAATGCAACGTCAATTGCCAACTACTATCTCCCTTAATTTCATCCAACGTTTATCCCTTCTTCAACATCCCCAGCTCTCTCTCTCTCTCTAACCCCTTGCACAATAATGACGGTTCCGCCTTGCTAGGAGTCAGTCAGTTAAGTGCCATACGTGATACACGCTTGGGCGATCATGTCTCGAAAGAGACATGACTGACTGGGCAAAAGATTATCCCGCAGTAGGTTGCCATTGCTTTCTGCGGTAGACTGGTTGCCGACCAAGGCTACAGAACCCAGTCTGTCCTGCTATTTAACCCATAACTGGAAGGAAGAGACGGATTAATACCTTTCCCAAGGGTATTTGCGCGTAAGTGAATGCAGGGTATTCAACTGGAATTCGAACTCGGCTCCCCGGTTTCTCGTTCCGAGCCGATATCCACTGTACCACAACGCACATATTTGTTGTCTTTATCTCCGTTTAGTTAAAAAAAAAAATTACTATTTTGTGTAACATATGAACATTAGTAGTTTTTTGTAGCTCACAACTCTTCCCTTGGAGCTGTCACACACATAGAACCATGTCGACGGTGCCGTTCAAAGGCTGGAAATTACACTGGGATTTTGGAAGGATCGCTTTTGCCACGGGAACGAGTCGATTCAGTCGTATTCGCGCAAAGATCTTGCCAGCTGTGCTTAGGAGGGAGATGCAACGATAGTTTCTGCAAAATGAGTGGTCTCATTTTTTAAAGATCGTCCCAATGTTGTCATTTTTAAAATCCCCAAGGACTTTTCTATCTTCCCAGATTTTCTGTATCAGAAGCATTAGCCGGGTCTACAGTTCGGGACCACCATGAAAGAAAATTTCCAGACGTACATTATCAGGTCCGGGAGCTTTTCTAGGTTTCATGAAGCGCAGTGTGTGTTTCAATTCACGAAAAGTTGTGAGGTATGACATCGAATGTCGAGCAGGAAGGTGGGATATTTCATAAGAAATCTTCTGGCGTAGTCGATGAGAAGGCTCTGGAAGGATTGTGGTACCGTCCGAGTCCTTAAGGCCTGTCATCGTTAATTTGAACGGGCCAGAGATTTGTTGGTGTATAGAAGTGATGTATATCCAGTCGGTTTGCATATTTCCGCTGCCTTTGCCTGCTATCAGGTGTTCTAGATTGCACGCGGTCGCTTTTGGCGCTTTCTCGTTGCCGCCTTCGTTGATATGTTATTCTTTTTAAGTGAAGGGAGTTTCTCGAAAGCCAGACGTACTTCTCGTTTTTTATTAATCCACTGGTTAGTTTCTTCCTGACTCTCGTCCAACCAGTCCTGATTTTTCCTTTTCTAAAACCTAAGGACTTCCTTAGCTGCTGATATCATAACATCGCGCAGGTTGTCTATTTTCCACTGATAGCTTCTGCATCGGATGCATCATTGAGATAATTCTCAACATATAGTTGAAACAGCTCTAATATTTTGGGGTACTGGAGCTTTGCACAGTCAAAGAGTCGGAGGGTCCTGTCTGCAGGTGTTCGGCGAATAGATATCTTGAAATGCGAGAGCAGAAAATGGTGAAGTAATGATCTACTCCATATGGGGACGGGTGATGTGGACCAAAATCTACTAATGGATATTGGAAATATGATTGTTGTGCTCTTGATGAATGCATAAAATCATTAGTTGACCGAATTCAGCCCGCGAGTCGTAGTATCTCCATCACTGTATTATCCTATTAGGAAAAGTAAACCTTTATATTTTCCAAAAGGCTATATTACGAAATTAAAGCAAATTACCTGTTGTGACTCGTATGAGTTTCGATCCTCGTCACCACTTTTATATTTCGGTTTCTATCGGTTATAAAGTCTTTGCTTAGGTACTCGTCATCACGTCCGTAAGAAATACTCCGAAGACTGACTCCCAAGGAGTTTTTCACACTTCTTTATTATAGCTTTCAGACTAGTTCATTAGTGTCACCGGGAATGTTATTTACTCTACAACATAGTCGGAATTTGAACTCTGTACGCTGATCCCATTTCTGAATTGTTGACCTCAATTTATGGATCCCTGATATTTCTGCAATCGTACGCGAACACTGAATTTGCTTTGCAACACACCGCTGATGAGTGAAACAATAACTTGCGAGTGATTTGCACCGAGACATGGCGCACCTACAATGGCCGAGATAGCTCGACCGAATAAATAATAACCATTTTATATGATTGTAATAACTGACACTATTTGCATTGTTAGGACTGTTGTCCACATTTTTGTTGCCGTATTCACGACGTTTCGATCGTTGTACGCTCAGGCTTTCTTCAGATATTTGGAATTTCGAACCAAACTCTTTATTTCGTTCACCGAGGTATATTGTTCTCGTTCTATGGGTCATGCCTCTTACAGATATATCAGTATCAGTTGTCTCTCTTTTAACTCAACTCTCCAAGTTTTTTGTTCACCTCTGCTTTAGCTAGATATTGAACTCACAACACTTTGGTTCAAGTCACTGGATTCAACCAACGCTTTAACCTACTGTCCACTAGCCATGCGTCCTTGATGACATCAGTGTATAAATTTTGGGGACTAATATCTCAGTTATCATTTTTTAACAGAGCTCATATTATAAATTGGTGTTATTAACGTTTTTCGCTAGCACACTGTTTTATTGATTCCCATATTGTATTCATGTCATTGCTTGGCCGCCTTAGGAGATTTTTGTAGCCTAGTATATGCGCTGATTTCTTAAGTTTTGGTATTTTCCAGCGATATTCTCTTTATTATTTCAACCTCATCCCACAGAGGCCTTTTTCCCTCCATATGTGGTCAGCTACGCCTAATTTTTGCATTTCCCGTCGTGTTGCGGCTTTACGGTATTCCTGCAATCTTATCTCAAGAGGGCGGCCTGCTTCTCATTTATATTTCTAACCACAGCTGCATGCGATGTGATACACACATTTCTTAATCATGTTTTCCTCTATGGAAGGTCATACTCGGAAGAGGTGTCTGCGAAAGGTTGGTCCATTTTTGAGGTCGTCTTGATGTTATATGAACAACAGATCTTTGTATTTTTTTCCGATAATCCATTCACATATGGTAGGCAGGCCCAGAATGTTTTCTGAGAGTAGTTATCCTCTTGCACCCTTCTATCACACTTTTTTGTAGCTGCTATGTACTCCGGGTAGTTGTTACGTTATAGAGTACTGCTTGTACTAATAATTTCTTGTTCATATATCTCTGAGTTTCCACTTACGACTTTTGCTTTGCAGTGAAAAGACCGGAGCGTACAACGGCTGAAACGTCGTAAATATGGCAATAAAGATGAGATCCGAAGAATGTAATAATGTAAATATTACCTCATCTCGGAAATATAAACAAATATTAAATTAAATAAATTATTAAACCACGAATTAGGGTTTTTGTCAAAGTATTTTCAAAACAATTCAGCTTATTCAAATGTCATCGAATCGTTTGCGGAATTGAATAAAATGTAGAGTTTGTAAATCTCGACAACAAATGTTCGCGATAACTTCAACAATATTAAATGCTGTATGTATTTCCATGCGCGTCAGCGTGTTACAAACAATTCTAGTATTTAAAATTAGAAAAAATAAAATATAATTACTATCATGGACAATCGTATCATGACTGAGTTTCAAATGTATTACAACTACTTACAAAAAACATTTTTTTTTATGTGCCATGTCCGTTCAAGACATGAATGACGCTCAAAAATTTTCTGTCCTTTCCAACCCGAGATAAGTTTTGTGTTTTTGTTACCTCACTTTATCCCTATTCAGCCAACAAGCTCGTTAGGTAGGTTATGTGCTGCTTTTCTTTGTTCCTCTTGTCGTTAAAATATTCTGTGAGTATCAGATTCTCTAAGCCCCCTTTCCTTATTCTTAAACCAAGAGATCGCAACCGTGTCTTTCTGATTCAAATCTCCTTTTTTTATTTCCATTTTCTTTTAAACTTCCTCGTTACTCACATGTTTAGTCCATAATATTCTCAGTATTGCGTTATAAACTGATTGAAGAAAGTTTATAGCACAAACGCTAGTGACCGACATTTTCAAAGTATCTTGAAACATTTATATGGTTTTCTTTTTACTCTGACTTGTCCAGGAATTGAACTCAGAATCACTAGCTAACGAAACACACTTAACCAGCATTGTGAACTACTAGGCTATTGTTTCGAATAGCTTAATACGTAATAATGATAATTTATCTGGGAAATTCATTTTTTTTCTTTTTTAGCATGAATATCTTTTTATGGAATTTCCTTTTAAATTTAAGCAAACAATCAAGTCTGCCAAGCAAATTCAACAAATCCACGTCTGTATATAAGCAGAAAAATGTTAATGGAAACAAAGAAAATACAATATAATATTATCTATAAAGAAGGATAGCGTGTGTACGTGTATGCATAACCTGATTTGTGGCTGAGATAATTGCACCTGTGATCAGTACACGAATCTAACTAAAAGTCAGTGTTACGAATGCAGATTTCAAAAACATACAACCCTTTCCAAATTATCTCTGTTTAGCTCTGAGCCAAACTGATCTGAGCTTAGCATATGGTAGCGTTATCGTTGCAAGGCTGATGAGACTAAATCTTTAATGCGTAAAAGTATCGTTTATTCACCTCTAGAGCTCATCAATTAATGTTGATGTGTAGTTTTAGGTGCTTTCTCCGAACGTGGATCTTCTTCTCACCAGCATATAAGAGACTCTCGCGCCTTTCATCAACGACTGGAGGAATTATATATCTTCCTGTCCTCCGGTTGTTAAACATGTGCACATCATAAGCGCAGTAGGGTCAACCACCTGTTTATATGTTGGGGATAGACACTAACCATCAGTGAGGCACGAATATACCTTGATGGATCGGGGGTTAACTTCCAAGTCAATCATTTGATATTTTGGTGTTACGGTGAGTGTAAAGTCTACTTTGTTAACACTTAGGGCTAGGCTAGTACATATTGGAACCACTGCAGATGTTATCTTCTATTTGTAGATTTGTTTGGGATGCGGTATGCAACAAACGCAAAAATAAAAACGTTATCCATAAAAATCAGAAATAAAATCAACAAATATACGATTTATTTCGAACAGAACAATGTTTTTTAATTTCTTAAGTCAGTAGATGTGTAGGTAGCACAACAGCTACCTGTGCAGATATGATGGAAGTGTCTTGCCGATTTCAAATTCGGTTTCGCTCAGTTTACGCAAATACTCTTAAAAATGCAGGAATTTATCTACCGGCACTATTTAAGCTAACGGGTCCGCTAGTAAAGAAATATGGGAAGTTTGGGGAAATAGGAAGCAATAATATTTATAGATTAACATTTCAAACCTTCTTTTAATATTCATTATGCCTTCTTTTACCCACAGTATTTGAATCGAAAAATATTGACTTTTACTATTTTAGATGAGAGGGCCCTGTTCATAATATAAATACTGTGTTAAATCGACACCTGATTTATTAAAGAATTATTTTTACTTTTTTTTTATTTACAAATCTTAAGTTTGGAACTCCGCTCACGTCATTGATAACTGGTCCTATGGATGATGCTTTTCCTAATCTAAACTTAATTATAAATGGAACTTCGTCTGTGTGTGTGTGTGTGTGTGTGTGTGTGTTACCTATAGACTCCGAAACGGCTGAACCGATTTTCTTGAAAATTTACAGAGTCGTACTATAAGCGACTGCGAGTGTTCTTAGCTAGGTTTTGTGTCGATTTTCCCCCAATAAATATCGAAAATCGAAAAAATCGGGTTATAGAAGGAGTTCGGTAGACATTTTGTCTGTTCCACATTTTGTTCACTCGTCATTTTGCCTTGCGACACTTTTTCAGTTCGACATTTCGTCTATTCGACATTTCGTCTATTCGACATTTTAGCCATTAGTTATTTTTTCTTTCGGCACATTTTCTTTCGACACTCTAATCTGCTACCCTTGCTGACGCAATCTAGACAAGAAACGCCACCCGCCAGTCAAATCAAACAGATGACGTCTACAACACTCTAGATTTCTGTGTAGCGATGTAACTATAGATGTTCGTCTAGTCATAAATTCTTCTCTTTTTTAGAATATAGGTTAACATAGCTCTCCACAACTTTCTATCCTTTGTACCTGGAAGTAATATTTGTCTCCATGCTATCTTTCACACTCTCTGCCCTGCCTTCCAGTTGCGCAATATTGTTATGTAAGTTGTTCTCTGTTTCCCTTTAGTCATTTTTACTTTCAATGCACCCTGTGAGTGTCAAATCCTTCAAGCATTCTTTCCTCGTTATGTATCCCAGAAAATACAACTTTCTTTGTGATACTAGACACAAATGTTCTTTTATTTCGATCTTTTTTAAAACTTTCTCCTTGCTTATCGTCTATGGCATTCTAAACATCCTTCTGTAGAACACGTGTTAGAAAAGGTGTTGTTTTGAATTTTTACATTATTTTCCATTCAATTTATAAACTAAGGCATTTAAATTAAATAATAGCGCATTCAAATAAAAAAACCAGGACATTCAATTTAAAAACTAACGCATTCACTTTAAAGAATGAATTTACAAATCACTGATTCTAATTTAGTTTTGCAAGTATTACATTAGTACTACATAGTTTGATAATACATGTTTGCCTCTCTTGGTGTTCATCTGAACTTCTCTTTGACAATTGCGAATTTAATTAAACGATGAATTTGATGCTATTTTATATGGATAACAAAAAATATTGCAGTCTTTTAAATTGAATGATTTATAATTTAATTTGAATACCTTAGCTTTTAAATTAGGAATCTTTTTTTTTATTTGAATATCTTAGTTTTTAAATTGAATGGCAAATGTGCAGAATACCCTACCAAGAAAGAAGTGTCTCCATATAGCTATATGATGTGGCTGTGGTCAATATGAAATAAAAATAACTCTCTTTTCTTTACTATTTTCAAATTCGCGAGCCTGTGTGAAAAATGTATTCTGACTCCGTATTGACTCCGTATTGAAGGGAAAAGACCAAGGCAAATTTTGCGATCCTGTGTGAAATATTTAATAACCAATGAAAGCGGATCGATTTACAAACTCGCAGAAAATAAGAAATTGAACTTTCAATGACCCCTCTCAAAAATAAGTTTGAGTTCAGAGCCGATCGCGTAATTGATTTGGCTACTTGTTCATGTCCTTGGTCGGTCAGTTAGAGAGACGAGGAAGCAGAGAACAGACTCAACATGTAACAGATATTCTTGAAAGCACGATGCCTTCTCACCCTTCTCTCTCATGCTGCTTTCTTTATCTCTCCTTCCTCTTGACCTATTGGTCGTTTACAACAGAAAAGAGGAACAAAGAATTTACTACTATTTGTTGATATACACAGCATAGACTTATTTTTTCTGCACAGATCACATTTCGCTAAAATAAACGAATTCTTAATTGTTTAAACTCTTTACTACTCTTTCTCTTAGAACATTTTCAGTTTGATAAATTCATACATACAAATTGATGTTATGCTGTTAGATAAATAATTTTCCGTTTTTTATACAAAAGAGACAGTTTTATCTTCTCAGCCTTCTGATAATTCTAAATTGTGGGGGAGTTCGGTTATGTTTAGTACCAGACTGATTTAATAAACATGATCAATCTCTCTACAGAGCACTAGAGATGCAGTGTACGTACCAAGGGGATAGCAGCGAGGAAGCCAAAATAGTAGTATGCAAAAACACTATGGAACAAGTGATCAAAAGCTAATATTTAAGAGCAACAATGGAAGACACTATTATTGAAATCTAAACAAATTTAGAATCGTCTACTATTTACCAAAGAGCATTTTGAGAAGCACTTGTCTTCGGTGATGTGATCAGAAGAGACAAAGAATATTCACGAAAAAAACACCACCCTTAACTTTAATTTTGTTTGAGGCAGTGTAATGGTATAGGCCCATTTCCCTTCTGAAGGGACTAGACAGATTTATGCAATTAAAAAGAACACAAATGGCTCTACATATTGGCATATTTACGAAGAGATCCGGCAAAAGTCTGACAAAGCCTTAAACTTACTAAGAGAGTGGACCTAACAACAAGACAGTTGCCCAATTAATGGTGCCTAAAATACAACACAGTACAGCACCAACACCATACTCAAGCTATACCAGAGTTGTGTTGTATCTACTCTCCTCTACGAATCTGAGTGCTGGAGAATGACTAAGGCAAATCTCGCCAAACTTCGATCCTTTCATACCATATGTCTCTGACGAATACTGAGAATATTTTGGTCATAGAAGATTTCCAATGAAGACCTGTTGAAGAGATACAAGCAAGAGAACATGGGCACCATCATTACAAGAAGGCGGTAGAGATGGATTGGACATGTGCTTCAGAAAGATCCACAGTCAATCACAAGAACAGCACGGCACTAAACCCTAGATGGCAAAAGAAAGAGGGAAAGATCAAGAACGACATGGAGAAGTACGGTGGAGAATGAGATGAAATCCATGCAGTACTCTTGGGGTTCATTGACTAGCCTGGCCCAAGATAGGCAGAGGTGGAGAAGCTTTGTTGCTGCTCTACACACCATTGGGTGTAACGGATGATGAAAAAAAAATGAAAAAGGATACAACGACGTCTGCAGAAAGATAAGGGCTCGGCTACTAAGTGGGTACTTTCAGACATATGTATACACGACACACATTCAACTATATACCAAAGTATAAACTAATTACATTTGCCTATAGACCCAAACATAAATCGCTCGTATTTACCTATTGGCTCAAGTATAAACGACACATATTTGTCTATACGATTGATTATAAACGAGCCATATTTACTTATAAACGCAAGTATAATCACTCTTATTTGCCTATAGAATCAAATATAAGCCAGCCATAGTTGCTTATAGATTCGTCTGTAAACAAATCATGTTTACCTATAGACTCAAATATAATATAAATTAAATTGCATATTAAATAACTAAACAAGTGTTGTTCTTCTATGTGTTGTATCCTTTCAGGACGTAGGCGATCATGGCCTTCCATATCTTTCTATCCCTAATGGTTCTTAGCATGCTTTCTCCTGTGACCTCAACCAAAACTCGCTCTGCCATCCGCATGTGAAAGTCCATCAAGCATATTACGCACTGCTTTCTCCTGTCTCTCTTTCCCACTATCTGACCTGTGAGTATCAGATTCTCCAAGCCCTCCGTCCTCATTAGGTGTCCCAGGAAATTTAGCTGTCTCTTCCTGATTTTCAGTATTCGTTTACTTTTCGTTTCCATCCTCTCCAAGATCTCATCGTTGCTCACATGCTCGGTCCGTGGTATCCGCAGCATCCTTCCGATGATAAATACTCCTATCTTTTGCATTAATCAAATATTGGCTCGTTTTAAAACCGCAAATATATTTATCAATAAAGTTCATTCAGGAAAATTTCAAAAATATTTTATTTTTATTTAATAAGCCGAATGGACTATTTACCTAATTCCATCACTTGTATATTTCTTAATAAATGTGTTCCTTAGACTGGTTTACGACTAAATCACGCTAAAATCCGCGTCTTTGATCACCAAAGTTAAGCAGCGTTTAACATGGCAAGGACTAAGATTGGTGACCGTTCATAAATATTAGTACCTGTAAGTTAATTTACTAGAGTAAGTACTAAATTGACGGCAATGTTTCATCATTTTACTGTTGGAATTGCTATGTAAGCGTAAGTTCTATGCTGACAGTTTCTTCTCTTGCTCTCCTCGCTCGCGAAACTCTATTCCGATTTCTTGCTCTCCAGTCAACTTTAATCGTCGAAAATTTCAGTGAAACGTCAATCGCTATCTTCTGTCTTATTGACACATGTTCTTTTATTGTTCTCTCTCCTTGATAATGTTTTCTTTTTGTCATATTCCTTGTGTCTTAGTGGCTGTGTTGCCTTTTGGGGGATTAAATGATTAAAACAGTCAGATTAAGCGAGTTTTAGTAATTAAAGCCATGCTGAAAGTATTGATTCTCGTCGGATTATCAAAATTAAGCAATATTGAACATTATCAGTATCGGAATGGATGAATTAGGTTCTGAAAGTAACTGGCGGTCTTGTGTCACACTAAGCATTTGTAAATAAATAAAGTTACACTGAAAGCATTGGTTCTCGTCTGGTCACCAAAGTTAAGATTGTAGCCTTTTTCTTTCAAGTAAAGCTGATTAGCACAAAATTTATCTGAGAAAATTTCAGATTTTTTTCATCAATTCACAGCAAGCAGTGCTGAAACGCTACTAATGAGGGGGTTATAGTGTGAGAAAAAACTAGATACAGTGAGTATTGAAGAAAGGATAAAAGATGAAAGGAATTCAAGAAGATAGATGGAACAATTGACGTTGCCTATAAATGTTTGGTGATTGTAGCTCTCAGTGAAGCAAGTAAACAGAAAGTTTCACCGACAGAAAGTGAGAGAAAAGAAACTATTGAAGTTGAAGAGAGGGTTGCATTTAACTATTTCGACGGTAAAAGGGTAGGACCTAGATGCCAATCTGGTAGTACGCTTAAATCCATGTAGTCGTGGCACCAGGAAAAAAGCTTGTTAGAGCAGTTGCCATGAAAATATTTATAGAAAAGACAGAGGGAAGCCACGTCACGTCAGGGAGAAAATGACTAAGGTCGAGATGGCAAGTTAGGGCCGATTACATTGCAGATCCTTCCTTGGATTTTGTTGAGAACCTCGTGATATCTGATTATAGTCTGTGTTGCGTTTTAAATTACCATTTTTTTGGTTTTTTGAACAGATGAACAAATAGGAATTTTCTTTTATGAACTAGACCAATTGAATCAAGCCCAAAGAAATGAGCGGTCCTTGTAAAAAGCCGCGAATCAATGTCGCCTGACTGCGCAACAAATATCATAATCGTTAATGTGAAGGAGGGGAGAGGTGGGATAGGAAAATAAATAAAGGCAGGAGAGACCGATGAAATGTCAGAAAGGTGATGTCTCTCTGGCACGCGTTCTTGTTCGCCCATCTGACTCATACAACCGTGGGAGACATTATTGTTCAGGTACAAATATGATCCCGACATATGTACACAATATTGCATCTTCGCATTCACTGCCGTTAACACTCGAATGCTTTTGTATCGACCCTGCTTAACCACTGCATCTCACCCACGCCCCCGGACAATCAACAAGTTCATTGTTGTTGCTCTCATTATTATTATTGCTATTATTATTATTATTATTTTTACTGTTATTATTATTAGGAAATATGTTTTCTTAAATGGTCGTCATTCTAGTTCGGAGTTTCTTTTACCTTTATTTTTTTCCGTTCTCTCAGACAGTGGCGCCATCTGTACAAGGAAGGGGGATAACTAGGAAGCCAGTCACTGCTGGCGTCACAAAAGCCAAGCTGGCTTAAGTCTGTAAACAAACAAAACGAACCGGGCTTTGATTTTCGTTGTCTTTCTCTAAATACCGGTTCGATAAACATTCCTAAATGCTACGGATTTAGGCGGGAAAGTCCTCATCTTTCGTAAGGCAACAACATCTTTCGTTTTTATTTTTGGAGTTATTCTTGTTGTTTGCCAAGATCTTAAATATTGTTCGGGTTAACAGGAAATTGAAGGACTTTTAAACAGTGGAATAAGTACAACGATTCAGAACTTCACAATGGAATGTTTACGCAAGGTTCGTATATCCTTTAAAAAAATAATTTTTTATAAACAAAATCGGGCTATGCTTTTAAAATTTAATTATGAAAAAGTATGAGTCAGGTTAACATCGAAGAATGTGACACAAATGACCGTTCTGTTTGATTTAAACTGACCGATCTTAGATACAGAACATGTTTATAAGTAATGCCTATATACGTTCATGTTTATATAAATTTAGTATAAATAAAGATTTATATGGACGTCTAGGTGTGAGATGATGGTTCATGAGCTTGCCTGGTTGACAA
Organism: Ascarosepion bandense; assembly: GCA_037127315.1. Taxonomy (NCBI): domain Eukaryota; kingdom Metazoa; phylum Mollusca; class Cephalopoda; order Sepiida; family Sepiidae; genus Ascarosepion; species Ascarosepion bandense. The sequence goes on from JBBBDQ010000414.1 coordinate 2,111,313, forward strand.
TTTAATAATTTAATAATCTGCACTGGCTACATCAGTATAGGGTGATGGTTCATTAGCTAGCTCGGTTGACAATTGCTACTTATTAATATGATTTATCCTCACTCCATATTTGTGGCCTAGCGCTAAAATTAAGCACAATTTTGTAAATAAATAAGATGCTGAATTGGGTACTTCGTGGGTTAGTGGTTAACGAGCTAATCTGGTTGACAATTACTACGGACTAGTGAGTTCGATTTTATAAAAGGTATTGTACATTGTAAGGCGATAGACAATTTAATTAGCGGTTATGTACTAGTATTTATTATAGAGGTATTCAACTATTTTTTCGCTCACCACCCACTTAGACATATATTAAAGAGATTAAAACACCTTCCCACCAACCTAACATAAAATATGAAATTATTTTATAGCATAGCACTTATAGCTTATAAAACCGGCCATAAAATAAATTTTAATTACCTCTATTACTATACACAGGGTGCGATGGATTATTTGTCGTCTAAATTACGCAAAAATGAAAATAAAAACTGACATCTCATTTTAACAGATATATTTACCAAAGTGCATGAAAATATTTTGAAATACTAAAGAGAAAATGTATTCAATAAAATCACCACTCCAGACGACTTCGGAATCTTCTGCAACTCTCCTAGATGGTCTCCTTGTTTAAGTTGGTGAATGCTGATAGAATCCTTGCTTCAATTCATCTTTGGTGTTACCAGGAATTTGGTTGGTCTCTCTCTCAACTCATATAATAATCAAAGGTTGTTGAAGTCTTAGGTGGCCTGATGTAAGGGGTGATGGGTTACAGAAATTGTCTGATAGCCATGACTGAGTTTGTGTGGCATGGTACAGAGTCCTGTTGTCAAACATAGTGTCTTCCAGTAGCTACTCTTTTCACCCAGATGAACACTACCTTCTCAAGACATTCGATGTAGCGTTCCGTGTTCAGTCTGAAGGTCACCACCACTAGTGATCATTGCAAACACTTTCGTAATCACCATTAGACTCATCCAACTCTTTCCGAATCCTCTGCACTGTTCTCAGATTGTCACCCAAACACTCTGAAATGTTCGTCCTGAAGCTTCAGTCGCGAATGCCAAGCAGTACTGCATACCTTTTCCGAGTTTCTGGCAGAGTGAATTGTGTCATGGTACTATTTTTATCACAGATGGTGCCCAACTGAACCTACTACACTGTGCAGTCGGCAAAATCAAAAACAAACAATGAGCATGAGGGAAATTAAAATTTTAAGATAGCGACAATTTACCCATGGCAACCTGTAGTATTAGCGATGTCTCTATAACTTTTGAAAAATTTAATGCTTTGCGAACCTCAATATATATATATATATATTAATGAAATCCCATATTTGTATAAAACAAAATAAATATTTAGTCAACACGTATCTTTAATGAAAGCTTTTAGGCTGGTGCTTGGTGATAACTAAATCTCTTCATATTTGGTTCAGAAGCAAATATTAACTCTTTCAGTCACAACCATACAAATTCTTTCCTTGCAAAGCATCTTGTCAATGCACTAAATTCTCTTTCAACTAAATATGAAATAAAGAACACTTTTTATAATGGACAGAGCTTCGCCCCTAAAAATATGGATAAAATTTTGATAATTATTTCAATTTGATTTGTTATAGAATTTAAGCTCAGTGCTCGGGAAAGGTATCAATCCGTCGCTTCTTCCTCCATCTATGTGTTAAATAGCAGGACGGATTGGGTTATACAGTCTTGCTTGGCAACCAGACTATCGCAGAAAGTAATGGCAACCTACTGCGGGAAAAAAATTATTCGCAGTTAATCATGTCTCTTTGGAGACATGATCGCCCAAGCGTGTATTACGTATGGTACTTAACTAACTGATTAGACTGGCGGGAAAATACCATCATTTTACAGCTAAAGTGACCGTAAGTTCTAACAGTTTATTCTTAAGCACTTCTCGCTTGCAGAATTTAAATTTCCTTTGTTGTAGGTGTTATGTGTTACAACTCTTTCTAGTAACTTCTTAAAATATATATAAATATATATTAAATTTATATTAAATGGGAATTTTACCCTTCTACCCATGCATGTTCTTTAATGTTGGTAATATCTTGAAAACATTTTCCAGCTGATGTTCATGCTATTTATTTAGAGATCCTTGATGAAAAAAACGAGAAACATCTGCAGTATGATTGGTCCTAACCGGGCATCTCAGCACTAGTCACTTTCCCACCACTGTATTTTAACTTCCCTGTGTATTTTCTATAAACATTTTCATGATAACTGTTTGAATGTAGTACCTAAAGTAGACATCTCTATCATCGCCATCAGAACGGAGAAAGAGAATAAGGAGAGAGGATGACGATCTCGATATTCGGGTGAGAGCGGGTGCCGAAGACGACGACGAGTGCCTAGACTCTATGTATTTAGGCTCCTTACTAGAATGGTGAAGGTATCTCATCATTTTTCAGTTGTAAGGACTGTAAGTTTTATGCTGACAGTTTCTTACATTATTTACATTGTTCGGACTATTGTCCTGAATGTCACATGGCCCAGTGGATATAGACGTTGATTGGTTCCAGTTCAACGCCAGGCTACAGGAGTAGCAAACAAATAATTTATAGAGTTAAGTTAAAGGGAAATAACTAAGTGGCATCAAAAATGGAATGAGAATGATATATCTCACTGATCGAATAAAGGGTTCGGTTCGAAATTCCTAGCACCTGAAGAAGGACGGAACGTACAATGGCCGAAACGTCGCAAACATGGCAATAAAGATGAGGACAATAGCTCGAATAATGTAAATACAATCTCGTCTCAGAAGTATAGACAGATACTAGCAATTTTTCTCTAGTATTTCTTGTTTGTAAAACTCTCACTCGTCTTCTTACTTTCTAGTTAAGTTTGATCCTCAAAAGTTTAAATGAAACATCAATCGTTATTCCCTGCCTTAATTAAAGCCCTTTTCTTGTTCTTGCTCCTTAATAAGGTTTTCTTTTTTCTTTCGCACTCAGTAACTCCGTATGTCTTAATGGATTTATTGTCTTGCTTGGAATAAAAGGATTTTTTATTTTTATTTTGAGTTAATGAAAATAACCGTTATATTTTTTCCAAATCAGTAATTGTAAGATAGACTTTGATTGTACATAACTTAGAAACATATGAACTTCTTGATTCATTCTTTGTCTGAAAAAATTCAGTTTCTCAATAGATAAACAAATTAAATTCTATTTACATTATTCGGACTGTTGTCCTCATATTTACGACGTTTCAGCCGTTGTACGCTCCGACCTTCTTCAGGTGATTGGAATTTTGAACTGACCCTTTTATTTCGATCCCTGCCGTAGATTGTTCTCGTTCCATGAGTCATACTACTTCCGGACGTCTGAGTTATCTCCATTTAACTCAACTTTGAAAGTTTTTTGTTCACCACTGCCGTAGCCACGTACTGAACTCACAACTTCTTGGTCAAATCACTGAATTCAACCAGTGGAAAAAAAAACTTTAGTTGGATCCAGTGACTTGACCCAAAGAGTTGCGAGTTCAAAGTGCGTACGTTACGCCCTGCCAATACCTCAACAATAATGGACTGATCGCGAAGAAAGACGGAAAATATATATCAGAAACGCTAGTTTGTTAAAGAAACAAACGCACAATCAGTGCCTCATAAATAATGAACTGTTCCGTTTTGATCGCGAGGAAAGATGGAAAAGACATATCAGAGACTCTACTTGGTTTCAGTAAAAAAAAGTAAAACAGGAAATTCAAACAGAGAAACTGAAATTTTCATTAGTACTACTAGTAAACAAGAAAACCAAAATGAAGACATTTCTTTCGAAGTCAATCAGTTTCCCTCAAAGCAAATTATTCAGTCAGTTAAGTATCATACGTGATACACGCTTTGGATGATCATGTCTAGAAAGAGACATGACTGACCGAGAAGAAGATTATCTCGCAGTAAGTTGCCATTGCTTTCTGTGGTGAACTGATTGCCAGCCAAAGCTATAGAACCCAATCTGTTCTGTTATTTAACCCATAGCTGAAAGGAAGAGACGGATTAATACCTTTCCCAATACTATTTGTGCGTGAGTGAATGCAAGGAATTCAAGTGGAATTCGAATTCGGCTCTCTGATTTGTCGTTCCGAGCCGATATCCACTGCACCAAAAAGCACATCCAGAACAAATTATTACCTCAGTTAAAATTGGGAAATTGACTACGATTGGACGGTACCAGCCACATTAGGGAGAACTGATGTATAATGAAATTAATCTGTACTTTTCATCAACAAACTGATTTCGTTTAATAGTCAAAAGATTGCGTAGAAATAAATTGCTTATTCTGACGATGGAAGGTTTCATTATAAATATGAAAAATTAGACTTTTAACTTTGAAATATTTAGCTTAAAATATTTAGCTCAAAATAAATAAATTCAAAATGGCTGCTCATCACCAAAAGAAGCAGGTTTTATTTTGTATTTTATGTCTTTTTTATTATTATTTTAATCATTTCACCCCAAGCAAGGCGGTACCGCCACAAATGCTATCTATCTATCTATCTATCTAGATAGATAGATAGATAGATAGATAGATAGATAGATAGATAGATAGAATTTCTAAGCTTGACTCCCATAAGGCAAACGGAGGAGATGGAATTCCAGTTATCGTCCTAAAGAAATGTGCCCCTGAGCTGGCGCCAGTTCTCTCCAAACTCTACAACAATTGCCTCACTTCTTCCTGCTTTCCTGCATGACTGCAGTTCCTGTTTTTAAGAACTCTGGGGAGCCCTCTGGTCCCTCTAATTAGCCTCTTACCTATTTTTGGCAAGATATTCGAGGTTATTATCAATGCTGAGATAGGCATCTACCATCTCAAATTATTCTCTCTGGCAAACAATATGGCTTCCGTTTCACCAGGTCTACCGCTGATGTGCAGACGAGCATTGCTGAATATATAAACCAGGCTCTTGATAAGAACGGTGAATCTCTTGGTATCTCAAAAGCATTTGACCGAGTTTGGCATGTTGACCTTCTGTGCAAGCTCCAGAGTTACAGTATTTCTGAGCGATTGTTTGATTTGATCCACTCGTTCCCATCAAATCGTGAAATGAAGGTTGTTTTGAATGGGCAAGCTTCCAGATCCTTTCATACAAACGCGAATGTTCCTCAAGGCTCTATCCTAAGTCCTATGCTTTTTCTGATCTTCAACAATGATTTTCCTGATGTAATCATTCACAAGTATGCATATTTACAGATGCCACCACCATCTACGCCCGTCTCAATAAAAAAAATCACCCAAAGCTGACAAAGTAAACCTGTCTGTGACTGAAAGGGGTAGAAAATGGCTAGTAAATTTTAATGCATCCAAAATTAAGCTGTTCTCTTTTAACCACCATAGAGAAACATTCCCACCAACTATCTTAAGGATCTCGACAAAATCCAAAGGAGGATCTGAAATATAATCGATCCTGACCTTAGTCACTATCTCACCGACGTGATGTGGCTTCCCTCTGTCTTTTCTACAAGTATTTTCATGGCAACTGCTCTGATGTGCTTTTTTCCATGGAACCTCAACCACGTATTTACTCATGCTACTAGATTGGCATTAAGGTCCCACCCACTTACTGTTGAACTAGCTAAATGGGACCGCCTGTTCTACTCTAAAAGTTTCTTTTCTTACATTTCCCGTTTGTGGAACTCACTTCCATTTGCTTGTTTCCTTGATAGGAATCGCCAAAAGTTTAAATGCAACTGCTATCTTTTATTTACTTGATTCTTATCCAACTCTTATCTTTTCTTCGACATACCCAGCAACTTTTCTGATTATCTCACTGTAACTCCTTGCTTTCCCCTTGGAACGGACTTTGTAAATTACTGTGTAGATTTATCGTCTAAATTGTACTACTTAAAATAATAGCCAAAACTGTATAATGAGCTCGGCGTATAAAGATTTAGTCACGACTGATACTAGCAAAGGCTCCAGTCCTCTTCAATATAATCATTTCGCCCCTTGCTTGGGATGAAATATTATATAATAGCACCTAATGAGCCAGACGAACCTACCTAGGTTTCTCCTAAATGGATCGTTAGGGAGAGCCAGCTTTCCCTGACGATCCGTTTAGGAGAAACCTAGGTAGGTTCGTCTGGCTCATTAGATGCTATTAATTTCGCTCTACCTGTGTATTGAGCGCTTTTTGTTGGATGGTTACTCGTGTCGGGTTTTTTTCTTTGGGATTCGTGCTGATTTCTATCCGAACACTTTTGACAGACTTTCTTGTCCTAAGCTCTTTCTTTTTTTTTTTTTTTGTCTTTTTTTTAAATCATATTTTCCTTCGTTCGAAAGTTTTCGTTGAAGATTTTCGAGACGAGTATAATTATATATAATCACGTTTATATATATATACGCATTATTGGAAGATATTCATGTTTTGAAAATTATGTCAGGATGTAATGATAATAAATTCCCATATTGATGATTACCACAATAATGCCAATGGCGATACTGTCATTGATAAATTAATAATTGAACCTCTTGATTTGCATGAATAAAACTTACCAAGGGTCAGAGGAACTCGCGTAATTTCTAAAGCTGCCATTGCGAATGTAAATTGGTTAAATATATGAAACAATTGAATTACAACTTTTAAGTTAACATCGGAAACAAACGTGAAAGTTAGACTAAGTACATTTTAGTGAATAATTTAAAGCTACATTAGACAGAGCTGATGGCTTGGTTACAGATTATATCTTTTGGGCAAATTGTTTGCCAATATGATGTAGAAGCGAATAGAATATTGGAACAATTTCTTTCGGTTTCAAGTTTGATGTTGACGCTAAGATGAATTAAAATTGTAATTTTTTGAACAAGCTGCTTTATGTGAGGCTCAGATCGCAATCAATTAAATTTATGCCAAATACAGGTTGGGGATACTAGAATCAAGCGGGTACAAAAATGTAAATTCCTGGGAAGCGTCATAACAGAAGACGGAAAGTGCGACACAGAGATCCGAAGGCGAATTGGCATGGCGAAGGAAGCATTCCAGAAGTTGAGTAAGGTATTAAGAAACAGGACAATTTCGCTAGAAACAAGGAAGAGAGTACTGGATTGTTACGTGCTGTCCGTCCTTCAATATGGCAGTGAATGCTGGACAATACCATCAAAGATGAAGGGAAAACTTGAAGCAACTGAAATGTGGTTTTACAGAAGGATGCTGAGAATATCATGGATCGAGCATGTGAGCAATGATGAGGTCTTGGAAATGATGGAAACAAAAAGGAAACTAATACTGACTATCAGGAAGAGACAGCTGAAGTTCCCGGGGATATATATATATATATATATATATATATATATATATATATATATATATATATATATATATATTACGATATATATTCTTCTTCTATGTGCTCTGTCCCTTCAGGACGTAGGCGATCATGGATTTCCACGTCTCCCTATCCCTGATGGCTCTTAGCACGCTTTCTCCTTTTACTCCATGCTACCCTCGTCCCATCATCCACCTGATTAGATCCTTCAGATATGTTATCCGCTGCTTTCCCCTGTCTCTTTTTCCCTCTATCTGGCCTGTTAGTATCAGGTTCTCCAAGTCCTCTTTCCTCATTGAATGTCCCAGGAACTTTAGCTGTCTCTTCTGATTTTAGTATCCCCGACCTACAACTCCTAAAATGGAAAGCAGGTATAACTCGGAGAGCAAATAATGACATAATCAAGCTATGGGGAACTTCCATCAGCAGTAGAAAGAGCGCTAACAGCTTATTTTCCGGAAAAATTATTTTAAGAGTAAGATTTTATAAATTTCAACCGGCTCGATTAATGATTGTCAAATACTACCTTACAAGGAAACGGCTAATATTACCATTGCTTATATTTTTGTGATTAGGTAGTATTTACACTGTGTCATTATTAGGACTACTATCCTCATCTTTGTTGCAATTTGTACAACGTTTCGGCTGTTGTACGCTCCGGCTTTCTTTGGGTGTTGGGAAATTCGAACCGAACCCTTTATTACAATCACTGGGGTATATCATTCTCTTTTTCTTTTTTCTTTTTTTGGTATCATGACTTATCTCCCTCTAACCTGACTCTCTAAATTCCTTGTTCACCACTGCTGTAGCCTGGTATTGAATTCACAACTCTTTGGGTCAAATCACTGGAACTAACCCATGTCTATATTCATTGGGCCATTCTTAAGGACAAAAACAACTGAATTGCTAGGTTTTGTCAACTTAATGTTCAGCAACCATTTTTTACTAGAGTATATATTGCAATTTTGATGTTAATGGTTTTCTCTGTCACTCCGTATTATTGGTTCCCATATTGTATTCATCTCTATGCTTGGTCGGCTTAGAAGATTTTTGTAGCCTAGCATATGTGCTGAATCCTTAAATTTACGTAGTTTCCAGTGGCATTCTCTATTATTTCAACTTCATCCCATAGGAGGCGATGATCCCCTTTCTCCTTCCATATGTGGTCAGCTACGCCTGATTTTTCTATCTCCCCTCGTTACGGCCTTGCGATGTTCCTGTAGCCTTACCTTGAGCGGCAGCCTGTTTATCTTTTGTATTTCTTTCCACAGCTACATGAAATGGTGTACACACAGTCCTTAGTTATGTCCTTCTCTGTTAGGGGTCTTACTTGGGAGAGGTACCTGTGAAGTGTAGAACCACTTCTGAAGATCATCCTAATGTTATATGGACCACGGATCCTTTGTATTTTCTCCACTAACCCCTTCACGTAGGATGTTTTCTGAGACTTGTTATCCTCATGCACCCTCCCTTCCATGATTGTTGGAGTTGTTGTAGTCATGTACCCTGGGTATTTGTTACGTGGTAGGGTAATGCTTATACTGATCATTTCCTGTTCGTATGTCTCTGGGTCGTCGCTAATGACTTTTGCTTGATGTTGCAGGCAGTGAATAATCCCTTTCTTTACATTGTATGGGTGGTGAGAGTTGAAGTTGAGGTATTGTTCGGTGAATGTTGGCTTGTGGTATATGGATGTCTTGAACCCCACCTCTGTTCGAGTTATTAACATATCTAGGAATGCCAGTTTGTTGTCACTCTCTTTTTTCATAGTGAACTGTATGGATGGTTTTATTGAGTTCACATAGTCCAGCAGCGTCTTGACCTGCTTCTGGTGGGGCCAGAGTATGAAGATGTCAACAATGTATCTTAGCCATAGAGTTGGCTTTAGAGCTGTGGCTTCTTATGCCATCTCTTCAAAGTATTTCATTTATGTTAGCCATTGATGGTGATAATGGCGAGCCTATAGCTAAACCTTCATCCTGCTGATATATGTCTGATCTCAATCCGAAGTGTGTTGTTCGTGTGCAAAATGTCAACATATTCATCAGGTTATCTAGTGGAATACTGGCACGTTCTCCTAGAGATGAGTCTGAGTCCAGTCTGTCCCTGATTACCGACAATGCCTCCACCGTGGGTACCTTAGTAAACAAACTCACAACATCCAGGATTGCCATCTGGTTGCATTGGATTGTAGCATCTTTGATAAGTTCCCCGAATAAGCGGAGTTTCGAACATATGTTGACTTTCCTTTCAGTGGGTCAATTATATCTACAAGGAAGCAACTCAGAGGGTGGCACACCGAGCCTAGGTTGCTAACAATCGGCCTGGGCGGAATACCGTCTTTATGAATCTTAGGTAAAGCATACATGTCAGGTAGCTTGCTGTAATGTTGACACAACTGACTGTATGTCCTAGACTGGAAGTGATCCTTGTTCTTGATTACGATCTGCGACAGCTGTCGTTCCGTTTTCAACGTGGAGTCTTTCTTTACCTTACTATTGCTACCACTTCTAATGAGGTCTTCCAGTATCTTGGTGTATTCAGTTTTGTCCATCACTACAGTTGCATTACCTTTGTCAGCTTGTAGTATGATGATGTTCTCATTCCTCTGTAGGGTCCTGATTGCCAGCCCTTCCTCTTTCGTGATGTTTGGTTTGGGTAGCTTGGCTTTCTCTTATGTTTGTCTCACTTTCCATCTTAGCTCATCCGCCTGAGCCTGAGGGATGTTCAAGGCTCGATACGGGCAATGATGTCTAAGTACGTTTTCCGCCTGATGGTTGTTGCGAAGTTGAGACCTTTGTTCAGCACTGACTCTTCAGAGGTACTCAGCTGATGTTGACAGGTGGGTGATGGACCTCATGTGTCACCTTCAGATCTTTTAATCCATTTAGTATCCGCACTTGGCGGACCTTGACTGCATCGAATTCTTGTCTAAAGGATTTTTCCAACTCATGCGGATCCTTTTTCGGTCTTCTTCATCAGTGATCCTGCTGAGGAATGCTTTGAGCCTCTGGGAGATATCGGAATGTAATTTTGTTTCATCCGTCGGTTGTATTAGATACGTTCTCGGACCAGGGCGTGTCATGCTTTTTCTGCGACGAGATGGGCTCTCCTTGAATAGATAGCAAGTCTTGGTACCAAGCCTGCAGGGATAAGTCGTAGTTCCCTGCATCGGTGTAGAAATGTCAGTCGTGACTACCAAAAGAAAAAGCGGCTTTTCACAAGGAATGAGAATGATATACCCTTGTGATCGTAATAAAGGATTCGGTTCGAATTTCCTAGCACCTGAAGAAGGTCGGAGCGTACAACGGCCAAAACGTCGTACAAGTGGTAACAAAGATGAGAACTGTTGTATCCCGGGAGGGGATAAACAGAGAAAGAATAGTGCAAGAAATAACTCTTAACACTGAGAATATATAAATAGATTTATTATACCTCAGTACAATAAACCAAATACAAGTACACTAACGAACAGTTAACACGAATAACAATTAAGAAGGCAATGTCTCTGTACGTATGCGTATGCGTCCGTCTTGAGAAGTAGGCTTCCGTCTAGTGACGTCTAACTCTCGTCTAAGGCCGATGGCTGTTGACTCTCGTATAAGGACGAATAATCTTGATCACCCCCGTGTAATGACGAAGACTCTCGTATAGCCACGAACACACTCGATCTCTCTGTCGAGTGCTCTCTCTAGTTCGTTCTCGTCTAGGTCTTTTATGACCCGGGCCATACACATTCCGGAGTAGGACCAGGATATTCCTCTACAACAATATTCCTCCAGAACAAAGACAATAGTCCGAATAATGTAAGTAGTATTACCATTGCCATTACAAAATATCGTGTAACTCGTCTGAGCAAGTCGTAATTTTCATGCCACAAACGAAATTACTTGTCTAACAATAGTGTGTTATTCTTTACATCATTTCTTTTGCAAACTTACATATTTATTTTAGTGTTAACACAACTAATGAATGTTTGCCCAATTTTGTTTCAAATTTATAAATCTATGTTTTAAGATGGTTCGTACATGTTTACAGTATTCAACACTTTCGTATATACTAGCCGAATACCCGTCCAACGAACAAATAAAAAATTTCAAAGTTCTTTTACGACTATAAAATCTAAATATAATTAACATTTCCAGTAAGACATTTATTTTCTAACGTTCTTTGTTTTTTTGTTTTTTTGTTTTTTTTTTTTGTTTTTTTTTTGTTGTCGTTGTTGTTGTTGTTGTTCATCATCATCATCATCACTTGAATTTCCTGCATGGAGATAAATATTTTTCAAATTTTTGTATTATTAATAATAAAAATTAAATCAGCAGACTTACTGTTTTCAATTGTTTAAGTAATTTGGTAAGGTCCTAAGAAAATAAAAATCAGCTTATTTTGATTTATTTAAAATATAAAAATATTTTATTATTATTTAAAATATAAAATATGTTTCATCTATGCCCAACTTGATTGTAATGTGAACTGTCAGATGACTTCTTCGTCTTTTATGTGCCTTGTCCCTTCAGGACGTAGGTGATCATAGCCTTCCACGTTTCCCTATCCCTGGTGGCTCTGAGCACGCCTTCTCCTGTTACACCATGCAATCCTCGTTCCGTCATCCACCTGATTAGGTCCTTCAAATATGTTATCCGTTGATTTCCCCTGTTTCTTTTTCCCTCTATCTGGCCTGTTAGTATCAGATTCTCCAAGCTCCCCTTCCTCGTTGCGTCTCCCAGCAACTTCAGCTGTCTCTTCCTGATGTTCAGTATTAATTTCCTTTTTGTTTCCATCATTTCCAAGACCTCATCATTGCTCACATGCTCGATCCATGATATTCGCAGCATCCTTCTGTAGAACCACATTTCAGTTGCTTCAAGTTTTTCCTTCATCTTTGATGGTATTGTCCAGCATTCACTGCCATATTGAAGGACGGACAGCACGTAACAATCCAGTACTCTCTTCCTTGTTTCTAGCAAAATTGTCCTGTTTCTTAATATCTTACTCAACTTCTGGAATGCTTCCTTCGCCATGCCAATTCGCCTTCGGATCTCTGTGTCGCACTTTCCGTCTTCTGATATAACGGTTCCCAGGTCAGATGACTACAAAAGTTACTACAAATGCTGCCGGAACTAACAAAATACTCTGTGTTATTATGCTAAGTCCGTTTGAATTCTCTACTCTAGGGATAGCTACACCCAGCTAGCCATGAGATAAACATCTAAATAAATCTGAGACGAGTACAAGTGTTATGGGGGAGGGGACTCTTGCGTTTTGCTGATGTGTGTTGCAGATCTTCTTTTCCACATGCCGTGTCCCATCAGGACATAGTCTAACATAGCTCTCCACAATTTTCTGTCCTTTGTAGCACTTATTATATGTTGTTGTCTCTCTCGAACCTTGTTGCGCCATCCATTTAGTAAAGATCCCTAAGTACGTTAAGCGCTGTTTTCGTGTGTCCGTCTTGCCTTTAATCGGTCCTCATGCTCACAAGAAATTTCAACTGTCTCTTCCTGATGTTTAGTACGTTTGTTTTTTGTTTTCATTTTCTCTAGAACTACCTTCCGTTCATGGTATCCTCAACATCCTTCTGTTGAACAATATTTTTGTTGCTTCAAGTCTTGTCTTCATCTTTGAAGAGATTGTCCATCATTTACTTCCATATATATATATGACAGATATCATACAACAATTCAGTACTGTTTTTTTTTTTGTTTTTAATAAAATTTCTTGGTTCTTCATATTCTACTTAGCTTCTAAAAAGCCTATTTCGCTATCCCAATGCGCCTTCGCATTACAGTATCCTCTGTTAAAACACTTCCTAGATATTTAAATTTTTGTACTTGTTCGATTTTGGTATCTCCAATTTGTAATTCGCACTTTCGACTCTTTTTTTTTTTTTTTTTTTGCTAACAACCAAGCATTCTGTATTCTTGAAGTTGATGTTTAGTCCTTTCTTCTCGCTTTCTTTCACGGCATTCTGTAGAAGTTTTCGTAGTTTTCTTTCTGTGCCTTCCATCAACACTGTGTTATCTCCATATATCATGCTGTAAAAATTGTGACCGCCAGTAAAGAATCCTGTTAGGACTACTAATTCTCTCAGAATTGCCTCGCTATATAGGTTGATGTGTTTTCTCCCTGTCCGGCGAGAAGATATATCATTGTCTTACACTCTTTTTTATTTTTTCTATTTTTTACTGCATTTATTTTCTATCTGTATGCGGGCGATTTGCTGTATAGTTTCTGGATTATTCTAATATCCTTCACTCCACCCACGTCTATTTAAGAGGTGTAGAGGCTCATCCTTTGTTCCCTGTTTAGGATGTGGTTTCCGGCTTTCTTTTTTCCACTCTTTTCACTTTTCTTTTTTGTTTTTTTTTTTTTTGTTTTTTTCAATTGGAGTAGATAGACTGAACTATCGCCCGGTTCACACTCCACCCACGTCTATTGAACAGGTGTAGAGGCTCATCCCTTGTTCCCTGTTTAGGACGTGGTTTTCGGCTTTCTCTTTTCCAATCTTTTTACTCTTACGTAACCCTCTGCATACCAGTGGCCTTACCGCCTTGCTCGGGGTGATATGATAAAAAAAAAATAGATCACGGTTACTAATAGATCTTTCTGGCCTACTTTATCGAATGCCCTTAATCTATATATCACAAGTACAAATGGGGATACACAGACAAAATTTAGCCATACCTTAATTTATAAACGGTACTTAATATTTTTATTCATAAGTTTATTATTATGAGAAATAAAACTACTTTATGAGCACAATAAAGAATTCCTATTTTCATCAGGTTTTATGAGAAAAACCTGACGCTGAATTTATATTGCGTAAAAATAAACTTTTCTGAGAACAGGTTGAGAATGCTCAGCATTTAAGTGATCTAGTAGTTTTGGTCTAGTTGTTTGTCATGATTAAGTTTATATATATATATATATATATATATATATATATATATATATTATAAATTATGTTTTAGAACATGTACATAATTTCTTCTATATATGCCCTCTTCCCTACAATCATATCATGATTGTAGAGAAGAGGGCATATATAGAAGAAATTATGTACATGTTCTAAAACATAATTTATAATAAATATTCACTGCTCTATACACCATATATCGATCACTGTTTTAAATTAATATTTTGGACGGAAAAAAATTTTCTCATTCTATACTCACTCGGATATATATATATATATATATATATATATATATATATATATATATATATATATACGTGATTAGTGCTACTGTTTTGTTGGTACGTTTTACAATATATATATATATATATATATATATATTAAAGAAAAGAAAAATTGTTGATGAAACCAATGGACAACTTGCCAAAACCTAAAACTCTTATCGAAATACAGTTTCGAATAAAAATATTTCTTTCTGGATCCAAATTCAAATTTTTTTTAACCATTTGGTATTTTGATTTGCTCATGTTTCTCTCAAACGCTGGACAAATTAGAAACTGGATTCTTGTATTTCTTACAGAAAATATATGCAAAAAATATTTCATTTTTATTAAATATGTGCCTGTTATTAATTATTATGATTTTAATTGTGGGAGTATTTCATATGTTAAATAATAAATTTAAAAAAAAAAGAAAGATTAATGGAAATTTATTGTACTGAACTCAGTCAGTTAAGTGCCATAAGTGAAACACGCTTGGGCGATCATGTCTCGAAAGAGACATGACTGACTGGGCAGAAGATTATCCCGCAGTAGGTTGCCATTGCCAGCCAAGGCTATAGAACCCAATCTGTCCTGTTATTTAACCCATAACTGGAAGGAAGGAAGAGACGGATTAATATCTTTCTCAAGGGTATTTGCGCATAAGTGAATGCAATGAATTCAACTGGAATTCGAACTCGGCTCCCCGATTTCGCGTTCCGAGCCGATATCCACTGGACCACAATACTGAACTACTCACCCTATTAAAAGCAACTGTACTTTATATCCTTTACATGTTTGCAATTCACCCCAAAATTTGGTTTCGATCAGTGAATTTTAGAGGGTGTGAGGGACGTACTAACTAACGGATGTCTCAGAATTTTATATATAGATTCACGAGATCGGTGTACATATCTGTTTGCATAGAACCAAAGTTTGAGCGCTTCGTATAGTCTAAAGTGAGCATTTTTCCTATATTCTAAGTTTAATTCACTGCACAAACACAGGGCGTGGTATAAATGCTGATACAAAATTTCAAATGAAATCTACTTCTAAATTTTTAGTCATTGCATTAAAGCTCATGGTTTGATACTCGCCGAACGACGTATACTATTTTTTCTTTGTTGTTTTTTTTGTTTTTTTTTCAAGGTGTTTTAGTATTTACTAGCAACAATGTCTATAGAAATTTTTTAAAAAGTATATAATTGAGTAACAGGAAAACGAACTTAGTCCACCCGAGATTTTTTAAAGCTGGAAAGCAACTTAGAACCAATAGAATGTTTATTAAAAGGACAATCGATTAATACAACAATACTTCCTCTATCAAATATAGAAAGAGACAAGGCGTAATGGTCAACAAGAAAATATACATAGAGGGCATCTTGGTAGGCACCCTCAAGTCATAGTACAATGTCACTTATAGTGATGAACCCTTCAATAAGACGTGCGACAAACTGTACTGCTTGTGTAACACAGCAGTGGTGCAGACAAATGTGTGTGGGGGTGGGGGAGTTCTGCTGCAAGGTTAATTTAAATTCATTTCTCTGTTAGATTTTTACCTGGCACAAGGCCACTACCCAAAGAAACTTCCTAACTAAATCCTTACATACCACAGTTATTTTTATAAGCGTTGAAAATAATTCATTAAACAAGCAAATAGAAAGTGGAATGAAGTTGACAAAGCATCAATTTGCAAAGATACAGTGTATTTAACAAATATTAACAAGAAATACCTAAATTACATTGATGTGAAATATGATGTGAAATTGTTTGTTTGAAAGTGTCTTCCATGGACTGTAAGAAAATTTTGTGTTAGAGCTTTTTAAGTTGTAATGTTCACCGTTGTTGTAAGCTTTATCAGTGTGATGAGAAATTTGTGTAAGGAATATTATTGCTAAAAAGAATTGTTCATATATGAGACGTTCATTTTTGTAGTTGTACAAAAGAATGAATTTTTATGAGAGAGTGAGTTGGACTTAAAGCTCGTATAATTTGACATGATGTGTGCATAAGAAATTCTGGTGCCAACTGTAATAATTTGTACATGTGTTATTTAAAGAAATAAAAGACATCTAATTGCTTCTTGCATTTAGTGCGGGTGTGTGAGAGAATTACTTGATACTGAAAAACGCGACCCCGCAATAGCGGCGTGCTATCGCGGGCAACTGTGACTGTCACTACCTTGCTTGGTGTTATCTGAAACTGCTGCCAACTGTCTAAAAATACGCGGCAAATTGTATATATATAGATGTTCAAACATCTTTACAATTTGGCGGTAAAAATGTAGTTCACTTACTTTGATTCTGATTGGCTAGCTCAAACCAATCAGCAAGCAGCTTATATTTATTCAAATATAAAATGGTTACATACAGAATTTAATACATACAATTGCATGATTGCGTAAGTAAGTGTATGTGTTTCCAAAAGCGTGCGTGCGTGCGTGTCTCACACACAAATGCTCTAACTTCATTACCTAGGATGAACGGTTCCTCATCACCAGGCTCTTGGCTATTCTGCTCATTACTACAATACTGGAGCTTGGAAGCCAAAATTGAAGAGAGTATGGGGCAAAATACCCATGGAAAGAATGCGTGTCGCCATCAATGATTTTCCCGAAAGTTTTCGACATGTGCAGGCTAAAGGGGACCATGCTGAATTAGATTTTCTGGTGTTATTTAGGAGATCAATACATAATTTGTAGGGTAAAATTTCATGCTCATATAATACATTTTTCAGAAGTTATGAGCTTTACCATTACGCGATATCTGTTCAAGGAAATATTCAAATCAACAGAAATGTGGTTCTACAGAAAGATACTGACGTTACCATGAACCGAACACGTGAGCTTTGAGGGAGAATAAAAACGAAAAAAAACTTGTACTTAACATCAGGAATCGATAGATGAAGTTTCTGGGACACGTAATGAGGAAGGCGGGTTTGGAAATTTTGATACTCACAGAACGGATAGAGGGAAAGAGAAACAGAGGAAAACGATTCATCACATACTCGATTAGCAAATAGATGGCAGAGCAGATTTGGGAGGAATACCAACACAAAAGAGATACAAGAGATAGGAAGATGTGGAGGGCCCTGGTTGCCTACATCCTGAAGAGACATGGCGCATAAAAGAACAATATTTATGCCACATTTGGTAATGACAAAGATTGTTTGACCATAAATCATGCAATGATGCAACAACGAAAAATCATTGTATCGTGAAAACGCATGACACAAGCTAATACAAAAACAAACGAAAATAACAATGTTAAAGCTAAGTGGTCTTAAACTCTTGTTAATGACTGTATATATATAAATAGGTTAAGGGCCATACGTGAAAACACGCTTGGGCAATCATGGCTCGAAAGAAACATGACTGACTGGGCAGAAGCTTATCCCACAGTAGGTTGCCATTGCTTTCTGCGGAAGACTGGTTGCCAGCCAAGGCTATAGAACCCAACCTGTCTTGTTATTTTACTCATAGCTAGAGGGGGAAGACATGCATTATATTATTAAGTAGTAATTAGTGGGGGGTCAGTTTATTACTTCAGAACAATAGAAAACCGATACCCCACTTTGTGACCAGTACAAGCCTTAATCATGATTCCAACTATTAGTAGGGGATCAGTTTATTACTTCATAACAATAGAAAACGAATCCCCCATTTGTGACCAGTACAAGCCTTAATCATGATTCCAATTATTCGTAGGGGATCAGTTTATTACTTCATAACAATAGAAAACCGATCCCCCATTTTGTGACCGATAGAAGCCTTAACCATGATTGCAACTATTATAATCAACCGGTTAGTTAAGTGGCATACGTGATACACGCTTGGGCGATCATGGCTCGAAAGAGACATGACTGGCTGGGCAAAAATATTTCTCGCACTAGGTTGCCATTACTTTTTAGGGTGAATGGTTGCTAAACAAAACTATAGAACTGTCCTGCTATTTAACCCATAACTGGAGGATGAAGTCATACCTTTTTCAAGGATATTTTCACGTATGTAAATTAAGATGGTATTCGAACTCGGCTCTCCGATTTCTCGTTCCGAGCCGATATCCGCTGCACCACTTTCAGTACTAGAGTAAAACTAGGTCTCAAATTCATATTGTTGACATTGTTAGTCGTAAATTCTATGTTAGTAGTTTCTTTTCCCGCTTTTTCCGCATGTGGAGTTTTTTTCTGTCTTCCTGTTTTTCTCTCAAGTACGATTTTAAAAAATTAAGTGCATTATCAATGGTTATTTTCTGGCTTCTACAATCCTGTACGTTTTGTTTTGTTTCTTTTTGCTTTGTTTTTTTTTTTTGTTTTGTTTTTGATTTTTTGTTTTGTTTGTTTTTTTTTTTTTGTTTTTTTTTTACACTCTCAGTAACCTGTATGCATATAAGTGGATGTGTGTGAAATGATTCAGCAGCCTACACGAGGACAGCATATATATATATATATATATATATATATATTCAACCGTACTAATGAGCTGTATCACAGCTCATCGGTTAGACATTCCAGGGGTTGAAACCTGGCCAATTCGACATTAGTCAAAGGTTTTACCTCTATCGGCGCACGGTGGAGGAAGGCAGATTTTAGCGTTTTATACACACAATGTAATCAAACGTATATAGTAGCCAAGAGTATTCAATTCATTGCTGAAGAACGATGCTTAAATAGCAGTGAGCAGCTACTGTTTTTATAGTCTACCATTTCCCCAAAGTGCTCAATCAACGGGCGAGATCGTAAATAATAATGTGGTGGGGGGGGGATATTTAGTTATTTTAGTCGATACTCGTATTTAAGTAGACGGTCCACATTTATTTTCGTCTACCCGCCTGAATATCCGAGAAATCTTATCAAAGAAAATATGCGTCCTCTGAATAAGATTTGTGGAATATTCAGGCCGATAGGCGAAAATAAATAAACATACTGTTTTATAAATAAACGTAGTGTCTACACAAATATGAGTATCGACTAAAAATAAAATTATTATATATATATATATATATATAATGGGTTTTATCGGCTTGTTTGAGTTGAAATAATTCTCTCTCTCTCTCTCTCTCTCTCTCTCTCTCTCTCTCTCTCTCTCTCTCTGTGTGTGTGTATCTTATGAGAACAGTGAGAACTCTTTCCCATTGTCTGTAATTCTCTTTATATATTTTCCTACTGGCCACCCTCCTGTGAAACTTACTAGAACCGTAAATTGATCAAGAGTTGGGAAGTCATATGTGATATAAACTTAGATATTATAACATACGCAGTCACTTAGCAAGCCTAAAGAAGGACACTTCTGCATAAAGTTTGTGACAACACCTGTATGAAACTAATCACAAAGCATTCTCTCGTTTTTTACCTGCTTTTCTAGTCTCCGGAGTGAGATTAGAAACAACCAGTCAAATCTTGACAAAGTAGGCTTTATATCTTGTGCGTCATCTCTTTTTCGCATCTTGCTAGGTCTTGCATAAAGTTGTATGATACCAATAGAGAAAAACCACGACCTTTTTTTTTTTTTCATATCACTGCAATTATCTGCTCAGCTCAGTTTTTCATAGAAAAAGAACAAATTGAAAAAAATCAAGTCAGGGGATTGTATCGCGCCAATCATCCACAAATCTATTTTCTACTTACCTGGTAAAGTAGCATTTCAATTCGAAACTTCTATTTAGGCTCAAACTCTGACCACTGAAAAATATGTTACGTAACTATTTTATTTACCAATATATATCAAAGGGGTTTTATATATACAATCCATAGCTAAAGATGCTAAACAAATGGTCGGTTTTTGTACTACTCAAATAAATACAAGATTCCTTCTGCTATGCTCGATCTTGAGAATAGCCAGATCTGACCAAAAACGATGCATTGTTGTCATATCTGGACTAGAGCTGCCCAATTTCCGCTTTCCAGTTTTCGCGTCCTTCTGGACGATTAACAATTTTCCAGCCTACAATCACTTCCCCACTGATGAAACCTCACTAGCCTATCTCTACCCTATCGCAATTGCCATGGAAAATATTTCAACAAGCTACATTCCTCAGTTTCACCAGTTCAAACATTTACACTAAGAGTCGTCATGTCACGTATACAGGATCGAACCATCAACAATTCATAAGTAAGAAGAAAGTTCCACTTGGGAAGCTTCTTCTTAAGAACTACTACTTTTTAAACTGACACCCGAGAGGATGCTTTCCTGGCCACTATAATTCTAAAATCTTTAGTTCTGCGGTTAACCTATATATTTATCCACATGTCTTCATAAACTGCACTTCTTATATCTTACGCTCATACAAAAACCTTCCTCAGTAACACTCTACCTTGAATTGCTCTTGGGTCCTGTATAGGATGAAAATTAGTAATATATATATATATATATATATATATATGTGTGTGTGTGTGTGTAATTTTTTTATTCAACGGCAACAAGAATTGGAGATTTATGCACAATGAAACCTTCAGATGCTTAATTTACGTTTATATATATATATATATATATATAGAGAGAGAGAGAGAGAGAGAGAAAGAAAGTGTGTGTGTGTGTGTGCGCGCGCGCGTGTGTGTGTGTTTAGGCAGCAATTTATCTTTTATTCTGGTTTTGTTAAAAAACGACCAATATTATTTGTTTAAATTATTTCGAAATGTAAAAACTAATTTTTAACATTTTGAGATGTTTAGCAATAGAAAGTTTCGAACTTCATGTATGCGTTTAACTATCCATTGGAAGAAAATATTAACCTAAAAGAAAGTTTATATTTACTTATCAAATTTGCACAGTTCTTTTTTTTTTTGTTTTTGTTTTTTTATTAATTTGTGTTGTTTTGCTAAATTAATACTGAAACAAATTAGGATACGTAAATTACATTAAAAAGAAAATATTTAAAAGTAATAAACACTGAATTGAAATAAATCTAATTTCTATGACATCCCAATTTAACTAGTAAAAGTTGAGCGTTCCCTTCCTTTACCCGAATCAAGTTTTGTTTCTTTATTGAAGACTGTTTTCTTTGAAATAAAATTTTGATGACGAAAATCATCGGCGAAACATGTCAAAGTAAAATCTATGTTACGTGTGTGTGTGTGTGTGTGTGTGTGTGTGTGTGTGTGTGTGTGTGTGTGTGTAAAAATGTATGACAAATTGGGGAAAAAGTTTTCGTGTGACGCGTTTGGACCTTAAGAACTTCATCGGACTACATTTGTTTTGTTCACCCTAATACACATGCGCACGAACGAGGAATGCTGGGAATTTAGTCCGATGAAGTCCTAAAGGACGAAACGCGTCACACGAAAACTTTTTCCCTCAATTTGTCATACCTTCTTCCCCAATATTGTTCTTTATATATAAAAAGTTATATACCATTATCTCATATATATATATATATATAGAGAGAGAGAGAGAGAGAGAGAAAGTGGGGGGAGAATATTAATGTGGAGAACTTTGTCACTGAGCAGTGTTATTTCAGTCATGCCGACTTCGAAGTTCTGGTAATTCTATTAACGCCCTATCCTTATCTTGGGATCGAGCACACGTTATGACACAAAATGTGCTTGCCGAAAATACCTTTTTATTAGTAAATTACTGAAAAATAAAAACAGAAATTTTGGCATTAAGCATCATTACAATACCACTGTGTGTGTTGTAGAGGTGGCGAAGAAGTTCCTCAAACAATTAATAAAAAGAAAAATGCACTACAAATAAAGTAAAATAAACTTTTATTTTCGTAAAAAAAATAAAAGAATTATTTTTTTGTACAAAAATGTAGTTGTCAGTAAAGCTGTAAAAAAGAAGAAAGAAAGGAACTGGGAACGTGAGAGGGAAAGGAAGGACAACGTGTTGTGAGCGAGATGAGAGAAAGAGAGGGTGAAAAAATGTTCACTAATACGTGATACTGCCTGTTGTGTGAATTGCTGAATTCTGTGTGTGTGTGTGCTCCAAGCTGTCCGTGCCTCTGTGTGTTTTGAGCTGGCTGCTCTTCCCTCTAGCGTTGAAAGTTTCTGCTTCCCTTTTATCTTGATGGTAAAGATTCGGGAGATCAAAAAGTGTGTGTCTTACGTCGAGCCCTGATTGGTCGAAAATTCCTATTTTTGACCACGTGGTGTGCTTTCCACTACGTATGAGCTTTTGGGTGTGCCATCTTTGTTTTTGACCCCAAAGGGTATGGAAAGGGGTGAATGACCGCGCAATTGTTTTTTTGTTTTTTTTTAGATACATGTGGTGTGAATTAATTTTATTGCGTTTATGTGTGTTGAGTTTGGAAAATAAAATAAGAAACAGCACAGTGTGTGTGTGTGTGTGTGTGTGTGTGTGTGTGTGTGTGTGTGTGTGTGTGTGTGTGTGTGTGTATTAATAAACTGAAGTAACAAAATGAAAAAAATAACTTCATCAAAGGCAAAATACAGAAACTTTTCTTTTTTAAGAAAAACCCTGTATATGTGCAGAAAAAATCGATGGTGGAACGAAACGCGTTACATCAATATATTTTCCTATTCAGTCAGTTTAGCCACGACTATCGAAAAGTGAATAGTCGTTGTGCAGCTCAGCCTTTCAAATACAAACATTTATATCTTAATTTTCATATGCCTGATTAACATCAGCAAATGAAGGCTCTATGTGCAACACTGGGTGGAACACACATTTCTCACGATTTTCGAAATATACATATCTACTCTTTCGTACCCTAATGTAAACAAAAAAAATTTTTTAGCAAAATGGATTAAATCTGACATTTTTAATTGATTCGTTTAAACGTTATTTTTAATGGCTATTCATATTTGAGTAGATGCTCTGTTTTTATTATCAAACAGTATATTTATTTATTTACTTCTGCCGGCCTGAATATTCAAGAAATATTGTTAGAAAATCAAGCCTCGTCCGGCAAGATTTGAACCTACATCTCCTAAGGAAAACTGTCAATCGGAAGAAATATGTGTTTAAAAGCATTATTCAGGCTTTGCTTGATCAGGTGGTCCTACATGGTCGAATGGTCTATGTCACATCAGATTAATGGCGGTTTTCCCTAGAGGACACAGGTTCGAATCCTGCGGGAGGGCGCATATTTTCATAAAAAATTTCTCGAATATACAGGCTGTGTAGATGCAAATAAATATAGCATACCTTAAAACTATATTTTTATCACATATATGTGTGTGTGTGTGTGTGTGTGTGTGTGTGTGTGTGTGTGTGTGTGTGTGTGTGTGTGTGCGTGCGTTACGGTAGATGGCGCGTGGGATTTTGGAATGTTTTTCCAAATACATCCATTCATATTCGAACGTATAAACTATATTTATATGTATAAGGTTTTGCGTGTTAATGCCTAAACCGCTCTTCTCTAACTTCAAAGAACGAGAAAAATGTCAGCGCTGAATGTCTGAAATATCTCGCATCTCTATTATGTCTTCAATGTTTAACAAAAAGGAAGACCTCCTCTTTTCGTCGTCGAACGAGCAAAGGTGTGTGAATCTAAAGAGTTTTTAAACAATTGCACTTTTTATTCATATTTCGTTCTTTTCTAATCTGAATTTCACTATATATCGTCACAATCAAGTGACTAACTTCCCGTTCAGTGCATGAAAAGTCAATAAGCAGATAAAATATATATAATAATAAAAAGCTGTATGCGTGGGTGTATGACAATATATATCGACGTGTGTCTTTCTTTTATCATTTGTTTGTTCTCTTTTATCTAAGATATTTGAGTTGTTCTCAACTACACTTTGTCCGTAATCCGTTCATTGTTCCTGCTTTTTTAAGCATATGAAACAAACAAAACCAAAGCTTCATCTTTATGCCATACAACAAAACAGGCGAAACTGACAAATGTAAATTAGGATAAAAACCAAAGAACAACAGATCAGGTTTTATTTCAAGACCTTTGTCGAAACTTCAGTTAACAACGTCTTTTTACTCAAATTCTTATGAACCATCAAGTGAGTTGTCCGTTTTGTTTTTTTGTTTTGTTTTTTTTTGTTTTTTGTTTTTGTTTTTGTTTTATATATATATATATATATATATATATATATATATATATATATATATTACTAGCAGTATATCCCGGCGTTGCTCGGATGTAATGAAAGCTTTAAAGCTAATCCATGGTCCTGGAGCTCAGACTCTTTGGACGTTGGCACGAAATACTAAAAAGCAATAGTTGTTTCCAGTTAAAGCGAAACCGTAGACTGAAAAACAAAATGAATGAATGTAAGTCAAATTTTGATTTCCTGGTATTGATATCAGATAAGGTTTTTCGTCGTAAACTGAATTTTGAAGGTTAAATAAGTGTCCTGAGTAAATGGTATCATGGCTGAGACTAAGAACTACAATTATACCTACTAAAACCTATTAAACCCGAAGCAAAAACTAAAATAAAAGGGGTGAAAAAAATACTGACATACAGGCAGATAAACAGACACACACACAAACATCTTGTCTTTTATATATATATATTATCGATTTTCTGCACTATTGTAAGAACTGCAACCTTGAAACTTCTGAATATCGTTTCTTATGTCGTTGTCTATTAGTATATCAAATTTGATTAAAATCGGACCACTCCTTCTATAACCCGATTTTTCGATTATCGATTTTCGATATTTATCGGGGGTACCTCGACACAAAACCTAGCTAAGAACACTCGCAGTCGCTTATAGTACAACTGTGTAAATTTTCAAGAAAATCTGTTCAGTCGTTTCGGAGTCCATAGGTAACTCACACACACACACACACACACACACACACATAGACAAAGTTCCATTCATAAAGAAGTTTAGATAACGAGCTAATTGTGATATTAACAAATAAAATCAATTTGTTTTGTTACTTGCTAGAAATTATCGAGATACCAAGAGAGACCCTTCAGAACATTTGTACTACTATGCCAGTATCCATCTTCTTATGGCCTGACCTCACTTGAAGGGCTTTAGTAGGAAGTGAACACGAACTTTCTAGGTTCGGTTTTGCCAAATCCAAATTTCGGTTGATAACACTTAACCCTGCACTTATAATAATAATGTATCGCCAATTTTCTAATGTTATCACGTCATGAAAATATTAAAAAGTAACATCTCGACGTGAAGTATCTTTATATCGACGTGAAGTATCTTTATATCTTTATATCGACGTGAAGTATCTTTATATCTTTATATCGACGTGAAGTATCTTTATATCTTTATATCGACGTGAAGTATCTGTATATCTTTATATCGACGTGAAGTATCTTTATATCGACGTGAAGTATCTTTATATCTTTATATCGACGTGAAGTATCTTTATATCTTTATATCGACGTGAAGTATCTGTATATCTTTATATCGACGTGAAGTATCTTTATATCGGCGTGAAGTATCTTTATATCTTTATATCGACGTGAAGTATCTGTATATCTTTATATCGACGTGAAGTATCTTTATATCGACGTGAAGTATCTTTATATCTTTATATCGACGTGAAGTATCTTTATATCTTTATATCGACGTGAAGTATCTTTATATCTTTATATCGACGTGAAGTATCTTTATATCTTTATATCGACGTGAAGTATCTGTATATCTTTATATCGACGTGAAGTATCTTTATATCGACGTGAAGTATCTTTATATCTTTATATCGACGTGAAGTATCTGTATATCTTTATATCGACGTGAAGTATCTTTATATCGACGTGAAGTATCTTTATATCTTTATATCGACGTGAAGTATCTTTATATCTTTATATCGACGTGAAGTATCTGTATATCTTTATATCGACGTGAAGTATCTGTATATCTTTATATCGACGTGAAGTATCTTTATATCTTTATATCGACGTGAAGTATCTTTATATCTTTATATCGACGTGAAGTATCTGTATATCTTTATATCGACGTGAAGTATCTTTATATCAACGTGAAGTATCTTTATATCTTTATATCGACGTGAAGTATCTTTATATCTTTATATCGACGTGAAGTATCTGTATATCTTTATATCGACGTGAAGTATCTTTATATCTTTATATCGACGTGAAGTATCTTTATATCTTTATATCGACGTGAAGTATCTGTATATCTTTATATCGACGTGAAGTATCTTTATATCAACGTGAAGTATCTTTATATCTTTATATCGACGTGAAGTATCTTTATATTCACAATCCAGATATTTTAGAATAACTTCTTAGGTATTAACGTGTTATAACTAATCCGACCGCATTATTTATTTACACAAGAATACTTTTTTTTAACTCAAATTTCGATTTTCTTAAAGAACCAATGTTAAACTCAGTTTGTTTTTTCTGATTTGTTTCTCTTATAATTATGGTTATTTAATGATTATGATGTTTTGTTTTATCTTGTTTATTTTTTGTACTTGTATCTGCATTTGCTTTTTGTGAGTGCGGGTAATGATTCCAAGTTAAGCACAGAAATATATTTTCTCTTCCATTTGGATTTCTCAAATTTGCAAGCAGTCAATGTTGGCTATTGCAGGCAAAATGTATTTGTAATATTTAGAAAGAAAGAAAGAAAGAAAGAATCAAAAGAAAAAAGGAAACCTTAAAGAAGCAAAATGCTTAAAGAAAGCACTTGAAGAAAAAAGCAAGGCAGAAAGAAATAGAAAATAAACGTTGTAAAATAAAGCGTCTGAATCTTTATCGATGTTCTTTCTTGTTTCACCAAAATAGAAAAAAGCTTTAAAAGATGGATTATAAAGTTTGTATTAACATTACATACATTAAAATCGTTCAAAAAAGATATAGCTTAAAAGTCGACGAACCAATCAATTATATAAACGTTTTTAAAAGGACATTATATATATATATGCTTTAACTATATATATATATATATATATATATATATACTTTTAGCGTGTGATACATCATGTATACACACTATAATAGCTGAGAGTGTTCTAATTCTTTACTGAATGAACGATGCGTAGATGCTAGAGTAGCTAATTATATATATATATATATATATATATATATATATATATATATATATATTAGTATATTTAAGGAAGAAGAATGTTTAATATCAGAAATTAAAGAGTAATGCTTATGTAGATATTAGCAATGTAGACGTAGAAATGAACACTGGAACACTGCATACACACACACACGCATACACACATATATATATATACTTTAACCCATTTATAAACTCTAGTTTTGTTTGACACGTATCGTGCGTCTCTAAAATATGGAAATTTTTCATTTTTTCTTTTCTTTTTCTTTATCCTTTTTACTCCTTCCCTCCTTTTTCTTTCTGTTTTTTTTTTTTACCCAATTCTCATTTTAACACCACTTCCTATTCCATCCTTTAACCCCTTTCCCTTTGTAAAGCAAGACAAAGCCAAATTTTCCAATTTTTTCACTTACTACTCTATCTAAAAGTAAAATTGTCCAAAATCTAAAAATAGACGTTGATTGCTAACCGATTTTTTGTGACGTATTTTTTTTATTTCTTAACGTTCATTTTTTATTTCTTTTTTATTTCATTTTGAAATGTGGTAGTTGCCGATGAGATGTGAAATCTCGCTTAGGGATTTCATGTTGAAATGATCATTCAACAGTTTTGAACATCGAAATTTATTTTATTTTATAATTATTTCTGTAATTTTAATTACATTGAGCTTTCCACCTGTATCATTTTTTAATATTAAAATATTAATATTAATTAGGATCGGGTCTTTGGGATTTGCCTTCCTACGTTTCCTTTTGGATTAAAGTTATTTTAAAAAAGATATATATATATAATTCAAAGTGAAGAGGACTCAAGTTTTTATTTTGAGTACCTCGGCATTTATTTTATTATAAACAGTGCTCAATATAATAAATATTATAGAGCTTATTATAATTATATAGTTGTGAATTAATTGTACATTGCGACACGGAAATTTCTATGTTTCGAGATAGATTCTCTTTATCAGACAATGTTTGATGTTGGTTGTACAGATGGTTTACATTTAAATACAAAAACCTTTGGTTTGCTGTGTATGTATGTGGAAAGATATAAAATTTACATGTGTGTTTCTATTAACTAATCAGAGCGAATATTCATTTTGGAATTTGGCCCCAAAGAATACATACTAACTTTTTTCTCTTTTTTCCTCCTTTTTCCTTTCCCTTATCTTACTTTTCTCCTTTCTTCTTTTCCCTCCTTAACGGTCAAGATGTCAACCTGCCTTTAACCTAATTTTATCATTTTTCCTTTTTTGCTCTTTTATATTTATCGCTTAGTTTTATTGTCTTTGATGTGATGTGCCCATTTAGTACCAAAGCTGTCCTTTTCACTTTCTTATCATTTTTGGTCTCCTAGTTGTAATTTTCTCGGAATCTTTGATTTATAAGTAACATTTTTGTTCTTTCTTTTTTCCGATTTACTTTCTGCTATCTTTATACCATCTTTTTAATATCTATTTATTTGTTGTAAAGCTTTTTTAAATAAAAAATTTTTTTTATATAAGTAATTTTATGTTTCAATTTACTTTATTTTGATAGTTCGTCAGTAATTATTTTCCTTAAGCACTTGTTGGTTATTTACATGTTATTTTATTTAGATTTTATCCATTTTCTAATGTAAACATTTTGCAATGTCTACATATGACATTTATCTCCTTGCGTTTATTTAACAGATTTTTATTCTGCAGTGATTTAATAATATATAGTTTTTCATATAAACATAATGAACATGGTTCATTAAGGACTTACATATTTTAGCTTCTTTTAATATTTTTCACTTTATTGTAGGTGTGGCTTTTTTCTTTAGATACCAATGATATTTCGATAGAGATGTTTTATTTTTGTATTTGTTATTTTTAAATGTGCTGGTAAATCCACCGTTTTAGTGTATTCTTAGCACTTCCTATATAAATCTTTATATTATTTGGGTTTTTCTTTGAAGGCATTTCGCATTGATAGACGATTGATTCCGTTAGGCACCTGTTTTCTAACGGGCAATCTATAGGGTTTCTACAATTACATTTTTTCTTGTCCAAATTGTTATTTTCCGTTATCAGGTTGTTTTTATTAATTTTGTTAAAGTTTTTTAAAAATATTATTATTGTGATTTTTCATGATTTTTCTAGATTGTTCATACAGCTATAACTTAATTTAATAGCGTTTTTATTAAAGATCTTACTTAATGGATTTTTTCCGAAAAGTGTTTCCTAATTAACGCGAGGAATTTTCCCCAATTTACTACTAGTCATTTTCTTGAAAGGGGGTGTGTATCAGAAAACATTTCTATTCCTACTTTATCTTCGAGGGGTTACTTTTATCGTTTACATATTTAATATTTGGGTTTTTGTATCCACTATTTTCTAAGGCAGTATTATAAAATTGCTATGCTTATTAAATATTTCTTTATTTGCTGAATTTCTACTAATTCTGTATTCTATTGATGAGGGTACATGTTTGATAACAGATGTAAATCATTTGTACAACCAACATCAAATATTGCCTGACGAAGAGAATCTATCTCAAAACATAGAAATTTCCTTGTCGCAATATACAATTAATTCATAACTATATATATATATATATATATATATATATATATATATATATATATATATATAGTGAACAGTAGTATTTTGATAAAAGCCACAACCACAACACGAAAATGTTACCTACGTATTATACTGTAGCCATTGTATTATAGGTAAGCAGTGGAAATGTGGTTCTACAGAAGGATGCTGCGGATATCGTGGACTGAGCATGCAAGCAACGATAAGGTGTTGGAAAGAATGGCAACAAAAAGGAAATTAATACTGAGCATCAGGAAGAGACAACTGAAGTTCCTAGGACACGCAATGAGGAAGGAGGGCCTGGAGAAGCTGATACTGACTGGCCAGATAGAAGGAAAGAGAGACAGAGGAAGGAAGCGGATAACATATTTGGAGGGCCTGATCAGGTGGTTGACGGAACGGGGGTTGACAGGAGTAACAGGAACAAACATACTAAGAGCCACAAGGGATAAGGAGACGTGGGGAACCATGATCGCCTACGTCCTGAAGGGACAGGGCACATAGAAGAAGAAGACTGAACACTAAAAGCTCAAACAGTAATTTTGCGGATGGGGTTATTGTAATAATGAAATATTCGATAGCAAGTGTGTGTGTGTGTGTGTGTGTGTGTGTGTGTGTGTGTGTGTGTGTGTGTGTGTGTGTGTGTGCGCGCGTGTGTGTGAAAACGATATTTATGGGTTAAATTGCTCAGTATCAAGGATAGAGCCAATGTAAATATAAAAGTGGACACTGAAGTCAACACCCAGAAGTGGCAGTCTATTTCATGCTAAACGCAATTGTCAGGCCATAACAATGAATGCCCACTTTTTTATTGATGTGTGTGTGTGCGCGCGCGTGTTAGGCACCAAGTATTCTTTCAAACAAGTTTGACTAATGTTACGAGGATGCATTTATATTTTTTGTTTTTTTATAAGCGTTTCACCCCGAGCAAGGTATGTCACTGCCACTACTGTGCAGGGGGCTACATAGAGTGGAGAAAGGATGGTTAAATATAGAAAATGTCAGAGGGTGGGTGATAGGCGAGTAAGGATACCGAGAATGAGGGTTGGGTAGATGAGAGTGTTCTGAGAATAATTGGGAGTTAGAGTGATAGGAGGTGTCTATTGACCCTACATTTAAACACCTGGAGATTGTAACTGTCGGGAAAGCAGACTTGTGGAAGGGAGTTCCACAGGCGGGAAGCGCGAGAAAAGAAGCTGTTGGAGTAGAATTTACGGTTACATCTTATCTGTTTAACTGTAAAAGGGTGGGACCTAGTTGCTAATCTAGTATCTCGTGTAAATTCGTGCTTAAGCGGCACCAGTGCTCTAAGTTCATCGGAGCAGAAGCCATGAAAGTACTTGTAGAAGAGGCACAGGGAAACCACATCACGCCGGTGAGAGAGTGGTTGCAGCTGGTCTGCCAAGTCAGTATCAACCACGTTACAGATCCTCCTTTGTATTTTGTCAAGAAGCCCAAGGAGAGCAGCAGGGCACCCGACCAGATATAGCAGCAGTATTCAATACACGGGCGGATGATAGATTTGTATATGTGCAGAATAGATTCAGGTGGGAAAAACTTCCGGGCCCTGCACAGAGAGCGGACTTTCATAGCGGCAGATTTGGCAATGGATTCGATATAGTCATTCCATTTGAGGTCCGCCGAAAGTGTAAGGCCAAGGAGGCGTAGTATTTTACTCTCTGGGAGGCTAGCCTGTCCCATGCTAATGGGAGGTAGATGCGATTGTCTATGGTGGTTAGTTGATAACAGCTTCGTTTTAGAAGCATTGAAATTTACTAGCCATTTCCTACCCCAGGCCACTACGGATTGGAGGTCCTTTTCAAGCACGGCAGCGAGGTTCGCTTTGTCGCCCACACCTGGTTTTTGATCGATGCGAGAGTAGATTGTTGTGTCATCGGGATACATGCCTACTTGGGTCTAATGGCGTCGGGGAGATCATTAATGTACATCAGAAAAAGCGTGGGACCTAGGATAGAACCTTGAGGGACGCCCGCGTTCGTATAAAGATAATATTAATAATGTCTAAAAAGTTGTAGTAAGGGACAATGATTCTATTGAGTCCTACTTGTTATTACAAAAAAAAGTTTTAATTCATGAGGTAGTCGTAAAAAATAAGAAAATTAGAAATAGAACGTTTGGAAGATGCTAGAAATTCAAGTAAAATCTAGAGAATTCTAAAGGATTCTAGCATATGCAAATTAGGTGTTAGTCTCAATAAAAATAAGTTTTAGGAAGAGAGTAGTTAGTTGTTAAGAGGATTTGCTGACATCAACTCTGACCCGATGCGTGGATCTGTGCATTCAGCCGAAAGAATCTCTAAGAAAAGTTGCCGATCAACTAAAACCTGAAAGAGAACCTATATGGGTAAATAGATATTTTTGACTCTTTCATTGACTAAACTAATAATTATTCTTTATATACACATTTGAGGATTCCAAAAAGTATAGCACTTAAATCTTCGCTAACTTAACTGGGTAAAGATACCAACCCCTCCTTCCCCTTCGTAACACTTCGCCTCTACGTTTCTGTTTTGAATGCAAAAAATTGTAAATTTTGTATATATATCATGTTGTGTTTATCATAAATTAAATATTTGTATGTGATTTAACTCTGAATTTTCGTCAATCTTTTTTTTTTTTTTTGTTACACTTAACACGTAACATTAAAAGGAACCCAAAAGATCTCTCTGTTTCACGACTTCAACAACACTGCTCAAGATTTTATCCGAAAATTGGACAAATACATTAAAGAATTAAACAGACTTTGTCGGTTCTTTTTAATCAAACTTGTTTGTCTATATATATATATATATATATATATATATATATATATAGAGAGAGAGAGAGAGAGAGAGAGAGAGATTACAGATAAGTTCTCGGCTCTTCCCGCTTAAAAACTGATGTCTGGTTAGCAATTACTTATATATAGCAATATTTTTATTATTATTGTTTATAATAAAACATAGTTGACTGCAACACAGGGGCTGTTGTGTTTCGGTACTACTTGTTAGCACTTCATCAGGCAGTGAAATATTTTGTCTGTTAGGAATTGTTATATATAGAAAGCTAAAATATAGAAACAACACAGTTATTGCCATATCCAGTCAATTAAGGAAAGGGTTGTAATAATTCTTAACAGAAAACATTTCACTGTCTTTAACGGTTAAACTCCGCCATGCCACGCACATAATAGCGAACCACCTCATTCCCTTTTTTCATTTTATAAATTTATGATTAGTGCAAGTTTATCTTCGTATTTTTTTGCGTTCGTGCGTGCGCTAGCGCGCCTGTTGCCATGTGTCCGTCTGTACGAGTGTGCTATCACGCGTGTGCTCCCGTCTGCGTAGATATGCTTACGTGTAGGGTGTCGTGATTATTTGTCCTTTTTTTTTTCTTTTTTTCTTTTTTTGTTTTTCACTTTACGCTTGCTCTTAACCTTTTCCTCATTTTTGTCTTTCTTTCTTCCGATAGTTGCCATTTGTAGCGAATTATTATATTCCTTAGACATACTAGCGTTTCTACTTTTTAAACGTTCTCGTTTGTTTTGTTTTATTGTTTGTTTTTTTCTTGCGACGTAAGTTGTATTGCTTTTATGGTTTATGTCATCATAAGTATTACTTGTAGGAAGTTCTATTTATAATTAATTTTTTATTTATTATTTTTTGAATTTATGTACAAATGTCTCTATTTATGCTCTCATGCATATGTGCATGAGCACGCCTATTTATATAAACGTGCACACCAATGCGCATGCACACTTATGTCTGTATTTTGTTCTTAATAAACTTGAGTGCTTAAATGGTAAAGTTATTTTTCTTTCTACGTTTAACGTATTAATTATGGTTGTTTGGGTTTATAGAATGTTTTTGTATATATATATATATATATATATATAAAATAATAATGGTATTTTAAATAAAACTTTAAACCTAAATGAAAACAAGAATCATCCAAAAACTTAAATCACTAATTTACGCAATAATAAATGTAATTGTAGAAATACTATAGACTGTCCATTGGAAAATAAGGGTATTACAGAATCTATTGCTAATCAATGTTCTCTTTTTTTCTACTGAAAACCCTAGTAATATAAAGATTTATTTTGGCAATACTAAGAATTCGTTGAAACAAAGATTTTATCAACACACTTCTTTATTTAATAATAATAAGTACCGGAATAGAACATCCCTATGGAAATATTTTTGGTATCTAAAAGAATCAAATAAAACTTCCGCAATAAAATGGAAAATTTAAAAAAAAAACTAAATATATGTAAGTCTTTAAACAACCCATGCCCCTTGTCTCTATATGAAAAAATATATATTATTAATTTTTTAAAAAATAAAATCTATTAAAAAAGCGTAATAAAATAAATGCCATAAGTAAAAATTGCAAAATGTTCACCTTAGAATATGGTTAATAATTATTTATAAAAGAATATCGACTAACTTACATATAACTGGTACTTTTTTTTTTGCTTTGTATTATGATATAATATTAATGTAAATGGTATTAAAATTTATGCAAGTTAAGAATATATGCAAAATTGATGGAAAAATGCACTCTGAACCGAAATAAAAATAGCTTAAAATAGCCAAACGTCCCTTTAAGTGAGATCAAAAATAAAAAAATCTTTTCTTTCTTTTTTCTTTTAAAAATGGTTGGGATGCATAAAAATCTAAGACAATAATCTTGTGGGGATAATGTATGCATCACACAGAAAAGCAGCAGTCTAGACTTTAGCTGAATGAACTGATATTTTCCCGTTAAGCTTGAAAGAAAAACCCGTATTTCCGAAACATATAACCTATATTTTCAAATTCAAAAGTCGAACTTCATTCTGATTAGTTAAATTAAGCACACACATAAAATCTAAAAAAATTAATGTCTTCCTTCTCCATATTAATTTTTAAAATAACAAGCGTATTGTTTTCTATATTCAAATGTAAATCATTTTCACTACAATGATTCAAAATTGCCTGATGGTAAAGTAAAATCTCGAAACATAAATTTAATATATATATATATATATATATATATATATATATATACTCTCGGACGCTCACACACGCTTCACACACGCACATATATGTAATTGAATTAAACTGGGTGTTTGCTTAAATCATGTTATCGTTCATTTCATGGTTAACATTTTATTTGTTTTTGCTATGCTGTTTCAGTAATGGGGTAAGTAGCAAGACAGATTGGGTTCTATATACTTGGTTGGCAACCAGTCTACTGCAGGAAATAATGAGAACTTACTGTGGGAAAATCTTCAGCTTAGTCTATCATGGATCGAAAAAGAAATGATCGCCAAAGCGTGTCTCACATATAGCACTTAACTGACTGTCTGTTATATATTGAGATATTAATTTTGGTGGGTTAAGTGTGTGTGTGTGTGTGTGTGTGTGTGTGTGTGTGTGTGTGTGTGTGTGTGTGTGTGTGTGTGTGTGTGTGCACGCGTATTGGTGTGTATGTAAAATATTTGTTCGTTATATTCATTTATTATTTTTTCATATTATTAAATTTATATAATATTTATTTCATTTATTAATTATTTATATTATATTATTTTACGCATTTGTTTATCTTTAATTAGTGCTTAGATGGCAAAGTAAGTATTTATATGCCTACATTTACCTATTATTTCGTTTTTATAATTTATTTTGTTTTTTAACATTATTTATTGCTATTTTTTCCTCTAAGCATAATTTCCAATTTTTACTTTTACTACTGCTCTTTTATGATTTCCCATTTGATTTTGGGGGGGGGATATTTTTGGGCCCGATATGTATTTCGATTTGTGTTTTTTTTTCTTTCGAATGACATTTTTTAGTTAAATTTTTATTTAAATTTTTTCTGGGTAAATGATTTCGTCTATGTTAACGTTATTAGTTACGATAGCTTTGTATATTATGTTATTGATTAAACATTTATTACTAATTTGACAATATTCTTTGTTTCTACAAATTGTTCGATTTATTGGTGTGTTTCGCTGGATGTTGCTATTGTTCCAATTGTTATTGATTTTGTTGAGTATTTTTTATTGCGTTTAGTTATTGTTTTCTCCATGTTTTCCATGCAGCGATAACTAATTTTGATTGGGTTTTGTTGATCATTTTTAATAAGTTGCTGCTTTTAGGAAAGATTTTGTCAATTTTTTTAAGAATATTTTCTCTTTTTTGTTTTTATTGTATTCGTGTAGGTGGAAGTGAAACAAATTATATTTATTTTTTTATTGTTTTTGTTTGAGTTGTTTTTGTATTTGTTTTTTTTTTCTTTTTTTTCTTTTTGTTCGTGTTCGTTTGAATATCTGCTGTTTCTTACAGCTGATTCATATATTTTTTTCATTGAATAGTTTTAGGCTTCTAGAATTTGATGGAATTCTTTTATTTATAAATATAGGTATTTGTTGGTAGATGGTTGGAATACGTTAGGGGTGGTTGAAAGCTTGTTAATGCATATCGGGTTGTTTGATTTTCTGTATGGTTTGTAGGTTCCGTTGTTTAGGTTAAATGTTACAATTTACTATTTTTAGTTGAATTTAATATCTATTATAAATCCTAAGATTTTGAAGACTTTCAATATTTCTTTTCTTATTTTTCGGTAGTTCTGCTGTTGCAGTTTCTTAGAATTAATAGACTGTCATTCCTGTATAGACTTTTGTTAATATTATTTGTTAGTTTATTAAGTATATGCCTTATCAGTTCACATAAATATACACTATCATAACTGCCCACTGTTACGTTCAATTTATTATTATTATGTCATTTTTCATCATATTTCGATTTCTGCTTTGGTCTCACTACCAACCAAGTCTGCGGGGAGACCTAAGACAGGTAGTGGCGTGTTGTTATGGCTCCATTTCATGTTTTTCTATCTTCCCTATCATCTCCAGCATTATATAGATAAAGTTTTCCTTAGTGTGTGGGCTGTACTTAATAAGACAATTTTTTGTATATCTCTTAAGCTGGGGTTTCCAGGGATTCTTTCAATGTGTTGTTT
Organism: Ascarosepion bandense; assembly: GCA_037127315.1. Taxonomy (NCBI): domain Eukaryota; kingdom Metazoa; phylum Mollusca; class Cephalopoda; order Sepiida; family Sepiidae; genus Ascarosepion; species Ascarosepion bandense. The sequence continues at coordinate 2,148,309 of JBBBDQ010000414.1, forward strand.
TGTTCCATTTTTTATCATTCCAAGTGCACCTACTATCACTGGTACAACTCTTGTTTTCAATTTCCACATTTTTTCTATTTCAATTTCCAGGTCTTTATATTTTGACAGTTTTTCAAATTCCTTGATTGCTATGTTACAATCCGCTGGACAAGCCATATCAATTAATAGACAAGTTTTCTCCTTCTGGTTTTTAACAATAATGTCTGGCCTGTTTGCTTCAATTTTTCTGTCTGTGTAGATGGTGTAATCCCATAGAATGGTTACATCTTCTATTTCTGTAACCGGTGCTGGGTGATGTTCATACCAGTGTTTGTTTACAGCTTTTCCATAATGTTTGCACATTGCCCAATGTAAATATTGCCCAACTCTATCGTGGCGATTTTTATATTCGTTTGGGGCAAGCACAGAACAGCCTGAGATTAGGTGGTCTATTGTTTCTTGGTGTTTATCACAAAACCTGCATTTTGGATCCATATTATTATGCATAATATTTGCCTGAAAGTTTCTAGTGAAAAGACTTTGGTCTTGTGCTGCAAGAATAAAGCCTTCAGTTTCAGACTTTAATCCAGATGCACGTAACCATCGATGAGTATTAACTTTGTCAACATTGGATTTATTGGCACGTTCTGGATATTGGCCATGCAGATGTTTGTCTTGCCAGCGCTGTTTCATCTGTTCAAGAGCTTTATCTTTGGCTTTCATTTTCATGTTTTTTGCCGCAATAGTTGGTTCTTGGCTTCTGTTTTGCTTTTCTACAGAATCTACTAAATGTAAATCTTGTTTATATTTACTGCCTTCTTTTATTATTGAATATTTTTTCTTTCTTTCTTCATGTTGCCTTACTAATTGTATCATCCAATCCTTTGTTGTTTCTATGTATGTTAGTAAGCCAATAGTTGTTGTCTTGTATGACAATTCCAGCTGAATAAGACCTCTTCCACCTTCTTTACGGGATATGTATAGACGGTCTACATCAGCTTTGGATGATGCATCTTATGCTTAGAAAGAAGCTTTCTTGTTTTAGCATCCATTCGCCTGATGTCGTTTAGAGTCCAGTTTAAGATGTTAAAGCTATATTGAACAACTGGGATTGCAAGGCTATTAATGGCCATAACTCTGTTCTGTGAATTTAATTCAGTTTTTAATATCATTCGAAGCCTTCTATAGTACTCTTTACGCACTATTTCTTTCATTTTTTTATGATGAATGTTTTCGCTCTCATTTACACCTAGGTATTTATAAGCTTCTTCTGGTTTCAATTCTTTTATTGTTACAGCAGGGTCTAAGCTAATTGAGGATGTTTCTTGTATTGATCCACGTCAAACTGTAGCTTTAGCACATTTATTCAAATTAAATTTCATTCCAATGTCTTCGCTGAAGCATTTTACAGTTTGCAGAAGACCTTCCAGCTCATTATCATTCTTAGCATATAACTTTAAGTCATCCATGTAAAATAGATGGCTTATTTTCTTTTGGCCTATTTTATAACCACATTCTGTCTTATTAAGTTGACTGGTTAGTGCTATTAATGATATGCAGAATAGTAAGGGAGATAAAGAATCACCTTGAAATATACCTCTTTTGATGTTTATTTCATCAGACTTATCGGTTCCATTTATATGATTGAGGTAAAGGGTTGTTTTCCATATAGACATGCACTGTTTGATGAAATTGATGATGACGGGCGATATCTTGTATATATTTAAAGTCTTTAAAATCCAGGAATGTGGCACACTATCGAATGCCTTTCGATAATCTATCCAGGCAGTACTAAGATTTTTCTTTGTACTGTAGCAGTTTTCCAGGATCATTTTGTTAATTAGCAATTGGTCTTTACAACCATAACAGCCACGTTTGCACCCTTTTTGTTCAAGCGGTATCATGTCATTTCTTTCTAAGAATAAATATGTCTGTTTTGTTAAAATAGATGTTAATAGTTTATATGTTGTCGGAAGACATGTAATTGGTCTGTAGTTTTTCGGGTTGTTTGTGTCACCGTTCTTGGATAGAAGAAATGTAATTCCTTTGGTCATCCATGCAGGAATTTTAGTGGGATCGTCAACCATTTCTTGAAGTTCTTTGGCTAGTTTTTTATGTGCTGCATTTAAATAATATAGCCAATAATATAATATTATTATTATTATTATTATATAATAATAATATAATATTATTATTATTATTATTATTATTATTATTATTATTATTATTATAATTATTATTAGAATTATTATAATATAATATATTATAATAATTATTATTATTATTATTATTATTATTATTATTATTATAATATAGCCAATAATATAATATTATTATTATTATTATTATTAATATTATTATTATTATTATTATTATCCACTTTTTGTTCATATTTGTTATTGTGCTAAATTGTGATTTTCAACAGTTTTTAATTGTATTTAATTAGTATATACATATAGTCTTCCGCAGACAGATCTGTTTCGCTGTATCACTTCTTATCAGTACGGTTAGACATACGATTGCTTTTTACCCAGGACTGAAACCCGACCGTCAGTCGGCGATTCTACCTCTGAGCTATGGGAGTTCGGTAGAAGGAGGAAAACTTTTACCCTGTGATATATTATGTATACACACGCCAATAGCTGAGAGTGTTCTAATTCTTTACTGAATGAACGATACTTAGATGCTAGAGTAGCTAATTTTTATATATATATATATATATATATATGTATATAAAACGAGCCGTTGTGCGAAACCGCGGTAGGTCTTGGCGATCTTGCGATTTTTTTTGTGTGTTTTTGCTCTGCGTAACTGCCTTTTTGTTAACACTTTTTGGTTAGTTTAGTATCGAGCACTTTTCTTTCCTGGTGGTTCGTTCCGTTCGAGGGTTTTTTTTTCTTTACTGTGAAGAACCGTATGTGTTGTCGGTCCTACGCACTTTTCTTTTTTTTTTCCCCCTCTTTGTCCAAAGCTCTATAGCCGAGGACAATAACGGAGTTAGATTCTGCTGGTTATTCGTGGTCTTTAAAAATTACTTGTGTAACATTTTAAGATTAGAATACGTACAGAGTCGGTTTTATTATTATTATTATATATATATATATATATATATATATATATATATATATATATATATGCATTGGTATATTTATGGAAGAAAAAAGTTCAATATCAGAAATTAAAGATTAATGCTTATGTAGATATTAGCAATGTAGACGTAGAAATGAACACTGGATGGTAAAAGTCCTTAATCGGTTATCAAACACTGCATACACACACACTTACGCAAACATTCCCCCCCCACACACACACACACATATATATATATATATATATATATATATATATATATATATATATATATATATATATATATCAGCCCTAGTGGGCCTCATACTAGCTTCGAAAAAGATGCCATGGATCTCGGTCTTTGTGCCAAGGTGGTATCAGAAATTTTGAAATCAGTTGTATTGACCGGCAAAGAAACGAAAAACAACGGTGAAAAGCGTCAACAAATGTTCTTGGTGCTATATCCAGAGGTCCTCGCTTGGTGCACAATATGCGGACTTGTATGCAGGTCACTAGCGAGACTGAAGTGTCACATACGAAGCAAACATATAAGCCAATTTTGTTGTCGGATTCTCATACGTTGAAATCGACAAGAGAGTCCATCATTTGACAACACAAATATAGTACCATCCACATGCAAAAAAAAAAACTAAAAATAATGGAGGCTTTATTGATAAAAAAGAAAAACCCAACAGTCAATAATATTTGCTACAAACACGCTGACAACATGCTTACTGTGTTCGGCACATAACGCATACGCTACTCTACAAACATACGATACACTACATACATTCTGTTACACGTATATATATATATATATATATATATATATATATATTAATCATATCACTCCAAGCAAGGCGATAACGCCACTGATGCGCAGGGGGCTACGTAAGAGTGAAAAGATTGGAAAAGAGAAAGCCGGAAACCACATCCTAACCAGGAAACAAGGGATGAGCCTCTTCATCTGTTCAATAGACGTGGGTGGAGTGTGAACCGGGCGATAGTTTAGTCTATCTACTCCAATTGAAAAAAAAGAAAAAAAGAAAAAAGTGAAAAGATTGGAAAAGAGAAAACCGGAAACCGCATCCTAAACAGGAAACAAGGGATGAGCCTCTTCACCTGTTCAATAGACGTGGGTGGAGTGTGAACCGGGCGATGTCCTCAAAAGGAAAAAATAATAACATTACATGAAAAATTACATAAAAACTTAACCATAATACCTTGTCTGTCATGTTTACTGAAAACTGCATAAAAGAGAGATTCCTGCCCAAATATACAATGTGTGTGTGTGTGTGTGTGTGTGTGTGTGTGTGTGTGTGTGTGTGTGTGTGTGTGTGTGTGTGTCGGTTTTATTTACCTACTGTATCAGGCTATCGATTATATCAAATAGTTCTACTATTATTTTTACATTTTTTAAACGGAATGCGTCAGCGTGCCCACAGTTCGAAATCATTTAAATCTTTTTCTTTCATAAATTATTCACGTTTTTGGATTTTATAATATGTAGTTTCTTTTCCATTCCTAGATTGTAATATGTTCCTTTCTAACCACTCTAGACCTCGCCTACACCCGATGGTGTAACTCCGCTTAGCGGTTCGATCTTCAAGGTCTTAGGACGACGTGTTGACCACGTCAATACCGACGCTGGTTCAAACTAGCTGTTGGTCACTGGCCGCTGTTCTTGATCTCTTAGCAGTGAAAGATCAAACATCGCTAACAATCGAAGCGCTCGATCAAGCCGTAGTGGAAGCTATATTAAGGGAAGAAATATCATCACAGTACAACAAAAAAAGCGAAGAGATCGTTGGACTAATCTTCAATTGCTTTATATAGTTTTTAGTACAACTAAAATTAACCCTTCTAACATCAATCTCTATAGTGACAGTGGGCCTCTGGAATTAGGTTCAAAGTCCTTTAGCGTCAGGAGGTCTGGCGGCAGCTGACACAGAGACCCGCGGCACCTGATGCAGGAATTTACCGCACAAGTCTCTGAGTTTTGGAAACTGTCTATTTACATGCATTCCGGCCAAAAACCGGCATGGTCCGACGGTTCTGGTGTATTGATAATTCCCCAATTTTCGTATTAATCTCTGTAGGGTTTTTTGTTGTCTTAATTCTGCATTCCTTAATCAACTTACCAATTTTGGAGAACCATCCACCTTTCCTGGGAGTAATCACAGAGATCGCTCCTCCCTTTAACCCCAACCCACTTATCTTACATTTTGCATCATTACTTCATACGAGCAGTGCTACATTCTCTATCTTCCTTCTTCCTTCTCAGCATTCAACCTCAGCATACTTTCAAGGGCAGGTATAACTGTCGTGAAAAACCTAATTTTTCAGGTGTGTGGGCGAAAAGACAGGGTTTCTATTCTAGTTATTAATTTTAATTTTCTCGGTTTCTCGGGGAAGAGATAAAATTATCAGGCCGCTCGCTTATCATCGACGGAGTCTGCTTTCATGACCTCGACCCTCGGTAACGTCTTCAGGTTTGTTTTTTGTTTAAAGTTCCTGTTTTCATCAACGAAAATACAAGCCCCATTCATTTCTCTTTCTTCTCCAACAACGTGTCCTCCCAGTTTCTTAATCAAGAGACAAATTATTTGTAATTCTTAGGACTTTATCTCGGTCTAGCGAAAATATAAACCATACTTTCTCATACTTTGTTAACGATATTTGTTTTCTCAAGGGAGAGGTAAAATCATTTCTCAATTGTTTCAGCACATACTATATTCTTGATAGACAATAAAATATAAACTCTTGGTGCATTGTCCCAATTCGGAAGAAATAGGAAATAATGATGGCTCTGCTTTCTTATAGCTAGAATAAATCTCTCTCTCTCTCTCTCTCTCTCTCTCTCTCTCTCTCTCTCTCTCTCTCTCTCTCTCTCTCTCTCTCTCTCGTTAGAATTAACCCTTTATGATCTTTCTGACTCGCATTTTAACGTCACTCACTTCATACACCGCGTCACATCGTGTTATATCTTTTTAAAACGCGTAAAGAAATAGTTGATCTCGGAAATGTTATTAGACAAACAGTTACCCATTTTGAAAATTCGCTAAGCGTGAAACATTGCCGGGTTTAAAAGGCAGTGATAGACATATATAGTCATTTATTTACTTGGGCTGAGACAAACTCGGGATAACAGGGAGACACTCAGTGAGTTTTCTCCGAGACAAGGTTATTAACATGACGCCACTGTAGTCTCTCAAATAAATATTTATTGAGCAAGTCGTAATCTGCTCGACATACAAACACGCACGCACACAGGAATAGATAGATAGATAGATAGATAGATAGATAGATAGATAGATAGATAGATAGATAGAAAAAGAATAAGATAGATAGATAGATAGAAAAAGAATAAGATAGATAGATAGATAGAAAAAGAATAAGATAGATAGATAGATACAAAAAGAATAAGATAGATAGATAGATAGATAGAAAAAGAATAAGATAGATAGATAGATAGATAGATAGATAGAAAAAGAATAAGATAGATAGATAGATAGATAGAAAAAGAATAAGATAGATAGATAGATAGATAGAAAAAGAATAAGATAGATAGATAGATAGATAGAAAAAGAATAAGATAGATAGATAGATAGAAAAAGAATAAGATAGATAGATAGATAGATAGAAAAAGAATAAGATAGATAGATAGATAGATAGATAGATAGATAGATAGAAAGAATAAGATAGATAGATAGATAGATAGATAGATAGAAAAAGAATAAGATAGATAGATAGATAGATAGATAGATAGAAAAAGAATAAGATAGATAGATAGATAGATAGATAGATAGAAAAAGAATAAGATAGATAGATAGATAGATAGATAGAAAAAGAATAAGATAGATAGATAGATAGATAGATAGATAGAAAAAGAATAAAGATAGATAGATAGATAGATAGATAGATAGATAGATAGATAGAAAAAGAATAAGATAGATAGATAGATAGATAGAAAAAGAATAAGATAGATAGATAGATAGATAGATAGAAAAAGAATAAGATAGATAGATAGATAGAAAAAGAATAAGATAGATAGATAGATAGATAGATAGAAAAAGAATAAGATAGATAGATAGATAGATAGATAGAAAAAGAATAAGATAGATAGATAGATAGAAAAAGAATAAGATAGATAGATAGATAGAAAAAGAATAAGATAGATAGATAGATAGAAAAAGAATAAGATAGATAGATAGAAAAAGAATAAGATAGATAGATAGATAGATAGAAAAGGAATAAGATAGATAGATAGATAGAAAAAGAATAAGATAGATAGATAGATAGAAAAAGAATAAGATAGATAGATAGAAAAAGAATAAGATAGATAGATAGATAGATAGATAGATAGAAAAAGAATAAGATAGATAGATAGATAGAAAAAGAATAAGATAGATAGATAGATAGAAAAAGAATAAGATAGATAGATAGATAGAAAAAGAATAAGATAGATAGATAGAAAAAGAATAAGATAGATAGATAGATAGATAGATAGATAGATAGATAGAAAAAGAATAAGATAGATAGATAGAGAAAAAGAATAAGATAGATAGATAGATAGAAAAAGAATAAGATAGATAGATAGATAGAAAAAGAATAAGATAGATAGATAGATAGATAGAAAAAGAATAAGATAGATAGATAGATAGAAAAAGAATAAGATAGACAGATAGATAGAAAGAATAAGATAGATAGATAGATAGATAGATAGATAGATAGATAGAAAAAGAATAAGATAGATAGATAGATAGATAGAAAAAGAATAAGATAGATAGACAGAAAGAATAAGATAGATAGATAGATAGAAAAAGAATAAGATAGATAGATAGATAGAAAAAGAATAAGATAGATAGATAGATAGATAGATAGAAAGAAAAAGAATTAGATAGATAGATAGATAGATAGAAAAAGAATTAGATAGATAGATAGAAAAAGAATTAGATAGATAGATAGATAGATAGATAGATAGATAGATAGATAGATAGATAGAAAAAGAATTAGATAGATAGATAGATAGATAGATAGATAGATAGATAGATAGATAGATAGAAAAAAGAATTAGATAGATAGATAGATAGATAGATAGATAGATAGATAGATAGAAAAAGAATAAGATAGATAGATAGAAAGAATAAGATAGATAGATAGATAGATAGATAGATAGATAGATAGAAAAAGAATAAGATAGATAGATAGATAGATAGAAAAAGAATAAGATAGATAGATAGATAGAAAAAGAATAAGATAGATAGATAGATAGATAGATAGAAAAAGAATAAGATAGATAGATAGATAGATAGATAGATAGATAGATAGATAGAAAAAGAATAAGATAGATAGATAGATAGAAAAAGAATAAGATAGATAGATAGATAGAAAAAGAATAAGATAGATAGATAGATAGAAAAAGAATAAGATAGATAAATAGATAGATAGATAGATAGATAGATAGATAGATATCAGCCTAAACCTGTCTAAAAAAATTGATAAATCTTTTCTCGTCAACGTAGCTTTTCTCTTTGAGTTATTTCAATAAAACCTTGCTCTACTTCTTTCAAAAAGGAAAGTCTCTTCAACATTGGGTAAGCTGTAGAAATAAGATAAAGTAAATACAAGTCATATATCAATAAAGACAAACCATTCAGTAGCTTTTGACGATACAGAATCTCAAAGAAAGAAATATACCAGATAACAGAAACCACGTCACTTGAGGACTTTCAACTGCAGTAACAACTAAAATGGCTAGCAGATGTAACTGGAAAATAACGACCAAGATGCTGACGTTTCACTTTTCCCTGAACAAACGGCAAGGAAGGACCAACCACCACCCCCCACTTAATACTAGAAAGACCATTAACAGCGACTGGACTTAAGATATTTATTATCCTGAAAAATTGTTTTAATAGAAATATTTTTATAAATTTCAACCGACCTTTTACCATCCTGTGTTCATTTCTACGTCTACATTGCTAATATCTACATAAGCATTAATCTTTAATTTCTGATATTGAACTTTCTTCCTCCAAAAATATACCAATATATATATATATATATATATATATATATATATATATATATATATAGATATTGTAATATATATATATATATATATATATATATATATATTGTAATTGTAAGTTATGGAACACGTAGGTTTTAAACCCACTGTTCATGCATTTACTTTTATAAAGAGTGCTCGATACAACGTAGAGCTTTATATTGTAATGGTTATTATAATAATATATATTATTATATTTATAAAAGCATAGTATCACTACACAAGAATTTTCGCGTTTGGGGGCTACATTTGCCCCTTTTCTGATGATCAGTTGAAATGAAAAGTAAATGGTGAAAACGATTTAGTTTTGGTAATATGATATGTAAGTGAATGTGGTGGGAGTTTAGTACGATTTAGTTGGCAGTTTGTAATATATATATATATATATATATATATATATATATATATATATATATATATATATATAAATAGATTGAAGTTTAAATTCTCGGTCAAAGAAGGCCAAATGTTTCCCGCCTCTTTGGGAGCGAGCTGAGTTCATTGTCCGCCGCCTGAAGTGACCCAAAAGGAGAAGTACCAAGGGGGCTTGAGCAATTTTTCATCGGTATCACCGTTAAACCCACTTTAAATTAATCTTGTGTCCCATTCGTTGAGACGTGGGCACGCTAAAACATACACCTTACGAGAAAACGCCTAATATTATCATTAACATTATATTTGCTTGCTTCTATTATACTTCTTGCGTTGGAGTAATACGAACTTTTTTCGCGCTTTTTACCTTTCAAATTTCAAATACTCATATACGTTCACAACGATTGCTTTCTTTTTTTTTCTCTCTCCATCAATGAATTTATGATTCTCGAAAAAAAATAAACCCCGTTCGAGTTTATTATTAAAAACCTTCAGAAGAACTAGAACATATTTATAAACATAAAATGTTAATATATAGTCGGCCTTTTGACTTAAGAAAACTTCTACTGAGTTGGTTCTCTTGACTGAAGCAGTATTTCTAAGCGACACTATCAATGTTCGGCTCTAGGTAGACCACCCAATGTTTACAATCCTGAGTTTCAAAGATAGCTGTCCTTTTGCACTTGGATAGTTAGCAAGCACAATCTTTTTCGGGCCTACATCCTTGTACAAATTAATCGATACAAAAAGAATAATGGTTTCCTCTTAAGATCTTTCACACTTTCCCTGATCACGTATACATCGTCTCTTGGCGTTGTTTTTCTTTTCCGACCGCATTTTCCTTTACGTTTTTGGCTGATGAATCCAGTTTGTTTCTTCGCCTTGATGACAGAAATGACAGTTGAAAGGCGGACACCAAAAATATCCGCGATTTCTCTATAAGGCTTGTCAGTGTGTTCGTGCAGCGTTACAATTTTTGTACGCTTCCTTGGAGTAATGACCATCGCAGACAATGGCAGTAGAACAATTAATCGACAGTCGAGACAATAGTGTCTGGGTGTGATAAAAATATGATGCAACCACAGATGAAGCAGCATTTTTCAAAGGCAAACAAATTCCATCATACACCCCGAAAATAGATTCATATTACTGCACACCTCTGCAAATGACCTAATCTGAGGAAAAAAATAAAAATCGATTACACCCTGTCACTCCAGTGGGTTTCAAGCTGTCCGTATGGTGAAAGAAAGTATACTAAAGCATTTTTTTCAGTTAATTTGCACAGGAGTGTATTTCTCTCTATTTGAATCTGTGGTAGACAAAGCCATGTTTTGTATTACTTTCCCCGATAACAGTTTTAGATTAAGAATTATTAAAAAAAATTGAGTCATCCCTATCAGAACTTCTTCTATGTGCAGTATCCTTTCAGGGCGTTGGCGATCATGGCTCTCCACAATCTCTTGTACCTTGTAGCTCTTAATAAATGTTATCTTTTTGTTATCTCTCCTAAACGCTGGTCTATCATCTATTTACTCACTAGGTGGGTTATGCGCCGTTTTCCTCTGTTCATCTTGCCTTCAATTTATCCCGTGAGTATCATATTTTCTATTATGTGCCCTACAAATTTCAGTTGTCTTTTTCTGACCTTAAGTATAAGTGTCCGTTTTGTTTTCATTTTCTCTAAAATTCCGTTGTTGCTCACATGTTGTGCGTGATATTCTCAGCATTCTTCTGCTTTAAATCTCTTTCTATTTTTGAGGAGATTCGCTGCTGTATATGAGGACTGATATTATGTAACGGTTCAATATTCTTCATTTGTCTTCTAACGAAATATTCCTACTTCTTAATACTTTGATTAGGTTTAGAAGGCATCTTACCTGGTCCTGTTATGTCATCGTTTCATGGAACGAAGATAATACAATCAAAGAAATATAATGTCGCTTGAATTCGGCGTAGGCTTGCTGAAATCTGTAGTAGTATACAAAGTATACAGTCTGCTGACTGTCTCGTAGCAGTAATATTTGTTTTTGTACTTTTTTATATTCATTTCACTCCAATCATAGCAGTACTGCCACTGGTGCGCAGGGTGATACATATGAGGAGAGTGGTGAGAAACAGGAACAACTTACAAGGGGTGTCAAAGAATGGGTAAGTGGAGGATGAGAACACTGATGGGAAGAGAGCTTTATGAGAGAAGAGTGGAAAGAGAGAAGAACATGATACAAGGGTTGTCAGGGAAAGGATGCGAGTCAAAGAAATAAGAGATGGCGATTGACCTTGGATTTAAATACTTGGAGATTGTAGCTGTCAAAAAGCACAAGGCCTAAAATGTGGATGGGGAATACTGGTTTTCATTTCTTTATGAACTTATAAGAACTTAACCTCAATCACTGACCTAAACAAACTATGTAATATTCTTTGTACTAAAACGCTACATTCTTACTTACCATTTGTTGTGGGATCTCCCCTTTTTTCTATGATAATGGACTCGACTTGAGTATACATATATTCCTGCCATAGAGAGAACAGTGTCTGATCGGTAAGTTACTGAGTGATACCGAAGTTACACAGAGAATATCGCGTCAGTTGTCATAGTAAATCTGGGCTCCACTCAGACAGAATAGAATTACTCGGACACACTAATTCCAGCACGACTTCACTTCAAAGATTTGTGTGTATATATATATATATATATATATAGTCATCCGCAGACAGATCTGCTTCGCTGTATCACAGCTCATCAGTACGGTTAGACATCCGATTGCTTTTAACCCAGGATGGAAACCCGACCGATTCTACCTATATATATATAACTGTAAATTTATCTTTGGACACGTCTCGAAAAATCCACAGAGTATAAACGCGGAGAGGAAAAAAATGGAAACAAACAAAGAAACGAACTAAGCACTTGAACATTAGTCAAAGTACTAGTTGAAAGAAAAAACCCGAGACAAGAAATCTAACATGTAAAGCGCTCAATACAATAACAGAGCAAATAAATAAGTAAGTCGCTAACCTAGAGCCAACGGACCTACCAAAGTTTCACCAAATGGATCGTGAGGGCAATATATACATATGTTTCCTACTAATCGTATTCCTGGATTACTAACCTGTGTTCCAGTTTGTATCTTTACGTTTAATATAACCTATCTTTCTATCTCAAATATATGTTTTGTTGTTCATTATTTTGTGCAGTTCCTCAGCTGGAATCCAAGACACCATTCTTACTACAAACACCATAATACTTCATAGATTCTATGAAGTCCGAACTAGTCTCATATGTACAATTTGTCTGTGGAGAGTGGGGAATAAAATAACAACTTTTAAAAATGGAAACCTCGATGAATATTTACACTATGCGTAATATTATATATGCAAGAAATCAAACAAAACGGGTTTAGTAATAACCAACCCGTCTCACTCACAATCCTTAATTTGAACGAAATATCAGTTAACTGGACGAAATTTATGCGAAACATGGATAAATTAAAACCAGTAAGTCGACACCCATACACAGAAATACACACTTATCCAGACACGACAACACACTTCTTTCTTTTATGTGCAAAGTCCCTTCAGAATGTAGGCAATCATGGCCCTCCACATCTTCATATCCATTGTAGTTCTTAATATATTTTGTCCTGTTATTTCCCCCAAAACCCTACTCAGACATCCATTTGTTTAAGCCCATCAAATATGTGACGCTCTGCTTTCCCTCTATTCGCCCTGTGAGTATCAGATTCCCCAAGTCCTCCTTCCTCACTACGTGTCTCAGAAACGTCAACTGCCTCTTCCTGATGTTAAGTATGAGTTTCCTTTTTTATTTCATTCTCTCCAAATCTCGTCATTGCTCACACATTAGGTCCATGGTACCCTCGGCATTCTTCTGTAGAACCACATTTCTGTTGCCGTGAGTCTCTTCTTCATATTTGAGAAAATTGTTCAGCATCCGTTTCCATATAAGAGAACAGATATCACATAACAGCTAAGTATTTTTTCTTTGTTTCCAACAAAACTCTCTTGTTTCTCAATACTCTTTAAGCGTTTGAAATGCGTCTTTGGCCATGCCAATACGCCTTCGGATTTCAGCATCGCACTTTCCAACCTCTGCTGGAATACACCCCAGATAATTAAATTTTTGTACCTGCTTGATTTTAGTATTCCCGACCTGTAATTGACATTTTGAGCTCATCTTTTTTTCTGATGACCATGCATTCAGTTTTCTAGTAGTTTATGTTTAGTCCTTTCTTCTTGCTTTCCTTCGCTACATTCTGTGGAAGGTCTTGTAGTTTTCTTTCCGCGTCTGCTACCAGCACTTTGTTATCTGCATATTTTATATTGTTAAAGACTAAACATGCATCGTATCTACCAGGGAATTCATATTTCTGGTCACCTAACGAGGGGGGTAATGGGGAATTAAACAAAAGAAAAAGTGGCCAATGAACATACGTCCCCTAGGTAAATTAACTTGGCGTAAAGACTAAAAGTAAAATTAGCCTATTTTAGATGGGACTGCGATTGTTTAATACAGGGTTCGCAATATCCTGAAGCCTAATTGGCATCAAAATGCCGTTCTATGTCGGCTTCTTTCACTCGACAGATACACGCAAGACTCACCCACTTTTTGCCAAATTCTGATGGGGAAGTCGTCGCCATTCCGTTCTGATTGAAAACTTAAGCTGATGCTTAAAGAACTAGATCAGTTGGGAGGAGGTAAAGTCCGGTGAAGAAAGATTTTGCCAACCTAGAGGGCCCTTCGGGTCACCACCTAGGTGAATGAAACCTCCTCATCACTAAGGCATTTCAACCCGGGCACCCGAGGCCATATGGAGCAAACCTCCTGTTTCATTAAACCGAGCTCGTTAATCATACCACCTTACTAATACCTAATAGGGACAACACCTGGCTCGTAAGAGGAACTTGAGGGCTAACTGGAATTTACAATAGGAGCACCTACTTCGAGGTAAACGGTAGGCCTTCTCCTTGCACAAGTGTACACATCTAAGGGACAGGAAGTTCTTACTGGCATGTTTCTTCCAGAAATCGCCATTTCCATCCGTTTGCGAACACATTTGATCTAGAAACGTGATACAAAGTGTATGATGACGAATCTCAACACTACGTATACCCAGATCGCCTTCAGTATGATGAAGTTAATAGATCTCCCTACATACCTTGGAAGCTTTGCCTCCTCACAATAAGAACACGACCCTAACTAATTGCAGCATACGGGAGTGAAAACACGGAGAGTGGATAAAGAAGAATTGAGTAGAAGTGCGAAACACATACTTCTGTTTTCTCTTTATGGCAAGACTAGCAGTATAGACTGGCTTTGCTCGGGTGTAATGAAAGCTTATATATATATATATATATTATCGATTTTCTGCACTATTGTAAGAACTGCAACCTTGAAACTTCTGAATATATCTCGTCTATGGGTGTATCAAATTTGATTAAAATCGGACCACTCCTTCTATAACCCGATTTTTTCGATTATCCATTTTCCATATTTATCGGTGGGTACTTCGACACAAAACCTAGCTAAGAACACTCGCAGACGCTTATAGTACAACTGTGTAAATTTTCAAGAAAATCGGTTCAGCCGTTTCTGAGTCTATAGGTAACGGACACACACACACACACACACACACAGAGACAAAGTTCCATTTATAAATAAATTTAGATTTAGATTAGATTAGGTTTAGATTCCTCCGAGACCACAAACGAACTGTGCCTTCGACCTTTTCCCGCCCCTCCAACAAATTAATTTCTAGCAAGAAATCTAGACTGAACCAGACGCCGAGGAACTTAACCGGCCCGTCCGTCCAGAGGAAAAACCCAGGAAGAGAAACTCTTCTCCAAGCGTCTAATCTCAAGCCAACAGACTTATCACGGTTGATCTTGGCCTCTGTTACCTTCTCGTATTCTCTGATCTCATTGAAGTTAATCTCGGCCCTGCTTTTCATCAGCATAGGAGGAATACATGGCTGAGGTGGTAACACCAGGTAAGGAGATTTTCGCGTACACCTGGATTCACCTTAACTTACGAAGGAAATGCTACGAACACAAGAACGTAAAGCAAAGGCAAAAGCAGACAACCTTGATGAATGAAGTAACACGAAAGGCTCTGATTATACCCCATTCACTTCCATCAGCATACCGGGGGACGCGTACAGAAGTAGGAGTCAGGGGCGAAATTACGGCCAATCAGGCTACACAAGACAGCCTAGAAACGGCTGGCTAAGATCTTGGCTAAAATTTCCAACTTTTAACATCGTCAAAGGCCGAAAGTTACTTATTCAATCCCACCGTTCTTGCTTTTCTTGATCACACACCTGGTGAAGCGTTGAGGTATAGCACCCTGCTTCATCCAGTTGTTGTAAATAAGTTTCAGCAAACGAACAAGAACGGGTGATTGCCTCAAGCACAGTTCGTAAAGAAGACCATTTAATCCTGAAGCTTCAACGCTAACCAGATCTCAGACTGTAACGAAACCCTCGCACCTAACCGATCCAGCTGTTTCAAGACGGAGAAAGTCAGTCAAATAAGCATCGAACTGAGCCGGGCACAGAACGGTCTCCCTGATGAACATATTCTGAAAGTAACCACTAAAAACCTCACATGTGCCCTCGTTTGTAGTCACTGTATGTTTATCCAACAATTTGACGTACGCGATATACCTGTTGGATGCATTTCTCACTTCCTCTGAACGCAATTCAACAGCCATATTGTTGTCTCAGGAGATATTCTTTTTAACCTAGCCCTAACTACAAGAGCTTGATTTTTCTTGATAACCAAGGAGGCCAACTCTACCATAGCTAAGGATATTTCTCCACTATCACGGGATTTAATCCCCCCCGATCATCTTTTTCTTCATATTCCGTTTTTTCTCCTAATCTATTTAGATTGAGCAGACGACTATAATCAGCAACAACCTAAACTTCAGATTTCAAACAAATTCAATAAATTTCACCACTTATTCCCAACCACAGCTCCGTCAGTTCTTGGTGTAGCGTTAGTAACAAGTGGTTCCAGAAATCTGGCTCAACAAATAATGATGCGTTTAATTTTCAGTAACCAGCCAACCAAACCTTAGGCTTATCTAAGTTTACACGAGCCCAGATGAGTCGATGATCCGAGTAAACTATAGACTGAAAACTTGGACAAACTAAGAGCCCTACATTGTCTCTCTTAATTAGAACTGGGTGGCAATAGCTAAAGCGCACCACCGAGGCCAAACCTCCCTATTAGTCCAAGTGGAACTTTTTTCTAAGCGTAGCAAATCCTACGTTTTCGAGTTAAGTTTAAAGAAAGTTTCCGATAGATGGCGCTGTGTTACCATGTATACGTGGTTACATTAGTCTGTCGTGTACGTTTAGCGCTAGTTTGTTGTCAACGTTTAACGTGTGTAGTTGTGAGTTAAATCAGAAGTGTTCCGATTGACATTCATATCGTGAGCAGGTGAACTCTTCTCATTCTGTCTCACTGAATGTTTATAGTTTATGTTTATGAATTTTTGTCCTTGTTCTGGTGTGAGTAACTCACCCACAAAGTTTGTAAAAGTATTTGTGAAAAACCATATATATATATATATATATATATATATATATATATAGAGAGAGAGAGAGAGAGAGATAGCAACACAATGCGCTTCCTTGGCTTCACTCTCTCAAGCAACCTCGAAAGGAACGATTACATTGAATCTATAGCTGCATCTACTGCTAGGAAGGTTGGGTCACTGTTGTGGGCCAGGATGTTTTTTCTCGTCAGAATACATTTTGCACATTTATAAATCTACTATTCGTCCGTGCATTGAATACTGTTGCCATATCTGGTCGGGTGCTCCTGCTATTTATTTTCAGGTTTTGACGAAATCCAAAGAAGGATGTGAAATGTAATCGATCTTGACTTGGGAACCCACCTTCAGTCATTTTCTCACCGACGTGATGTGGCTTCCCTCTGTCTTTTCCACAATTATTTTCATCGCTACTGCTTTAACGAGTTTCTTTTTCCGACCACAGGAATTTATGCATGCTACTAAATTTTCATCGAGGTCTCACCGTTGAGACAGTTAAATGCATCTGCCACTTCCACTCTAACAGTTTCTTTTCTCGCACTTTCTGCCTGTGGAACTCCCTTCCATTTACTGACAGCTACAATCTTCAAAAATTTAAACGCAACGGCAATTGCTCTTTTCTGTCTTTTAAATCCCATTCATTTTTAACCATTTCTTCCACACACCCTGTACCCAGTCTTTTCTCTCGGTGTAACCCCATGAGCACTACAGGCGACTCCGTTTGGCGTGAAATGATTAAAAATATCATATATTTCTAAAGAATTATTAGTTTTCTCTTTAATAAGACATTTTCCTACTTAAAACATTATTACAGTGAATACACATATTTGAAATAAGCGCATATATATATATATATATATATATATATATATATATATATATATATATATTCCCTTCATTCAATATAACAGATTAAATCACTCGTCAGGGGATTTGATTGTAAAACTGAATTTATTTTCTGAAATTGATTTTTTCTTTAAATCCTTTATTAATTTTCGTCAATTCATGTCGTAATTTTATCCGAATTTATTTATTCTTACCAAAATTATTTTATGATACTTGCTTATTTGAAACTTTTCATTTACACGTATTAAATAATATTTTATATAATCGAAACTTAGATATTAATTCTACTTTTAATTTGAATAGCGCACGCTCACGCGTGGGGAGGGGCGATTAATCCAGTCATCATTTCTACTTGGTGCTTTATCTATTCTATGCCTTAAAAGGAAAGTGAGAATTTATAGCCTACGAAAGCAAGCAAAGAAGAATGTGAGAAAATAAGATGGCGGTGGTGTTAAATTGAACAGGTGTTGTTTTCTTTGCGTTTGCGCTCGGGTATATTCGGATAGCTTGGGGGAGGAATGAGACGGAGGGGAAGATCCGCCATGCATATTTTTCAAGTGCCCGAGCGACTCTCCCATTTTCCAAACATACACTCCTCAGGTGAAGGCTCCTCTGTTTTGTTTATTATAATTCGTTTTAGGAGCAATAAACGTAGAAGGAAAAGGAAACTTTTTTCTTTCTTTTTTTTCGGGGGGGGGGGGGGGTAGTGTTATTTTATATTTTTTTAAACTTCTATTTTGTGATTGGTCATAATGGTACACGGTTTAATTTGAAGATCGTACGTTTAAAGAAGCCACCCAAGGAAAGACAAAAGTCTCAACTCTTTGCCGACTGTTAAATAAACAGAACACCTGTTTTAGAAAAGGTAAAAAAAAAAAAAAACAGGTTTGTCAAATTTTTGTCGTTTATATTCGTTTGTTTAAATGAATTAACATAACCCACTTGACCGATTTTTTTTCATGCACCTATAGCGGATGCAAAGAGAATTTTTAACAAATTTAATGAAATGGACCTACACACTTTTTAATCTATGTGCTTGAGTATATTTATTCATTCATATCAGAAACGGCATAAATTATCGTATTTCCTGTGGTCGTTATTTTCACAAAATAAGATTTTAAAAATTCCGTTTTCGAAGTCGAATATAAAAAAAAAACACATTTTCCCGAGATCTAATAAATGGAGAACGAAATACACGCTCCTGTAATAACGATCCACGTATCAATTATATAACGCTTCATTTCGTATTAACAAAGAATAATCAAAATTAATGTAATCACAAAAATTGATTAATATTTCGTCACTATTTTCAGGTTAGAGTAAAATTATCAATTTACTCCAAGTTTCCAGCTGACAGAAAATGAAAAGAACGATGTACAAAAAAAGTTTTTTTTAAGACAGTGTTTATTCCCAAAATATTCGAATATGTTTTATTGAAATCATTAAAACTATTTTTCCACTAGCATAAATACAACAAAGAGAAAGTCGTACACTTAAATTCGATTTTTTTTTTCAAATTAGTAGTATATCTTGCAGTAATGGATGTGCGTTGTGGTGCAATGGATATCGACTCGGACTAACAAATCGGGATGCCGAGTTCGAATTCCAATTGAATTCCTTGCATTCACTTACGCACAAATACCCTTGGCAACGGTATTAATCCTTCTCTTCCCTCCTGTTATGTGTTAAATTATAGGACAGATTGGGTTCTATAGCCTTGGGTGACAACCAGTCTACCGCAGAAAGCAATGGCAACCTACTGCGGGATAATCTTCTGCCCAGTCAGTCATGTCTCTTTCGAGACGTGATCGCCCAAAGCGTGTATCACGTATGGCACTTAACTGAGTATATCTTAGAAGTCAGTACTTTAACTTTATTTATCATGAAAGATATGATTGTGGCATAAAGCCGAGTCAGTACTTATATACAGAGTGCGATGAGTAAATTGTCGCTGTTTTATCTTTTTAATTTCGGGCATGCGCATTGTTTTTTATTTTGTCGACTGCACTATATAGTAGGGTCAGTTGAGCACAATCTGTGAAAAACAGAGCACCATAACTCAATTCCCTCCGTCAAAAATTTAGAGACAAATGCTGTAGTGCTTGACATTCGAGCCGGAATCTCCAATACGAACATTTCAGGGTGTTTGAGTGTCAATCTTAAGACAGGTTAGAGGATTCGGAAAGAGTTGGATGAATCTAATGGTGATTATGGTGTTTTGAATGATCACTAGCAATACCTCCATTCATCTTACGTGGCCTCAGACCCAATACGGAGGCCTACAACAAGTGCCTTGAGGAAGTAGTTCTGTCCTGGGTTAAGAGGTTGGCTGTTGGAAGACCCTATGTTTGGCAACATAACTTTGTAGCATGGCATATAAGCAGAAGAAATCGGTCATGAATGTCAGCCAGTTTCTGCGGCCACACCACACTCTACGTCTGGCCACCTAAATCTTAACACCAAACTATTATGCGTGGGCCACAATTGAGTGCGAGACGAACAAAACTCCTTATAACAATCAAAGTTGAACTTAAGGTAAGAATTATGGCAGCATTCATCAACTTTTACAAGGAAACCGTCCAGAAGAGCTGCAATATATATATATATATATATATATATTGCAGCTCTTCTGGACGGTTATATATATATATATATATATATATATATATATATATATATATATATATATATATTTCAGCTCTTCTGGAGGATCTCCTTGTAAAAGTTGATGAATGCTGCCATAATTCTTGGTTATCCCAATAGCTTCCATACTTAATACTCGCCCCCACTCTCATGTGTAGTGCGATTTTCACTTCCAGCATGCACGCACGTGTTCGCCAATCCTCCATACAAACAAAAGAGAAGACTACTACTATCGTCGTCCGCGAACTGCTCATTACAACCAACACAATTGTCATCTTTGATAATGGCTGATGTAAGCCGAAAGCTCAGAAAGGATTAAATAAAAAACATGTATCATGATTTTCTTTCCTCTTTCAACGATAAGGCTATTATGCTTATCAGACGATATGAAAAAAGTGTACATAAAATAAATCGACAAAACTTGTCTATATTATTTAATTAAACATGCATCAATATATATATATATATATATATACTATAGTCATCCGCAGACAGATCTGTTTCGCTGTATCATAGCTCATCAGTACTGTTAGGACTTTAACCCGACCGAATTGTCATCAGTCGGTGATTCTACCTCTGGGCCACGAGCGTTCGGTAGAAGAAGGCAGACTTTTTAGCGCATATATCATTATACACGCCCAATAGCTAGAGTGCTCTAATTCATTGTTAAATGAGCGGTGCGTATATGCCGGAGTAGCTACTGTTTACAAAGTCTACCACTCTTCCAGAGTGATCAATCAGGGTGTGGGAGCGTAAATACTCTAGTTATCCGCAGACAGCTCTGTTTCGCTGTATCACAGCTTATCAGTACGGTTAGACTCGGACCGCTTCCTAACCCAGGATTGAAACCCGACCGAATTGGCGTCAGTCGGCGATTCTACCTCTGGGCCACGAGCGTCCGGTAGAAGGCAGACTTTTAGTGCGTATATCATTATACACGCCCAATAGTGTGCTCTAATTCATCATTGAATATCTAAACTTATTTATAAATGGAACTCTGCGTGCGTGCGTGTGTGTTATCTATAGACTCCGAAACGGCTGGGCCGAGTTTCTTGAAAATTTACACAGTTGTACTATAAGCGTCTGCGAGTGTTCTTAGCTAGGTTTTGTGTCGAGGTACTCTCGATAAATATCGAAAATCGATAATCGAAAAAAATAGGAGGAGTGGGCCGATTTTAATCAAATTTGATATGCTCGTAGACAAAGACATAAGGAACGATATTCAGAAGTTTCAAGGTTGCAGTTCTTACAATAGTGCAGAAAACCGATAATATATATATATATATATATATATATATATATATATATATATAAGACAAGATGTGTGTGTGTGTGTGTGTGTGTGTGTGTGTGTGTGTGTGTGTGTGTGTGTGTGTTTATCTGTATTTTTTCAGCCCTTTTATTTTAGTTTTTGCTTCGGGTTTGGCTCTAAGTAGGTATAATTGTAGTTCTTAGTCTCAGCCATGATGCTATTTACTCAGAGGACTTATTTAGCTTTCAAAATTCAGTTTACGACGAAAAAACTTATTTGATATCGATACTAGAAAATCAAAATTTGACTTACATCCATCCATTTTTCTTTCAGTCTACGGTTTCGCTTTAACTGGAAACAACTATTGCTTTTTAGTCTTTCATGCCAACGTTCAAAGAGTCTGAACTCCAGGACCATGGATTAGTTTTAAGCTTTTATTACACCCGAGCAACGCCGGGCTTTACTACTAGTATATATATATATATATATGAATATACACGCAAGTACATGCACGTATATAAATATATTTCTGGTGTTAATAGAACAGTTCTCGATGTAATATAGCAGTTATAAAGTATATATTAATAAATATACATATTATCCTACGTTTATAGCGCGACTCAGAGTTATTCACTATGCAATAATCGGGTGCTTATTATCAACTGTTCCATAATAAGCATCCGATGATTCAACCACGTCTTCCAGACGATATTGAAATTTCATGTAGCCCTGGTGCCCCCGCCACAAGAATTTACTTGTGCAACCAGACTGGCAACAAGGTCCCACCCATTTACAGTTAGATCAACCAAATGCAGCCGACAGTTGTACTCTATCAGCTTCTTTTCTCGCACTTTCCGCCTGTGGAACTCCCCTCCTGTATACTTGCTTTCCTGACGATTACAACCTCCTTGAATTTAAAAGCAATATCAATACCCATCTTTTATCCACTTGACTCCACTTATTTATACATCACCCTGTATATCTTTTCCATTCTCTCAACTGTCCTCACACTTGTGTTTACATCCTTCTCTTGCCCTTTCTCTGACACTCGCTATAACTAGTCCGTCTTTCTCTTCACTCTACCTCCTATCTACACTTTTACTCTTATGTAGCCCCCTACACATCAGTGGCAATACCGCCTTGCTTGGGGTGAAACGATTAAAAAAACAAATCAAAACAACGTGCCGACACGAAATTAAAAGTATAAAATGGCAACAATTTGACCATCACACTATATATATATATATATATATATATATATATATATATATATATATATAATATAACATAAATTTCGATATTTAAATCCTTTGGATAGCCATTTCTACGAGGAATTCTTTGCTTCTTCAGCAACAGCTGAAACCAAAACTTTATTTATTCAAATTTATTTGATTTCAGCTGTTGCTGAAGAAGCGAGGATTTCCTCGTGGAAATGGCTATTCAGCGGATTTAAATATCGAAATTTTTGTTTTATTTTTTATATTTGGCTCTGTAAATAGAACATAATATTTGCATCGAGTCCTCTACCTTGATCAATTTTAATATTAATGAAATTAATATTAATGGGATCGTTGGGGGGGGGGGGGGAGATTTACCTATCTGATCATTTTTTTAGATTTAATATATATATAGGCACTTGCCATGATGCTTATAAAAAATGCACCAGACTGACTCAAATGGAATTTTTATTTAAGCATCTTGACTAGTCCATTTGAGTCACTCCACAATATATATATGTTATATGCATACCTATGAACATTAATGTGTATGTTCTAATCCTCATAAATATGTTGGACATTGTGAGTGGGGGAGATATTGCTGTCTAGCAGTTCACCACTAGCATGTATTTATCTAGAACCTTCAGGTAACCAATATGCGCCAATATTGGATATGGCTGCGCAATTAGGCAATCCTGATGTCGTATCTTTAAGGTTCGCCTGATGATTGATACGACATCCGGTTCGCCTGATGATTGTGCTATTGTAAAGATACGACATCTGATTTGTTTGATGATTTTGCTGCCATATCCGATATTACCGCATATGGAACTTTTGGTTGCTTGAAGTTCTTTGATCTCCTTCTTCGTCGTGTGCCTGTCCCCTTAGGCCATAGGCGATCAAAACTCTTCCTACCCTACTAACGCTATTAACTATTAACACTACTCCATTGCTTCTTCTATGTTCCATGTCTCTTCAAGATGTAGGCAATCATCACCTTCTACGTCTCCCTATCCCTAGTAGCTCTTAACACGCTTTTTCCTGTTACTCCACCCAAGCCCCGCTCTGCCATCCACCTGCTCAGGCTCTTTCAATATGTTATCCGCTGCTTTCCCCTGTCTCTTTTCCCTCTATCTGGCCTGTTAGTATCAGGTTCTCCAAGCCCTCTTTCCTCATTGCATGTCCCAGGAACTTCAGCTGTCTCTTCCTGATGCTCAGTATTAATTTCCTTTTCGTTTCCATCGTTTTCAAAACCTCGCCATGCTCGGTCCATGATATCCGCAACATCCTTCTGTAGAACTACATTTCAGTTGCTTCAAGTTTTTCCTTCATCTTTGATGATATTGTCCAGCATTCACTGCCATAGTGAAGAACTGGCATCACATAGCAATCCAGTACTCTTTTTTTTTTGTTGTTTTTAGCGAGATTTGCCTGTCTCTTAATACTCTGCTCAGTTTCTGGAATGCGTCCTTCGCCATGCCAATTCGCCTTCGAATCTCAATGTCGCATTTTCCGTCTTCTGTTAGAACACTTCCCAAGTATTTAAATGTTTGTACCTGCTTGATTTTAGTATCCCCAACCTGTAATTGGCATTTTGGGTTCCTCTGTTTGCTGATGACCATACGTTCGGTTTTCTTGCAGTTTAACTGTAGTCCTTTCTTTCGACTTTCTTCATCTACCTTTTTAAAGGGTCTTGTAGTTTTCTTTCCGTGTCGGCTATCAGCACTGTATCATCTGCGTATCTTATGTTGTTCAGATTGTGACGGCCAATGACGAATCTCGGCATAACTTCTAGGGTCCTCAAAATAGTCTCGCTGTACAAGTTGAATAGATCCGGTGAAAAGACACATCCTTGTCTTACGTCCCTTTGTATCTTTGTATAGCTGCTGAATTCGTTTCCTGTCCGTATGCAGGCGGTTTACTGTCAGTAGAGGTTCTTGATTACTTTGATGTCTTTGCCAAATATATCGAGGTTACTGAGCATTTCTATCAATTCTTTGTGACGTATTTTGTCGAACGCCTTGGCTTAGTCTACAAAACACAGTTAAACGTCCTTTTCAATTTGTATCGCCCTTTCTGATAGTATACTAAGCATAAATATCGTATTCCTTGTTCCAGTGTCCTAGACGAAACCGCACTGTTCTGGTCCTATTTCCGGCCTGATTCAGCTTCGCACTTTATTCCTCAGAAAAAATAAAAGATAATGATTAACAAGCAGAGCTGTTAAATATCATAACAACAGGAAGTTTAAAATAAGGGGAGGATGAATTCAAGAGTAACGAAATAGTATTGTCCTAATACTCCCCTTATTTTAAACTTCCTGTTGAACTTCACAGACTTTCTTCAGTTCCTTAATGTTTCTTAGATATCTTTCGTGTACTGTCAACTTCAAGTTTTTTGATAAACTTTCTATTGAATTGAAATCCGGTGACTGGATAGGCCGTTCCAGAACATCAATTCTGTTTTTCTTTAACCAATGTTGATTTGTTTTAGCCCTATGCTATGAACTGTTGTCCTATTGAAATACAAAATCTCGGTCAAACCCCAAAACTGTTGCACTTTTTAACAGAGAGGTTGATAATATTGGCTTGTGTTTTGCTGCATTCA
This sequence comes from Ascarosepion bandense, assembly GCA_037127315.1. Taxonomy (NCBI): domain Eukaryota; kingdom Metazoa; phylum Mollusca; class Cephalopoda; order Sepiida; family Sepiidae; genus Ascarosepion; species Ascarosepion bandense. Next base: position 2,173,943 of record JBBBDQ010000414.1, read on the forward strand.
TTATTCCTTCGATGACTTTCATTTCTCCTACTCCGTTATAAGAAAAACAATCCCAAATCATCTCATTCTATCCCCATATCTGACTGTTGGGGTGGTACTTACTGGGTTGTATTCACTTCTTTTTTCTTTTCCTCTATACTTGGGTGCATATGTTTCTCATGAAAAGCTTAAATTTCGTTATTCCTTAATATCTTTATGCATCTGTCCAAACAACTTTCTTCCCGAACTCATCTTATTCATGTTCATACTTCTTTTGACAAATTTGAAAGGATTTTGCACATATTTACGTTTACGTTTAAATAGTGGAGTTTTCCTTGGTGATCTAAAATGCAGGCCTGTACGATTCAGTGAGCTCTTAATTGTACATTTACTTACTTCAAATTTCAAACGATCTTGCACATGTTTACGTTTAAATACTGCACTTTTTCTTGGTGATCTAAATTACAGACCTGTACGATTCAGTGATCTTATACCTTTAATTACTTTAAATTTCAATCAATCTTTCACATATTTACGTTTAAATAGTGGAGTTTTCTTGGTGATCTAAAATACAAGACTGTAAGATTCAGTGATCAAATAATTGTAACTTTAATTACAACAAATTTCAAACGACCTTGCCCATGTTTACGTTTTAATAGTAGAGTTTTATTTTTGTTTTTTGTTATATAAAATACAGGCATGTACGATTCACTAATCTTATAATTGTACCTTTACTTCAAATTTCAAACGATCTTGCACATGTTTACGTTTATATAGTAGAGCTTTTTTTATTATTTTGTTGATCTGAAATACTGGCCTGAACGATTCATTGATCTTGTAATAGTACCTTTACTTAATTCAAATTTCAAACGATCTTGAACATATTTACGTTTTAATAGTGGATTTTTTGTGATCTGAAATACACGCCTGTACGAATCAGTGATCTCTTAATTGTACCTTTACTTAATTCAAATTTCAAACGATCTTGCACATGTTTACGTTTAAATAGTGAAGTTTTTTTTTTTCGATGATCTAAAATACAGGACTGTACGATTTAGTGATTTTTTAATTGTACCTTTAATTATTTCAATTCTCAAACGATCTTGCACATGTTTACGTTTTAATAGTGGGGTTTTTGTTGGTGATCTAAAATGCAGGCCTGTACGATTCAGTGAGCTCTTAATTGTACCTTTACTTACTTCAAATTTCAAACCATCTTGCACATGTTTACATTTTAATAGTGAAGTTTATTTTTGTTTGTTTGTTTTTTTTTGTTTTTTTGTTTTTTTGGGTTTTTTTTTTTTTTTTTGTTGTTGTTTATTTGTGATCTAAATTACAGGCCTGGACGATTCAGTGATCTTATAATTGTACCTTTAATTACATTAAATTTCAAACGATCTTGCACATGTTTACATTTAAGTAGTGGAATGTTTCTTGGTGCTCTAAAACACAGGAATGTACAATTCAGTGATCTTATAATTGTACTTTTGATTATATCAAATTTCAAACGATCTTTCACATGTTTGCCTTTAAATAGTGGAGGTTTTTTTTGTTTTTTTGTTTTTTGTTTTTTTGTGATCTAAATTATAGGCCAGTATCTCTTAATTGTACCTTTACTTAATTCAAATTTCAAACGGACTTACAAATTTGAAAGGATTTTGCACATATTTACGTTTACGTTTAAATAGTGGAGTTTACGTTTTTATAGTGGAGTTTTTCTAGGTGATCTAGAATACAGGCCTGTACGATTCAGTGATCTTTTAATTGTACCTTTAATTACTTCAAATTTCAAACGATCTCGCACATGTTTACGATTTAATGGTGAATTTTTTTTTTCGTGATCTAAATTACAAGCATGTACGATTCAGTGATCTCTTAATTGTACCTTTAATTACTTTCAAACAATCTTGCACATGTTTACATTTTAGTAGTCGAGTTTTTCTTGGTGGTCTAAAATACAGGACTATACGATTCAGTGATCACTTAATTGTACCTTTCATTACTTCAAATTTCAAACGATCTTGCACATGATTATGTTTTAATACCGGAGTTTGTTTTTGTTTTTGTTTTTTTGTTTTTTGTTTTTTTGGTGATCTAAAAGTAGGCCTGTACGATTCAGTGATCTTATAATTGTACCATTGATTATTTTAAATTTCAAAAGATCTTGCACCTGTTTACGTTTATATAGTGGAGATTTTTCCCAGATTTAAATACTGGCCTGTACAAATCAGTGATCTCTTAATTGTATCTTTTAATTACTTCAAATTTCAAACGATCTTGAAAATGTTTCCGTTTTAATAGTGGAGTGCTTTTTTTTTTGTTTTTGTTTTTTTTTTTGGGGGGGGGGGGGTTGTTTTTTGTTTTTTTTTTGTTTTTGTTGAGCCGAAATACTAACCTGAACGATTCATTGATCTTATAATTTACTTACTTCAAATTTCAAACGATCTTTGACATATTTACGTTTTAATAGTGGATTTTTTGTGTTCTGAAATACAGGCCTGTACGATTCAGTGATCTCTTAATCGTACCTTCAATAATTTCAATTTTCAAACGATCTTGCACATGTTTTCGTTTTAATAGTGGAGTTTTTGTTGGTGATCTAAAATACGAGCCTGTACGATTCAATGATCTCTTAGTTGTACCTTTTATTGCTTCAAATTTCAAACGATCTTGCACATGTTTACATTTTAATAGTGGAGTTTTTCTAAGTGATCTAAAATACAGGCCTGTACGATTCAGTGATTTCTTAATTTTACCTTTAATTCAATTTTCAAACGATCTTGCATATGTCTTAGTTTTTAATAGTGAAGTTTTTTTTCTTTTTCTTTTTTTTTTGTGATCTAAATTACAGGCCTGGACGATTCAGTGATCTCTTTATTGTACCTTTAATTACTTTAAATTTCAAACGATTGTACCTTTACTTATATAGTGTGGAGGCGTTCTTGTGAAGAGTAGTTGTATGTTGTTGCAGATTAACGGAATTTGGCCTCGTTGTAGATAGCCCACTATAAGTCAGAAAAAGTTTATGAGTCAAGAACAGCAAATTGAGTTTAAAAACAACATTTTATATATACACATATCAATTAAGGTTTTTACAATTGAAGTAATCCTTTAAGTATGGGTCCAACGGACGTCAAAATGTTTATGGCAATAAATGCTGAAAAGAGAGTTTTTGCGTATGTAGGTGGGAGCGTTGTAAATAAGGAATGTCTTTGATGTATCCGCTCCTTTGGTCAGTAAGTAGTTTTAAGACAGCGAAGAAGAAAGGAGTGGAAGGGAGGCGAGCATAGTAGATCGCTTGACGTTGGTTAAGGGAGATACTAATTACACTCGTCTCTCTCGAGTCTGCCTGTGGGTGTCTGTCTGGGTCTGTCTGTCGATGCTTTCTGTATCGGCTCTTTATTTTGTCTTTTGGATCCCAGCAGATCATTTGGGACTTCACACTCGTATTTGATTCTGGGCTTCCCATTGGCCGATAAATCAAATTCGCGTAGGCTCGCGAACTGGAATTTGATATTTAATTAATTTTTAGTTTTCTACCGGAACCTCTGTGTCGAGCCGGCTGCGTATCGACGAGTTTTGGTCATTTGCTTTCTGGTCGTGAGGGTGCAAACATCCGGTCCTTCGCTTTGCTCGGTATCACCACATACCTTTTTGCCCCAGTAAACGGAGTTGGTTTTTGGTATCTGTTGTCGCTTTTTTTTTCTAAATGGTATTTTTCATTTTGTTTTACTGTTCCTTTTTTTTTTTCTTTTTTTTTTCTTTTTTCTTTCTTTCGTTTTTTTTCTTTGCTTTGTTTTTTTTTTTAATATTGCAAATAAAAATATGTGTTTTCTTTCTCCCATTTAACCGTTCTACCGGACTTAGTTTCCTTAGTACAAGATAGGGAGTTTTCCAAATCCCGTCTTGATTCGATGGAATCTTTTGATTTTATGTTTTCAGAAATATACGCAGGTTTTAATCTGTCTATTGAGACATTACTATGGACGTCGTCTGATTTTTTTTATCGTAAAATATTTTTCGTGACGACTTAATACCTGGAATGGACCTGTGTATGGAGCTTCCAACGGTTTTATTACTCTGTCAGTTCTTAGCCAAATACTTTTACATGTTTGTAAGTCTTTTGGAATGTAGGAATTAGGTGTTGAATGTAGGTGTCCGCTGGACAATTTGTCCATGTCAAATTTTTGCATTTCGTCGGTTAAAATTTTAACGTGCGAGTTTGTTATTTCGTTGTTTTCACTCTTGGTAGGATCGATTAATAATCGGGGAAAATTGTGCGTGACTCCCTGTTACTGCAGTAAATGGAGAATAGTTCGATTCGTTGGGAGTTATCCTCATTCCGAAAAGGACGATAGGTAGAGCTGATAACCACGATTCTTTCCTGGCTATAATAGCAGTTTTTAGGGTTCTGTGAGTTCGCTCAACTAATCCATTTGTTTGCGGATGGTACGCCGTTGTTCGTAACCGGTGGAAACCTATTATTTTTTATATTTCTGTGAATAGTTCGGATTCAAATTGGCTTCCTCTGTCTGTAACGACATGAAGAGGAACCCCGAATCGGGAGATTCACAGATTGACAAAAGCCATTGATATTGATTTCGCCGTAATTTCTGTTATTGGGCATGCTTCTATCCATCTTGTGTTTCTATCAATACATGTTAATAAATGTCGATATGCTGAAAAATAAGAGTCAGTTTGGTTCTTTACTGGTGGTAAGGGACCGACAATGTCAACATGTACATTTTCAAAGCGGCTGGATGGTAAATCAAAAGGATTTATTTAACCTTTTGTGTGTCTTGTTATTTTTGCTTGTTGGCAATGCTGGCATTCTGTGCACCAAGTTTTTATTGATTTGTCCATCTCCGGCCAATAGTATCTAGATTTTATCATTTTTCTTGAAGATGTTATTCCCGGGTGTGATAAATTATGCAGACTGTCAAATACCGATATCTGAACTTCTCTATCACAAAAGGTCGTGGAAAAGTTAATGACGGGTCGCATAATATGGTTTCATTTTTATTTATTGTATATGGTTTCAGTTGATCTTTGAATGCCTGAATTTCATTGTCAGTAGCTTGATGTTTCATTAATTCTCGTAAGTCACATACATCAATAGTGATCGCATTGACAGGTCGTGATAAACAATCGGCTATTATATTTTGTGAGCCTCTTATATGTGAAATGTCATTCACATATTCGCTGATAAAACAGAGGTGACACTGTTGTCTATCTGATTTTAGGGAAGATTGGCTTTTAAAAGCACTGCAAAGTGGTTTGTGATCCGTCAGTAACATTACATTTCTGCCTTCTATTAAATGTTTAAAATGGAGTACTGCTAGATAGGCAGCTAGTAGTTCTCTGTCAAAGGTGGAATATTTTTGTTGGGTTTGGGATAATTTCTTTGAAAAGAACCCTATGAGGATGTGTTGATTATCAATCATTTGGTGAAGTGCTGCACCCACCGCATAATTTGAACTGTCTGTTACTAGTTGATAGTTTTTAGCTTTCGAACTGGGGAAAGCCAGAACGGTTACATTTGATAAAGTGTTTTTTATGTTTTCAAAAGATTAAATTTCTTCCTTTGTTAACGTTAAGGATTATGAATTTTGGTTTAAACGTATTTTTCCTTGAGCGGTAATATAATATTGCTGAAATTTGGCACAAGTTTCCTATAAAAATTTGCCATTCCGAGGAATCGGCGTAGCGATTTAAAATCGTTTGGTTGAGGAAATTCACTTAATTCATTCAACTTTTTAGCACTGGGTTTGAGATCATTAGAAGAAATGTGAAATCCTAAAAAGTCTAACTCATTAGCACATTTGGAAAGACAAATTTTAAAGTCGTACTCAGTTTTTGTAGTACTTGGTCGACATGTTTGGAATGAGTTTCTTCATCTTCTGAGAATATCAGGATATCGTCGATATACATAAATATATAGTCAGTATCGCGAAAGATATTGTCCATCATTCTTTGAAAAGTGCATGATGCGTTCCGTAGTCCGAAAGGCATGTAATTGTATTAAAATAACCCGAAAGAGGTAGAGATGGCTGTTTTGCAGACGTCCTCCGGGTGAACGGGTATCTGGTGATAAGCAGACGACAAGTCTATCTTTGAAAAGAACTTCTTGTTATGAAGCTTTGAAGCCAAGGAATTTATGTTTGGGACCTGGTATCTATCGGCTTTTTTATAGTATTTAACTGTCTGTAGTCACTGACAGGTCTATATGTGCCGTCTGACTTCGGTACTATGTGTAAGGCTAAACTCCATTCTGAGTTCGAAGGGGAAATTATTCCTGCCTTTAGGAGTTTCTTAAATTCCTCTTTCGCACTTTCGCATCTCTGAGCTGATAGCTGTCTGGCTCTGGAGAAGGTAGGAGGATTGCTACCAGTTTCTATTCTGTGGTATATTTTTGGTTTTATCGCATTCGTGTTGCGATGAGGAGAAATTAAGTTTGGATATTTTTCCAGAATTGTTCGTACCGTTTTGTTATCATCTTTGTTCGGTACTACATCTATATTCATAATAATAGATGATGGATGTGCATTGGATTGTCTGTTAGTCATTTTATCGACTAGTTTGTTGTTTTTGCAGTCCACCACTAATCCGAAATGGTTTAGGAAATCATATCCTAGGAGTGGCTGAGCAGTTTCAGTTATTATAAATGTCCAGGTGAATTCAAGTCTTAGGTTCTGTAGCGTAAGATTCAGTACTGCTTGTCCTGAGCATTCAATTTTTTTATCGTTAGCAGATACTAAAGAGATATTGGTTGGGTACATTACGGCTCCATTTAAGTATCTCTTTGGAAGTATAGATACAGCAGCTCCTGTATCCACAATAAAATTTAAACTCTGATCTCCTAACCGTGTGGCTACAACGAGAAGCGGCGAGGAAATGGAAGCTAACATTTGAACATTCCGTTTATTAGGCCATCTGCACCACAGCTTGCAAGATTTTGCACTTTCCGCAAAATATAAATGCGCTCGGCAGATTTTGGGGTTTTGTACTGGTAGGGAATCTTTTTTCTTCGTGGAATAACCATGTGTCCTTTTAGTTTTATCTTTATTTTGCTGTCCATCCTTTTGCTTCCCGGAAATCTATCGAATATGTGCTGTGTCTTGTGTATTAAAATATAATGTTTTAAACCTAAAAAAAAAACGAACAACGTATAAATAAAAGAAAATAAACTCACACAACATTAATAACAACCTCATTCTATCCACTCATAGATAGTAGTAAAATAAAAAGTTTCTACTCTTCCTTAAAAAAAAAAAACCTTACAACCCAATATAAAAATTACCCAGACAAAACTAAAAAGTGACCTGTCTTAAACTAAGCTACTCCGCACCCCTCTCCTAACCCAAGACTGTATCACTATGGCTACAAACTGCCGGCTAAATCGTACTACACTCCCACCACATTCACTTACATATCATATTACCAAAAATAAATCGTTTTCACCATTTATTTTTCATTTAACCTCATCACCAGAAGAGGAGCAAATGTGGCTCCGAAACGCGAAAATTTTTGTGTAATGATACTATAATTTTATAAACCATTGTAACAAACATTACAATATAAAGCTCTACATTGTATCGAGCACCCTTTATAAAAGTAAATGTATGAACAGTGGGTTTAAAACCTACATTTTCCATAACTTTCTTACACTATATATATATATATATATATATATATATATATATATATGTGTGTGTGTGTGTGTGTGTGTGTGTGTGTTGGGGGGGGGTCGACTCCAGCCACTTTCTCAACAGCAGGATGTGGCTTCCCTCTGTCTCTCCTACAAATATTTTCATGGCTTCTGCTCCGACAAACTTAGGTCACTGGTGCTCCCACCACAAGAATTTACTCGTGCAACCAGACTGGCAACAAGGTTTCACTTTTTTACAATTAAATCAACCAAATGCAGGCGACAATTGTACTCCATTAGCTTCTTTTCTCGAACTTCCCGCCTGAGTAACTCTCTTCTATATATGTTGTGGAGTAGTTTTCGCACTGAATGTCATAATCGTGCTATGTCGGTTGCTAATCGATTTAACGCACCCAAAATGTTAGGAACTTGGTAATCTTCCACTGAAAGCTGACTCCTTAGTAGTCGGCTAACTGCCGACAAATATCAACTGCCTAGTAGTTCTACTGAACTTCAATAGAATTTTTTTAAGAACTCCTATGAACTTCCCAAGTACTTCTTCAGTTAACTTCCTGTTAACTCTTATTAATATAGGAGGGAGGGTCCATTATCTGAGGAATAACAATATACTTGCTTTCCTGACGGCTACAACCTCCAGGAATTTAAATGCATGTCAATTCCCATCTCTTATCAACTCCAATCCTTTCTATATCACCCCGTGTATCTTGTTCTTTTCCTTTCTCTCTACCTTCACAATTGACTTCACACCTGTGTTCACATCCTTCTCTTACTCTTTCTCTGACACTCCCTGTAACTGGTTCGTCTTTCTCTTCACTCTCCTTCTATTTAAACTTTTACTCTCTTATGTACCCCCCCCCCTGCGCATCAGTAGTGGTACCGCCTTGCTTGGGGTGAAACGATTAAAAAAAGTCTTGATCCTAAAAAAGGTACTGGTCCAAATAAATTACAAATGGTTGTCTCTATGAACATTAGCCTTGAGTTATCTCTGCTCTTGGTAAATTTTTTTAATCACTACCTGAAGGAGAAATCTTTCCCAAGTCTTCGGAAGATATCAAGTGTATGCTCTGTTTTCAAAAATGAGGGTCAGCGCTCATGTACGTCACTACATCTGTCCATCAGCCTCCTTAGTATCATCACCAAACTCTTTGAGGCTACCATCAATAAGAAGGTTGTTGACCACTTCAAGAAGGACAACTTCCTGAGCGTCAGCCAATAGGGATTTAGATCTGCTCGGTCTACTGCTGATATCCTGTCATTACTGAAAGAATCAGTGGGGCAATAAACAATAAATACACCATGAGGATCACCTTAGATATCTCGAAGGTCTTTGACAAGGTACGACATAGAGTTTTTTACACAAGCTCTCTAGCTATGGAAAGATTGGAAGAATTTTCTCAATTATCAAGTCCTTTGACAGTTAAATCTATGAAGGTCGTTGATAATGCCACGTCTTCGGACATTCTTGAAATGAACACAAGCGTCTCAAAAGGTTCACTTCTCAGCCACACACACATAGTAATGATCTGACCAAGAGTTTTAAAATACCCGATCTTTAGTAAATATCGATGCAGACGATCTCAATAGTACATGGATGCATCTCTAAAAATCTAGCTGATCAGAGACTGGCAGCTAAACTCTTGTCTGGCTTTGTTCTAACAACTTAATGCGGGAAAACTGGCTGGTCACATTCGATAGCTAACAACCAAACTAGTAACGTTCTATCACCACCCTGAACGAGTGTCCTCTCGTTAAGGCCCCTTGCCTTGAATGCTTAATGGGACTTATGCTCACCGCCGAAAGCAAGTGGAACTCGTATAGATGATTCCGCCTGTGGAATTTCTTTCCGTTTACTTGCTTCCCTGATAGCTACAATCTTCAAAAAATTAAATGCAACGTTAATTGCCATCTTCCATCTTTTTGAATCCCGTTCATCTTTTATCCTTTCTTCAACAACTCCGGTACCCAGTTTTTTATTTTTGTTTTTGTTTTTTGCTTTAGTTTTTTGTTTTTTTAGGGGGTTCTCACTGTAAACCCATGAGTACGAGTGGCGGTCCTGCCTTGATTGGAGTAAAATGATTTTTAAAAATCCCTCGTTAAAGTATGCTGGCAAAACGGTTGGTTCTCTGTACCGCTTTAGTACGTATCTTAGGTCCTTTTTTACTCAATTTGCAATAAATGTGTGAATTTATTAAAAGGGGGTTTGAAAAATCATTTAAAATATCAAATGTCCAAAATTAATAAACAGAGTGTCCATTATAATATTGGTGGATGGGAATGGATAGGATACATATATGTATATACACTACCGGCAATAATTATTAGGACAACCCAGTTTTTTGAAAGATATGTATTTCATACTATTTTTAGTATTTATTGCCATGTGGGTAACTCTAAATGAAAATAGAATGGTTCATTTTTAATACTGCAAAATAACATGTGCATCAAATGAACTGTTCTGGTGTCAAGTATTTGTGCTCTCTTCCCCATGCTAGCCTCTTCTTATTGGCAGGCCGAATAAAGGCTTCCTGGCTACCTTGTAAAATTTTGCAAAGTAATAATACAAAAAGAACCATTCTGTTTTCATTTAGAATTATCCACTTGGCAATAAATACTAAACATAGTATGAAATACATCATTTGTTTTTAAAAATTGGGGTGGCCTAATAATTATGGCCGGTAGTATATATATATATATATATATATATATATATATATATATGTCTATATATATATGTCTCTTACCTATTTGTTATGCACATAAAAGTATTGCCCCAAATAAAAAATGGACGACTCAATTTAGAGCCATGTAAGTTCTACAAATTTTCAGATTAGGCTGAAAATGGCGCACTGTTGCCAGTTGGGGGTTTTCAGTTTTTACTTTCCACTCTTGATAGAGTTTCAAAAAAGTCTACATTACCTTGTTGATGATGAATTATTTTTCAGTCTCTTTGTAATGTTAACTTAAGATTTTCAGTCAATGTGAACAATCGGTTTAAACAACCAATGTGGGCACAGGACTTAACAGGGAGTGTTGATTTCCATGTTCACAATGTATATATATATATATATATATATATATATATATGTATGTGTGTGTGTGTGTGTGTGTGTGTGTGTGTGTGTGTGTGTGTGTGTGTGTGTGTAATAAAATGTAGTTTAAATGTATCCTATATTTATGGGAAAATGTGATCAATATCTGAGATAGAGTGTGTGCAAATATAAGAGTGAATACTGAGTAGTAACAGTCTGTTTCATGCTTGAACGCTATCTTCAGGCCATGTACATTCGGTACTATTTCGGCTATTTATATATACTGTATATGGGTCGTTATACGTAGCAAGGTTACTTATTTTGGGATTACCGTGTTGTCCTAATGGTTATTGAACATACGGGAGCGGTTATAAAAAAAATATATATATATATATATATATATATTGAAAACAGAAATAAGTGTTGTTCCAACGAGGGAAGTTGGTATAGGTGAAAAATGTGGAATAAGTCGTGGAGGTTTTGTTAAAAGCGTAGATTTATTGTTATTATTATTAACATTATTTATCTTTTGTATAATACATTATATTTTAATACATTATACATCTCTTGCATAATATATTAGACTATAATACATTATACAAAAGATCGATAATATTAATATTGATGATAACAATAAATCTACACTTTAAACAAAAGGTTCACATCACACACACACACACACACACACACACACACACACACACACATATATATATATATATATATATATATATATATATATATTGTATTTTCTTTGTATAATACGACCCCGTCTTACTGAAGATAGAAACATGAAATACAATAAATTTCATTATTGAGCGTAATACGACCCTCTAGTATAGCCATCGTCATGTCATTTTTGTTTGAAATTGTACCATATTATCCATTAAAATCTTAATGCTATCCATACATTTCACTAAAATATAATTCACGATATTAAAGAACAGAAATTAACTGAATGTTTACCCATTGGGTGTTTCTTATAATTTCCATTTCAAAACTTATTTTCAAGGAAAGATGCTTCTTTTGTTGCATTAATGTCATCAAGACATGACAGATCCTGTGTATTCTATTTATTAACTTTTTAATCAATTTTGGTGAATTATCTGTTTTTGAGACGAAAGACGTTCAATTACACAGATTCTCAAAGAACAAATATTGCCGTTATATCAAATAGCTTTTTGTAAACAATTGTTATCCACACTTGTCTACTTTGGGTCTCCTTATTCATTGCTAGCTGGGTAATTTTGTAATTTTAAATATTTCTTAAACTGAGCAAACATTTTTGAAACCGTGTGCTAGTGTATAATACGCACCCCCATTTTACCTTTAAATTTAGTTCCAAATTTCTCGCGTTATACACCAGAAAATAAAGTAAAAAGTTCGTCTACTAAATATAACATCAATCAACTAAGCCACTAATTTTATTTATTTTTATTAATTCTATGTATGTATATATATATATATATATATATATATATATGTGTGTGTGTGTGTGTGTATGTGTGTGTGTGGTGGGGGGGTGTTTCATCGAACCGTGAAATATTGAGATATAAAAGTGGACAGAATAATTTAAAATGAATTGTCTCAGTACAGAAAAATTGTTCAATGTCACGGTGCCCTCTGAGACAAAACCCGTTTAAAGTGGCTTTGTTATTTTTTTTTATATCCATGCTTCAATTTTTTTCTTTATCCTAATCATAGTTAGCAATGCGTATGCATATTTTTAAAAATGAAATATGTATTTCTGTGTACCAATAGCTGTGTTTATAGATGTCGATCTCTTTGTATGGCAGACACACACCTTTACGTACAAAAAGCATATATTCTAATTCGGAAGATCAGCCGATTACGCTACCTTGGTTTCAACCTTTCGGTATCTTCAGGCATAATATATTAACTGAGCATCCAATGCTTTTTCGAATACATAACAGGAACTTCCAAAACTCATAACCGGAAGTTTAAAATAAGGGAGGTGCTAGCGAAATAATATTGTAAACACTTTCATCTGCGTTTGTATGAGCCCAAAATATATTTTATAAGGCGTTTACATCCTGGAATTGCTTTGGACCTTTCATTAAGCAAACTTTCTTGTTCTGGAAATGATACTATGGCTAACTTCTCTTCTTGGCACAATCTGCAGGCATCACCACCATTGCAAGTTCTGGAAGGATGCTGCGGATATCGTGGACTGAGCATGCAAGCAACGATGAGGTGTTGGAAAGAATAGCGACAAAAAGGAAATTAATACTGAGCATCAGGAAGAGACATGCAATAAGGAAGGAGAGCCTGAAGAACCTGATACTGACATATAGAAGGAAAAAGAAGAAAGAAGAACCTGATACTGCCAGATAGAAGGAAAAAGAGACAGAGGAGGGCAGCGGACAACATATTTGCAGGGCCTGATCAGGTGGATGACGGAACGGGGGTTGCCAGGTGTAACAGGAGCAAACATACTAAGAGCCACAAGGGATAGGGAGACGTGGAGAACCATGATCGCCTACGTCCTGAAGGGCACATAGAAGAAGAAGTTATATAAAGATCTTTGGCATTTTTTCTTTTAATTTCCACATGTGGTTGACAAGTTTGGTACAAGTTTTAAAGCTTTGTAGCTTGAATGTTGACCTATGATTAAAAAATCGTTTCTTTTTTTTTTTTACATTGCCTTCAGTACATTTTTTTTACATTGCCTTCAGTATATTTTTCCCTGTCCGTTTGTATCTTGAATTTCTGTTTTGTAAATAACTACTTCGGTTTTTACAAACTCCGTCAAGTGGATATTTACATTTATCTCTGCATTTATCACATTTTTCATTAACTATATTTTACTGCTCGTTATGTTTTTAAATTCTTGGCGTTTTGTCTCTTTATGTAAATTTCCAAATTGTGCTGGTGTATCTCTAACTTAATTTAACTGTATTTCTATTGAGTATCTTGTGTAATTCTGAGTTTTTAGAGAAGTGTATATTAATCAATTCGAAAAATGTTTTCCCTATTTTGAATTTTACTTCAAAATTAAAAAGTGGGTTGAACCAAATAATGTTTCGTTTCTTCGCATTATCCTTTATTTATTTGAGGTTTATATTCTAATTTATGTTTATGACTATTTTCATTTAAAGCCTTTTCGTAATCTTTTTCTTTTGTCAAAAATTGTTTATGAGAGATAATTAATTGTTTATTTAGATAACATTTGTTCTATTCCTTTAGGCATGTGTTTGATTATGTTAGCAGGATGGTTAGATCCAGTCTTTACATACCTCAAGTTTGTGTTATGTTTTATATATGGGGAGACACTTTCAGTTTGCAGATTAAATTATACATCTAAATAGTGGATAACTTTTATTCATTTCGACCTTTATTTCAAAATTGAGGTTTTTTAAAGAATTTGAAAAAACATTATATATATATATATATATATATATATATATATATATATATGTATGTATATAGGATTATTGCGCAGAAATTTGTTACTTAACTGGGCAGAGTCAGGCCGACTTCAAAGTTTCGTAAAGACACTGTTATGATGTCCTTCACTCGTCAGGGCTTAATTTCAATCTCTTGAAATTAAATCAATGAACTCTAATTTGGGGCTAACACAAATCCACATTTGTTTGCCTCGGAAATCTCTGGTATTTAGTGTCACCCAAAGAAAAAATGTTTCCAATGCAAATTATTCCAATTTGTATGTACTATTGTTTTTAATCGTCTCACTCAAAGCAAGGTTACAGAGGTGGGGTTACAGAGAGTGAAATTGAGAATATAGGGTTAGGGTTGAGGAAAGGACAAAAGATGATAGAAGATAGCGATTGATGTTTCATTTCAATTTTTGAAGATTGTAGTTGTCAGGGAAGCAAATAAACGGAAAGGAGTTCCGCAAGTGGCAAGTGCAAGGACAGAAGTGGCGGCTGTATTTAACTATTTAAACAGTAAAAGTCTGAGATCTAGATGTCAGCCTAGTAGAACGCTTAATTTCATGTAGAGAAAATAGAGAAAATAGTTCGTCAGAGCAGTTGCAATGAAAATATTTGTAGAAAAGACAAAGGAATGCCAAATCACGTCGGTGAGAAAGTGACTGAAGTCAAGATGCCAAGTCAGGATTGATTACATTACAGATCCTTCTTTAGTTTTTGTCAAAAACCTCGAGATAAATAACAGGAACACTGTAGAAGTCAAATAACTTACCTTTCAACATAGCGGTCTTCTTTTGTCTCCCTGTAGGAAGGTGAATATTCACGAGTGTGAGACTCACCTTCCTGATGTTTCCAACTAGCGTCCAGTTGGCAGACAAAAATAAACAGGGTTGTAACTGAATACATGTCCCTATGTGGCCCAAAGATAAATGGTTGATATTGTGCTGAATATTTATGGAGCTCAATGTACACACTGAAATTATCAGCCAATCACTGCTTACAGAATAGACTTGCCTGTGACAGAATGGATTCTCCCAGATTTGCCCTGGTAGTTTTTTTAGTCAGTTAGATCTAACTTCTATTCTAGTTGATTACTGGCTGGTTGTTTTATAAGATCTTTACATGGCTCTGCGAACAGAATTCGAACCTGCGACGGAGTAAACCATTGGATTTCGAGTCCAATGAAGATCTTTACAAACACTAGGCCTGATATAGCAACAGTATTCAGTACACGACCAAATAGCGAATTTATAAATGTGCAAAATGGACTCTGACGAAAAAAAGCTTTCTGGCACGGCACAGTGACTGAACTTTCCTTGCAGTAAATCTAAGTATTGATTCGATGTAGTCGTTCCGCTTCAAGTCAGTTGAAAGAGTGAAGCCAAGAAAGCGCAGTTGTTTGCTCTCCAGGTGCCTGCACTCAGCCATGCTGATGACGGGTTGCAAAGTTTCTCTATGATGATTAAATGAGAGCAGTTTTTGGAGGCATTAAAATTTACAAGGCATTTCCTACCCTAGTTCACCACTGATCAGAAGTCCTTTTCGATAGAAGCGGTCAGGTTTACTTTGTCGTCTTTGACAGATTTTCTGTTCAAACAGGAGTAAATGGTATTGTCATCTGCATAAATACATAGTTGGGAACTGATGACTTCAGGAAGATCACTGATGAAGTTCAGAAACCGTGTAGGACCTAGGATAAAGCCTTGGGAAACACTCCCGTGCGTGATGTCTGAAACCAGTGACGGGGTTATGTGGGTATCACTCAATAGAGCCTCTGTTAAATGAATCGAGTTTTGAGTTGGAAAAGAATTTCCGAGCAAAACATTCAATCTTATATGCTGTAGATATCAGGACTTTGATTTGATTGAATAGAGGAGTTGTTGAAGATTTGCTGGAGTTCAGCACACTCTTGCAGGGCCGCCACTAATCTCTACAACCGAACTTGCTAGATGCTATACGTTGTATTTT
>JBBBDQ010000414.1:2195000-2210000 GCA_037127315.1 Ascarosepion bandense
ATAAAGCATCCTTTCATGTCATCCAAGTTGTGGAAGTTCGTTCCTTATAGTCAATCTTGTACCCCCGGCCGACATTTTCTACAAATTTCCGGCAACATCACAGCGTGGAGAACGGCCGCCGGAGAGATTGTTAGGACGGACCGTTGGGGTGGTACACCTGCATGCTCACTGGACTTGAACCCAATTGAAAATGTTTGGGGATGGATGCCCACCCACCACAAGTGACAGGTTAGTATCGTGGGGTAAAATAAAAGGACGTCATCTATGTATCTTAGGTAAGTAGAGTTGTTAGGAATGATGCATTTGAACAGGTCGGATTCTAAAAATTCCAGAAAGAGGCAAACGCGAAAACCACTGGTAGGTGACGCATGCGTATGCCGAATTTTTGTTTTTAGAAAGTTTTATTAAAAGAGAAGAAATAGTGGTTAGAAATAAATTTACATATCTTTATAATTTTGTGGATGGGTAGAGAAAACTTCATGATTTTATGGATGGGTAGAGAAAGCTTCATGATTTTATGGACGGGTAGAGAAAGCTTCATGATTTTATGGACGGGTAGAAAAAAACTTCATGATTTTGTGGACGGGTAGAAGAATCTTCTGATTTTGTAGACGATTAGCGGAAACCTCATGATTTTGTGGTCGAGTAGTGGAAGTTTTATGAGATGAAACAACAAATTGTGTCTCTTTGTGTTTTTCATTTTTCTCTCGATCGCTGAAGAAGATTTAATTTAAGCGAAACATGTTAGATTGAGGACATGTTTTCTACTTGTTTTTTTTGTTTTTTTGTTGTTGTTGTTTTTTTATTCTATCACCTTGTCGGATTTCAATCCATGTATTCAACTTTATATATATGCGCTAAAAAGTCTGCCTATTTCCACCGAACGCCCATAGCCCAGAGGTAAAGTCGCCGACTGACGCCATTTTCGGTCGGGTTTCAATCCTGGGTAAAAAAGCAATCGGAGTCTAACCGTACTGATGAGCTGTGATACGGCGAAACAGATATATGTATCACACGAACTGGCTTTCACACTTTTTAGATACATGTTGTCATCATTCAGCAAATAAACATTTAAGTTACAATAAATATTTATTTTATTTACCGATAAAATATCAAGTGGTTTATAATATAGTGGTTTATGAGATAAAATATACGTATTGATAGATACATACATACATACATACATATATACAATATGTTAGAATGAGGACATGTTTTCTACTTGTTTTTTTCTTTATTCTATCACCTTGTCGGATTTCAATCCATGTATTCAACTTTATATTTCAACTTATATATATATATATATATATATATATATATAAGTTGAATACATGGATTGAAATCCGACAAGGTGATAGAATAAAGAAAAACATGTCCTCAATCTAATATATATATATATATATATATATCAAACGAACTGACTTCCACACTAACTTTTTAGATACATGCTGTCATCATTCAGCAAATAAACATTTAAGCTACAATAAATATTTATTTTATTTACCGATAAAATATCAAGTTGTTTATAATATAGTGGTTTATGAGATAAAATATACGTATAGATAGATAGATAGATAGATAGATAGATAGATATGATATGATATAATATGATAAAATAGCCTGACGAGTGCACGAAACAGACTGTCGTCTCTGGGTGTTGAATTCAGTGTTCCCTTTCATATATTTATCAGAATTCTCATAAGTAGGAAAGGGAACCGGAACTCAACAGCGGAAAATAAACAAAGCTCGCTCTGATGAATGAAGACATCATAACGATGTCCTCACGAAACTTCGAAGTCGGCATGAACCTGCTCAGTTAAAGTGGCAAATTCTTTTCACTAAAACGATATATATCTATCTAAACTTATTTATGAATGGAACTTTGTCTCTGTGTGTGTGTCTGTGTGTGCGTGTCCGTTACCTATAGACTCCGAAACGGCTGAACCGATTTTCTTGAAAATTTACACAGTTGTACTATAGGCATCTGCGCGTGTTCTTAGCTAGGTTTTGTGTCGAGGTACCCCCGATAAATATGGAAAATGGATAATCGAAAAAATCGGGTTATAGAAGGAGTGGTCCGATTTTAATCACATTTGATACACTCATAGACAAAGACATAAGAAACTATATTCAGAAGTTTCAAGGTTGCAGTTCTTACAATAGTGCAGAAAATCCATAATATATACATATATAAGGTAAGATGTTTGTGTGTGTGTGTGTTTATCTGCCTGTATGTCTGTATTTTTTTCAGCCCTTTTATTTTAGTTTTTGCTTCGGGTTTGGCTCTAAGTAGATATAATTGTAGTTCTTAGTCTCAGCCATGAGACCATTTACTCAGAGGATTTATTTAGCCTTCAAAATTCAGTTTACGACGGAAAAACTTATTTGATATCGATACCAGAAAATCAACATTTGACTTACATCCATTCATTTTTCTTTCAGTCTACGGTTTCGCTTTAACTAAAAACAATATATTGCTTTTTAGTTTTTCGTGCCAACGTCCAAAAAGTCTGAGCTCCAGGACCATGGATTAGTTTTAAAGCTTTCATTACACCCGAGCAACGCCGGGCTTTACTGCTAGTATATATATATATATATATATATATATATATATATATATATATATGAATAGAATAAGTAAAGAACAGGTAGTAAAAAAAGTATCTTTAATCTAACATGTTTCACTTTATATATAATAATCACTATTCTACAATACGAAACAACATTTTTATTAACCAAGAAGCACCAAATAGTTATGAGTTGATAGTGGGTCATCATAATAATAATGATAAGAAGAAGAAGAAGAAGAATAATATATCTGATTTCTCTACCAAGTACAGCTTTCATTGTTTCTGTTCCTAAATGATTGTAAGTACTAACATACGTAAGTTTTGTGGGGGTGAATTAAGATTGGTTGCGATAAATATCTTATTATCAGTTATTTGTTCGACATTAATTACTTGGTTATGTCCCCTACAAATTGATGCACTGCATATCTCTGCTTATGAATTTCGAGAGGGTTGTTTTCTTTTTAAGTCTGAAGAATGAGGCAACCAAGGCGACTTGGAAGTCACATCTAGATACTAGGGAACACCCTCAATCGAAGACTGTCTGAGCGACCTGGGTTACACGACCTGAAGATATTTCTGAGTACCACCTGCTGCTTTTATCAAAACCTGTCGCTATATCTAGCACATTTGGATGTGATGCATGTCCTTGGTATACCCATATTAGACTGAGTATCATGATATATTAATTTTTGGATATTTGCACCTCAGAACCCCTTTTTGGGTGTGCTGTTCTCTCCCTAAGTAATATGTGATGTGGCTTCCCTGTGCCTCTTCTACAAGTACTTTCATGGCTTCTGCTCCGATGAGCTTAGATCACTGGTGCCGCCTAAGCACGAATTTACACGAGATACTAGATTAGCAACTAGGTCCCACCCTTTTACAGTTAAACAAATAAGATGTAACCGTAAATTCTACTCCAACAGCTTCTTTTCTCGCACTTCCCGCCTGTGGAACTCCCTTCCACAAGTTTGCTTTCCCGACAATTACAATCTCCAGGTGTTTAAATGTAGGGTCAATAGACACCTCCTATCACACTAACTCCCAACTATTCTCACAACACTCTCATCTACCCAACCCTCATTCTCGGTATCCTTACCCGCCTATCACCCACCCTCTGTCATTTCCTATATTTAATCAGCCTTTCTCCACTCTACGTAGCCCCCTGCGCAGTAGTGGCAGTGACATGCCTTGCTCGGGGTGAAACGCTTATAAAAAAAAAATAATAATAATAATAATAATAATAATAATAATAATGTCATGAGTGGGAACGGAGATTAGTTAAGAACTGTGAAAATGATAGAAACCTGAATATGGTTTATGCACAAACCAGAATCCATGTTAGAAAGGCCACCCACATAATTCTTATCCAAACGGAACGCCCTATCCAAGCGCAGAGGCCAGGTGTGGTGTTTGTAACGAGTGTCGCTGTTCCTGAAGAACATCTCTGTCTAGTGGATTCTTCTGTTGACATATCAGAAGCGACAATACACCTGGTTAGTTTCATTTATTGTAATTTCTTTCGTGTGTTACAGTTTGTTTTCAATTTAGTAAGAAAGACTCAATCATTATGTTTACTTAATTTTATTTTTAGTTTAATATTGATAAAGTATAGAACAGAGACAAGAAAATGCAACTCAACTTTTGATGTTTTATATGTACGGGCCTACTTACTTAGATATAACGTCATTTCTTAACAGCACGGTAAAATTAATGTGGAGTTGGGGCTGAATTGTTATCCGCGCCTGCTTATATATATATATATATATATATATATATATATATATATATATATATTTGTCATCCACATACAAGCCTGTTTCGCTGTATCACAGCTCATCAGTGTGACTAGATATCAACTTGCTTCTGGCCGGGATTGAAACTGGACGGATTTAGTGTCAGTCGGTGTCGTTAACTACTAAGCCATAGGCGTATGGAGTCAGAGAAGGAAAATTTTAGCGAGTTGTATATAAGCGGTGTATACACATGCCAGTCACCGAAAGAACTCATATATATATATATATATATATATATATATATATATATATATATATATATATATATAATTGTAATGAATGTTGCTGTTCCTGAAGAACAACATCTCTGTATAGTCAATACTTCTATTGATATCACACAATAATAATTTACAAAAGAAATTTTATAACAATCAAAGGGCACATAGTACAACCCTCTGTAACTGTAGAGTAAAAAACAAATGCCCAGTTGGAGGTATATGTAGATCCGAAGAGGTAATATCCCAAGCAATCATCTATCCTAGCGAAGAAAATAGCGAGAAAAAACATATATAGGAATTTCCGCCTATATAATCACAATCAATCATTTTCTAAACCCCACCTAAAACATCAAACCGCTCTCTCTAAACATTTATGGGAATTAAAAGACAGAAATCTTTCTCCTCAGATTGAATGGAAGATTATAGGGAAATCTCAAACCCCCAATAGCTTTAGAAGCATATGCAATTTATGCTTAGACAAAAAGATTAGAATTATCAAATTCAGAACATCTAGCCAATTATTAAATCAGAGAAATGAAATAATCTTCAAATGTCGCCATGAAAATAAATTTAAACTTGTCTAACACATAAAATCTTAGAATAACCCCATTCCGACACACTTGCCAGCTCTTTCATATTTTGTATAAACTATTCGTTGGAGGATTTTACAGACCGAAGAAGTGAGGATAGAGATCTATCATATAATGGGACATACCAATAAAAGTACGCAACGACTTTATATTATTGATGTACGAGGTTAAAAATATCCTGTCTTGAACTATGTAATTGTAAATTATTTCACTATAATGACTTCGATATAAATATTTCACGTGTATAATGGTGCACCTAATTGTAAGATTAGATATGTTTTTCATGTATATGGGTTGACCTAATTTTGCGCATATATATATATATATATATATATATATATATATATATATATATTATTGTATGCATTATTGTGTGTATAGGGAGCACCTATTTATAAGTGTATTTCATGTATAAGAGTGGACCTAATTATGTATATGTTTTTTATCATGTGAGAACATCTGATTATATGTGGGTTGTGTTAATATTGGATGCAATCAATTATGCATTCTTGAACTGATTATACCTTAACGTACTGATCATTCTACCCGTATGTGTACAGGTTAATATCAAGATCCGAATGATGTATGCCGGTATACATGGATATATATATATATATATATATATATATATATATATATATATATTTGTATATGTGTGTGTGTGTGTGTGTGTGTGTGTGTGTGTGTGTAATGTTTGTTAAGACGTATGAAAGGAAAATATACCACCTCGTTTGGGAGTTAAAAGTAGATGGATAAGTGTACACAGGCGTACATTGTCTTTATGTATAGGGGTATATAAAAAGTTGCTTGTTTATATATATATATATATATATATATATATATATACCACACACTCATAAAATTGCGAGTGTGTGAATACAATAATTGTATGTGGATATAAATAGATAAATGTAGGTATGAAGAACACATTTATATGTGCGCACGCATGCATGTGGGAGTGCGAGTGCATGTATGAGTATATATACGTCTGGATGTGAGGATGTACGTTAGTATGAAAATATATGCGTAATTTGGAAGTATGTGTGAAAATTATTAGCATACTTACAAATATATAACACTATTTATACGCGCGGAAATCCCGTCTTTATAAAACACATATATGTGAGTATACGAACGCAAGATTCGTATGTAGACATGAATAAGTGTAGGTGTGTAAGTATGTATAAGAATAAACACAGTCATATTTGTATGTATATGTGGGGATGTGTGCGAATATGTGTATATGGATATAAGTTAGTGTTCATGGGTGGGTTAATTTGTCGGGTTACACATACATACGTATGCATGGAATTAGAAGTAGGCGGTTAATGACTTAGTGGTCTGCATTTTCGCGATTGGTCTGAATACCCCCAACTGGGATGACGCCAATGACTCTATCCTGACTCTCTTTTCCTTTTTCTTTTTCCTTTTTCCTTTTTCTTATTTTTTTCTTTTTTTTTAATTTTTCTCTTCAGGTAAAGGAAATGCTTATTCCGGCAAAATGTTTTGTACCAAATGAAAGAAATATTGAGTTGTCTGATGAAAAGAGCTAATTTAGCTCATTGAAATGAATTATAATTTATCACCAATTTAAATGACGTATTGAGTTTTCCTTTATAAATATCATATTGCTCTGGATAACATCCACTGAGATCTCTATATCGATATAACACTTAATATTTTATATTAATTTGATCTTGTTGGATTATCCTCACCGATTACGGACTGGACATATATATATATATTCGAGTGGATATCCTGTTTTTAATTAAACAGTATATTTACACATATAACTCTACCGATTATTATTATTGAAATTATTTTTAGTCGATCGGTTAAACCGTATCAGATTAATTGTTCTATGTTGTTAGGAGCTGCAGGTTCGAATCCTGCCGAATGACATACATTTTCCTTACAAAATCTCTCAAAATAATCAGGCTGGTTGAGTTATATATATATATGAATATACTGTTTAATTAGAAACAAAATATCTACTCAAATGCGAGTGTCTAAAAATAATCTTCAAGCAAAAAAAATTATATATATATATATATATATATATATATATATATATATATATATATATATATATATATATCTAAAAGGTGAATCAAACCATAAAAAAATAATGTTACTTTTGCACGATTTCCGTATATGTTTGCCTTCTTTGCTTTTATCAGAATATTCTAAACTTCCATTGTGTTTACTTTTAGCTAAGGCCTTGATATATTTAATTTTAGTGTTATCAAAACACGGCTTTATTACTAGATTAAGAAGATAATCTGAATTGGATAGATTTATGAATATTGTTTGTATTCTATGTTGATGGTTAGACACTTTGTGGACGCATTTATGGCTTTAAGAAACTTTAGTATATGGTTTGTACAGGTCATTATTTATGTCGAAAGTTACGTCAAGGAAGTTAATCAAGGAAGTCGTGCTTTAAACAGAGGATAATATGTATATTTATTAATATTGCATTGTTACAAAAATAATGACCTCTCGAAGTGTTGTATTTGAAAAGCCATTTTAACATAGTATTCACGGTATATATTAGGTGAATTTTGGTATACATAATAATTAATGTGTGCTCTTAAATAATTCTCAAGTTATTTTCAGACAGAAATATTCTTGAAGCATAGATTCACTTAATTATGAAAATGACAAAACATGATCTTCGCTTACTTTACTTGCATGAGTTTAAACTTGGGTACATTGCCTCACAAACTTCTATCAATATCAACAGAGAATGGGGAGATGGGTCCATAAGTGATCGAACAGTATGAAGGAGATTCCAGACATTTCGAAATGATGATGAGAGCCTTGACGATGAAGAAGGTAGAGGACGGTTACGCAGTCTTGACAACGAACAATTAATTGCCAGCAGTAGTTGAGCAAACCCATGTCAAAGTGTAAGGGAAATATCTTAGACTGCAGCAGTCTCGAGTCATTTGCAGAGTATTGGCAATGTGAAAAAGCTCCATAAATGGGTTCCTGATGATCTCAATGAAAATCAAAAACTTAGACGTTTTAAAGTGTGCTCGATGCTCTTTCTCCGTAACACCAACGATCCCTTTCTTGACCAAATAATCACTTGTGATAAAATGCGGATCCTTTATGATAACCATAAATGATCAGGTCAATGTTTTCCCAAAGCCAAAGTTGCACCAGCAAAAAATTATGATGACTAGCTGGTTGCCTGCAGTTGGTGTTATCCACTACAGCTTTCTGGACGCCAATCAAAGCATTAATGCAGAGCTTTACCGCAATCAACTTGCTGAAATTCATGCATGTCTGCAAAAAATGTGACTTGCATTGGTTAACTCACATGGTCTAATTCTGCTTCAGGATAATGCTAGCGTACATGTTGCAAGAATGACGTTGCAAAATCACAGACTTGGGATACAAGAGTTTACCACATTCTCCATATTTTCCTGATCTTTCATCCACTGTTTATCATTTTTTAAACACTTGAGCACATTTTAAATGGTAAAACCTTTAGGTTCAAACCAGAGGTGGAATCAGCTTTCAAAGAATTCGTTACATCACAGGCAATAACTTTTTATCAACAAGGAATAAATAATCTCGTCCATCGATGGCAAAGGTGCATAGATACTCAAGGCTCGTATTTTGATTAGTTTCAATATTTCTACAGTTAATTAAAGAATAAAATTTTGTTTCTGAAATCGGCCATTATTTTGGTAACAGTCAAATATATACTTTATAGCTCAGCTATATAATACATTGAGCACTGTTCTGTTAACACCAAATGAATATTTACATATCGGTGTGTACCTGTGTATATATATATATATATATATATATATATATATATATATATATATATATATATATATATATGCGGTGTAGATATAGAAGATTCCAAAGGAGTATCCTGTACATACAGTAGTAGGATAGCTCTCTAAAAGAGCTCTAAATATATATGTATATAAATACATATAGAGCAAATATAAGAAAACATTTTAGGTAGACAAGTTTATTTCATGGTAAATCAGAAGTATGGCCTATTTCAGGAGAACCATCATCAGCTTCCGTCTTTATTGTACAGAAGATTTTACACGAATCTTCTGTATAATAAAGATGGAAGCTGATGATGGTTCGTCTGAAATAAGCCTATACTTCAAATTTACCATGAAATAACGTGTCTGCCTAACATTTTTTCTGATATATATATATGTGTGTGTGTGTGTGTGTGTGTGTGTGGTGAATAAAAAAAATAAAAAGTCAATGACGTATCTCATGAGTTTTAGATAAAAGTGCATATATATATATATATATATATATATATATATATATATATATATATATATAGTTTTTGATTTTCATTGAGATCATCAGGAACCCATTTATCGATCTTTTTCACCTTGCCAAACGTAACATCATATGGTTTAACCCATCTTTTAATCATAACGTCAAAACTAACATCGGAAAATTTTTCATAAATTTAATTCACAAGGGTTTTAACCGATCTCCTACACTAAAAAAGATTTTCAACAAAAACAATGTTAAGGTTAGTTATATTTGTCTTAAAAACTTTGATAAATCTATCTCTTTATGTGACAATCAGATATTAAATAAAAACATGTTCAACCTACAAAATAATAGTAAGACTACTATCATTAACAGCAACCCTACCAAAAATAATTGTAACTGTCGATAAAACGTGACCTACCTACGCAACGGTCAATGTATGACCGAATGGATAATTTATAAAGCTAGTATACATTCTGACGGTGATACTAAGTTCTATTTTGGGTCAACTGAAAATAACGGAAATAGCGATTCAATAACCATAAACTGATTTTTAGTAATGTTAAATACAAGAATATTACTGCTCTCTCCAAATATTTTTTGTTTTTTATAAAACAATAACAGCATCCCAACTATTACCTGAGAAATCATAAAACACCAAAATAACCCTAATTTATTAAACAAAAGAAGTGAATTAATGATCACATGCAGACATAAAAATAAATATCTGCTTAAATACTTTGATCCTGACTAAACTATATGTCCCCAACTTTACCTTTTATTGATTTACTCATCAATTTATTCCTTAGCGATTTTCACTATCTTTCATTTTTTTCACTGTATGTGTGTATTTAGATATATTATATATATGTGTGTGTGTGTGTGCGCGCGCGTGTATGTGTGTATATGTATACATGCATGTGTATGTGTGCATATATATAATAGACATTTATTGTCTGTTATATTTAACAGTATATGTTTAGATAATTATCTGCTGCCTCAATACACTAAATTTAAGTTACATGATGCCGCAGCATTAACGTCCACTCTGAAGATGGCTCATGTGAGCCGAAAGCTTAGAACCAGCGTAATAAAACAATATCCAAATGTTGGACAAATTTTGTCTTTATTTCCTCCAGAAATTAAAGCCAAAATACGATGTTTAGAACAGTTCATGATTAAGCATAATAGACATTTATTATCTGTTATATTTAACAATATATGTATATATATATGTGCATGTGTATATTTGCATTTGTTTAAATTTTTATTTCTTATTTTTTTCATATTCCTCACAAATGTGAATAAATATGAATGACCTCCCCTTAAATCTACGATAAATAAATTGACCCACCAAACTATCCACATTTTCCTTTTTTTAACTCCCACGATTTTAGTTTCCTATCCATTTTTGGTTTTCGGTATAAACAAAATCAAATTACACATTTAATAAATGAAAAAACGGCACGCCAGATTTATCATTCATAACTACCTTAAGCAACGCTAGTACCAAAAATAAGAATTCAAATTGAAAAGAGGTCAGTTCATAAGATGAACCTGATGATTGCATAATGCATGAAACTCCGAGTCACGCCACTTGATATTTGATTTTACTATTTCAATCCTCTGACTAGTGAGTGCTATCTCCACGATGTTCCGATTAAAGGTATTATCATCCAGAAGTATACTTGTCAAACTTTTCTTTCTTTGTCATAATGTGTGTGTGTGTGTGTGTGTGTGTGTGTGTGTGTGTGTGTGTGTGTGTGTGTGTGATGTGGTTTGTATGCGTATCTATGTATGTTCATCTATGTGTACGTGTGTTAATGTATTTTTACTATCGTTTTATTTTGCTAGTGTAATACAGCTTAATTTAATTTTAATGCTATGTTCCTTCAAAACGTAGTTGATTGTGGCTCTCCACAATTTATTTTTCTTTATTAAATGTGAGTTGCAATGTCTTCTTGTGGATGTTATTGAAGTGGTTTCTTTTTGCCATCTTCACAGATTTTAACTCATAGACCTCTCTTAGGTTGGCTACCAATCAAAGCTTGAGAGCCCCACTACATTGTTATTTAAACCATAACGGGGGGAAAATGATGGATTGATGCTATTTGTAATTACATCTGTGCGAGAGTGAATTTCGGTCTACTCTGCAATCGATGTGATTTAATCCATGCTAATATATGCTAACACTACTAATCTCTAGGAAATAAAAAAAGGTGTCTGCCTTGTACGAGTTTTCTTCTTTTCTACCAGAAGAACAGTTGTTGACAATAAACTAATTTTTGTGCGTGTACAAAGTCAAGAATGATCAGTTAGATTAGAAAGATTATGCTGCGCCAGTCTCAATTTCAAAATCTGGATTTTTATCTGAGTTTGAACACCATTAACACGCACGCTGGGAAATGAACCCAATAAAAATATACGTAAAATATGTACCCAATAAAAAAAATGTACCTAAAATTGGTGCACAAAAATTAACTTCCTTTGAGAAAGGTCATAAGTAATTTTAGAATTCTAAAATATACGATACCCATAAAGTATGAATATCCTTTCTCATCCCATACGTTGGTAACATCTCTTTCTCTTAGTTGCTTTTTGTTGACTACTAAATAATTAAAACCTTCGATGGTTTAAAGTACTTCTACTAACAATAGTAATGATCTATTTGCTTTTTTTCGGCTCTCTTTTACTTCAACTATCTTCTGTCAACTGTTTTTGACTTCTTATATAATGTATTTAATCCTAATACAAATCGTAAATGTATTTTTAAATCGTTAAGCCTGGCTTATTTTCTCCAATTTTAGAAACGATTATTCACCCGCCGACCAAAGCCAGCAAAAAGAATCCATTTAAAGAAAGGGCGACAACTCTATCGATACCAGACGATCAGAATGGAACAGCGACACTCGGAGGCTGTCTTAAAGCAACTCGCCCAAAAGCTTCTTTCCGAATCAGAAAACGAACAGTTCAAATTAGCTATTCACCAATTTCAGCAGAGCCACTCCCTAACCACTTTATGTTCGCAGTTGAAAAATATAATTAACACACCTGAGCGGCTGGTGCTGCTTGTAGAGTTGAGTTATTTGGTGCCGCCTCACCTGTCAAACGACTTCCACCGACTGTGTTCACTTCAGTTTCACAATTACGGCAAAGCACTACAGACGTGTCGTCCGGGCACTCTTCCCCGACACGAAAGCTCGCGTATAATTGCCCAGGACTCGTCGGGTAAATCTCGCATTGTATCTCAGGGTAACTTTAAACAGCTGGTAATACACAGTTCACCTGATTTGAGACAAAATTCCCGCATATCCCAGAACTCGAACGGCAGCCGAAGTTTCGACGATAACGACGAATCAACCTCGGCTTTCGACTCGTTCTGGGACCCCAGCCTCTCACCTCGGTCGTACAGAAAATTCGACAACCATTATATAACGAACACTGGCAAGATGGCTGAGGCTATTTATGGCAAAAACAGATCGACAGGATACGAACAGACGAATGGATATACGGGACGGAAAAATGAGATCACGCTTTACGAGGACAATATGGGTTTGTCTATCACGAAAATCCCGGACAGTAATAACAGCACAATGAATCGAAAGAAAACCCTGCGACGGGTTTATATACTTCGAAATCAAAGTAATCTGGGCTTATCGCTAAAGGGAGGAAGTGATGACCGAACGCCAGTTACAATTGATTGGGTGGAAGAAGGAAGCCTAGCACACCAACAGGTAAGTCCTTTTTTATAGTATGTTTAGGAAAGAAACACCTAAAAAAGAATATATGCAATACAGTAACCATTCTTTATTATTATGGCTATTTTTTAAGAACCATGTCATTTCGAAGCGTGAGTGATCACATCTCTCTACAACTTCCTATCTTTTGTTGCTGCAAGTAATTTTTTGCGGGTGTGCGTTGTGGTGCAGTGGATATCGGCTAGGAACGAGAAATCGGGGAGCCGAGTTCGAATTCCAGTTGAATTCCTTGCATTCACTTTCGCACAAATACCCTTGGGAAAGGTATTAATCCGTCTCTTCCATCAAGTTACGGGTTAAATAACAGGACAGATTGGGTTCTATAGCCTTGGTTGGCAACCAGTCTACTGCAGGAAGCAATGGCAACCTACTGCGGGATAATCTTCTACCCAGTCAGTCATGTCCCTTTCGAGACATGATCGCCCAAAGCGTGTATCATGTAGGGCATTTTAACTGACTGACTGAAGTGATTTTTTACCCTTTACCATCCATCTTTGTCCTTTTTCTGTCATCCGTTCAAATTCATTGAGTAGATAGCTCACTATTTTTGCCCTGCTTTTCTCACCTTCAGTACATCTTGTGACTGTTAAATACCCTGGGCCTTCTTTCCTCGTTATGTACCCCGAAACTGTTAACTGCTTCTTTCAGACAGTAAGTATATATTTCCTTGCAGTTTTTATTTTTATTCAAACTTCTTTATTGCTTAAATGTTCCGTCTACAATATTCCCAGTAGCCTTTTGTAGAACTGCATCTATATCAGTTCATGTTTCTTAATCTATGAGGAGATTATCCACCATTCAATGCCATACAAGAGATCAGAGATTACACAGATTATCTTTTCTTTGCTTCTAACGGTATTTTCAATGTCTTAATACTTCCCTTAAATTCTGAAAGACACCTTTCAACATTCCCCTGCGCCTTCGGATCTCTCTCAGATATGGTGACTGTTGGACCATATGAATGTTACAAATTTTCACAGCGAATGTCTAAGCAAGTCAGGTAATTATGGTACAGTGATTTACTGAAGTTCTTACTAACTTTCTTCAACACTTATTGCGATGAGGATTTTTGTCATTATATATGGTGAGAGGGGACAATACGCAGGGAGAAGTGGATTCGTGCCTTTCTCAAAGCCCTTAAGCAGAAGCTTGAAATTAGTTCAACGATTCTTTATTCCGTACGATGTTTTTGATTACTGGATACTAGAGTCACCCGTCATATGACGGTTTTTTAATACTGACGATATTCTTTTGATATTGTGGATAAAATCAGATTTTGGCATTTTGGATCATCCATACTTCAGCCGTCCCAGGAAATTCACATGAATTATTCTATATAGTAGTAGACTTTATGAATTTAAGCATACTTCTAGACTGGCTGCAGGATTTCATCATATTATAGTTATAATGGCTTGATGCAACCGTAAGTTCTATGCTAACAGTTTCTTCTCTCGCTTGTGGAACTCTTTTCTGAC
The DNA here is from genome assembly GCA_037127315.1 of Ascarosepion bandense. Classification (NCBI taxonomy): domain Eukaryota; kingdom Metazoa; phylum Mollusca; class Cephalopoda; order Sepiida; family Sepiidae; genus Ascarosepion; species Ascarosepion bandense. The sequence continues at coordinate 2,209,677 of JBBBDQ010000414.1, forward strand.
TTTTTACTTTCCAGTCAACGTTGTTCTTTAAAACTTTAAATGCAATGTCAATCGATATCTTCAATTTTTGATAATGTATGTTCTTTTATCGTTTTTCTTATATTCTTTCACACCCGTAATTTCAGCGCCTCAGTAACTTTGTTACCTTTCTTATGGCAAAATGATAAAAAAAAGTAAAAATTAAATTAAAAAATTTTCATTAATTATTATATTTCCATAAATTCATAAAGTTTACTACTATAATTTATCAGAACAATTACCGTGAAATTATTTATAGAAAAGGCACGGGACATCTACGTTTCGTCTGTGGGAAAGTCACTGAAG
>JBBBDQ010000414.1:3425000-3705000 GCA_037127315.1 Ascarosepion bandense
AGAGAAAGTGAAGGTTATACAGGGGAGGGGAGAGAGCTAGAGTCCAGTGGTTAGTAGATGAGTATTAACTTTGCATTTAAATTTCTGGAGGTTGTAGCCGTCAGGAAAGCAAGAATACGGGAGTGAGTTCCACAAGGCGGGAAGTGCGAGAGAGGAAGCTGCAGGAGTAGAATTGTCGTCTGCATTTGGCTAACCTGACTGTGAATGGGTGGGACCCAGTTGCCAGTCTGGTTGCACGGGTAAACACCTGTTGAGGAGGCATCAGTGACTTAAGCTCATCCGAGCAGAAGCCATGAAAGTATTTATAGAAGAGACAGAGGGAGGCCACATTTCGACGATGGGAAAGTGGCTGCAGTCGAGTCGCCAGATCAGTACCTATCACATTACAGATTCTCCTTTGGAGCTTGTAAGAAAGAAGTTCCACTCGGGTACGTTCTTCCCAAGTACTGCTGCTTTGTGAAAATGACATCCGGCAGGACGATTTATTACAACCTTGACCTCTTCAAGTCGAAGGTTAATCGTTATCTTTTAATTTTTTATTCTTATAGTAAGAAGTAAATTCCACCCGGATAAATTATTCTCAAGAACTGCTGCTTTTGTGAAACGGATGGATATTTTACCAATCACTATAATGTTGGCCACTTCAAGTCTAGGGTTAAACGATATCTTTTACTTTTGTGTTCTCATAGTAAAAAGTAAGTATCACTTGGATAGGTTATTCCCAATAACTCCTGTTTTAGGAAACAGACACCAAGCAAGATGCTTATCCAATTGCTACAACCTTGACCTCTTCAAGTCTAGGGTTAACCGTTATTTTTTACTTTTGTATTCTTATCGATAAAAAAATATGTTCCATTCAGATAAGTTTTTTCCAAGAACTACTGCTTTGTGGAACAGACACTCGGTGTGATATTTTACCAAACACTAGAATCTTGACCCCTTAGTTCTATGATTAACCGTTTCTTTTAATTTTTTGTTTTTGTAGTAAGAAATAAGTTCTATTCGGACATGTTCTTCCACGGAACTGCTGCTTTGTGGAACAGACACTCGGCATGATGTTTTCCTAATCACTACAATCTTGATCCCTTCAGGTCTTCGGTTAACACTATCTTTTACTTTTTATTATAAGAAGTAAGTTCCACTCGCATAGGTTATTCCCAGGAACTGCTACTTTGTGGAACATGCACCTGACCGGATATTTTACCACTCTTTATAACCTTGGCCTCTTCAATCTATCATTAACCGTTATTTTTTACTTCTCTTTTCTCATTGTAGGAATAGTAATAGGTTATTCCAAAGAACTACTGTTTTGTGGAACAGACACGTAGCAGGATGTTTTAGTCACCACTGCAATGCTGTCCTGTTCAAGTCTAGAGTTAACCGGTTTCTTCTACTTTTGTATTCTTATAGTAAAAGTTAGTACCACTCGCATAGATTATTCCCAGTAACTACTGCTTTGCGGAATAGACAATGCCAGAATGTATTTTCAATTGCAACAGTGTTGACCTTTTCAAGTTTAGGGTTAACCGTTATCTTTCCCTGTTGCATTCTTATAGATAAAGGTAAGTTCCATTAGGATAGTTTCTTCCCAAGAACATCTGTTTTGTGGAAGAGACACCCGGCAGTATTCTTTTCCCAGTCATTACAATCTTGACCTTTTCAAGTCTATTGTTAACCGTTATCGTTTACTTGTGTGTTCTTATAAAAAGACTAAGTTCCTTTTGGTCAGATTCATCTTAAGTACTGTTGCTTTGTGCAACAGACACCAGGAAATATGGTTTTCCAACCACTACAATCTTACCTGTTTAAATCTAGGGTTAACCGTTATATTCTAGTTTTGTATTCTTATAGTAAGAAGTAAGTTCCATTTGAATATGTTCTTCCTTAAAACTGCTGATTTATGGAACATGCATCCGGCAGGATGTTTTTTCAAACCACTACAATACTGACCTTTTCATGTCTAAGGTTAATCGTTTTCTTTCATTTTTGTAATCTTATAGGAAGAAGTATGTTCCACTCGGATAGGTTCTTCCCAAGAACTGCTGCTTTGTGGAGCAGACACCCAGAAGGATTTTTTCTAATCACTACAATCTTGACCTCTTCAAGTTTAGCCTTTACTTTTGGCTTCCTTTAGTAAGAAGTAATTTCACTTGTTTTATGAGACAGATGCCCGGCATCACTCTTTCTACCTTGAGTGCCTCTTGGAGCTTGCATTGAGTGAAAATTATAATAAGTATAATAATAATATATATAAAGTATAATTTCTTTTTACCACTGTGGAAAATTATTAGACACATGAACGTCTAAATTTTATTCATGAAGTAACTCCGAGAGGCATACTGTTAGGCAATGTGGAATTATTCGAGAAAGTTAATCTGAGGATGCTGTGTGTAAATATCAATATTAAAAAATGAATACCATTTCTTTTTATGCTATTTACGAATATTTATAGATTTTTTTCTATCTCTTTCCATTCTCTCTGTTTTCTCTCATCCACAGAAAAAAAAACAACAACTGATATTTATAATCCGGAAATATTGTTATTACGATAAACGTTTGTAATAATAATATGTATACTCCCTTGATAATTTATATCGTTTGAAAAGCTTTTTTAAAAATTTTAATAAAACAATACGAAACTGAACAGTGAATCAAAACAACGTCTTGAATGTTTAATTACAACGAGGAAAATGTATAAATTCAATTTAACATGCTATTTTCTTCCTTTATGTGCCCTGTCCCTTCAAGACCTAGGCTATCATGGCCCTCCACATTGTCCTGTCCCTTGTAGATGTCAATACATTTTTCTTGTTATTTCTCCCAAACTCTGCTTTGCTATCCATTTGCTCAAGCTCTTCAAGTATGTCAGGCGGAGGCTTCCCCTGTCTCTCTTTTCCTCTATCCGTCCTGTGACTATATGATTCTCCAAGCCCTCATTCCTCATTTCATGTCCCAGAAACTTTAACTGTCTCTTCCTTATATATTCCTTTTCGTTTCCATCTTCTCCAAAACCTCGTCGTTGCTCACATTTACGGTCCATGGTATCCTCATCATCCTTCTGTTGAACCACATTTCTGTTGATAGTTATCAAATAACAATCCAGTGCTATTTTCTTTGTTTCATCGAAATTTACCTGTCCCTCAATGCCCTACTCTGCTTTGGAATGCATACTTGGCCATACCAATACACCTTCTGATCTCACTGTCGCACTTTCCGTCTTCTGTTAGGATACTTCCCAGCCGGGATCAAAACTTGACCGAGTTGGTATCAGTCGAAGAGACTAACCCTAAGCTCTACCATCTTGTGTGGTATTGAAAGAAAAAAAGAACAAAACTATCACCTTGTGTAGTATTGATAAGGGTTTCAGGTTTCGGGAACAAACAAAATGTAAATTATTATATTTAGCTCTCTCACCTTGTGTGGTATTGAGATTAGCCTTGTATTCCAGCGGTCTGAAGATTGCATTCATGAGCATGAAACCCGGGTTGCGGCCGGTTTCAGGTTTCGGGAACAATCAAAATGTAAATTATATACAACAAATGTTCTTCAATGCAAATGTTATTAAAGATAACAGATGCTTTGTGTCGATTAGATTTATTTGTCGACTTTTCCCAGTTACGAATGATCCTTGTCAGTTAAGGAAGAAATTCTGTTAGAAATTGCACAAAGTTCATTTTGGAAGAAATATGGTCTAATCTTTCGACTTTCTTAAGTCATCATCAGGATAAGATAGTCACCTCGCGGTGGTGTAATGGTTTGCAAACTTATCTCGATAGAATCATTACATTCGAGTAGTGAGTTCGATCCTCACTGAGTGTCCCGTACTTTCAATCTTCTGCCACATCTAAGCTGCGCTTAGAAAATCACCATCATAAGGCTAGATAGAGAAAAATGGCGATTTTCATAGATCAGGTGAGTGCAGTGACATGGGTTGTAGTGACGTGAGTGAGTGTCGAGGTGTAACGTATTCGTCACTCTGTCTCTCTCTATCTCTCTGTGTTTAATTTATTTATTTTGTATTTTTATGTTTTTATATACATTTTAGGATGCGGTGTCTTAAATTATAATTTTTTAAATATACAGATAATTGTTTGTGTTGTATGTATATTGATTCGAAAAATAAATAATATTATTGTATCGCTAAGATCGTAGTACGATATCAGATGATGTGTGCTGAAATATTTACGTGCTAATGAATATTAAATAGAAACAAGACAAACACAAATCTTCTTTTTCGCTTTCCTAAGCGTCTTTGTTGTTCCCCTGGAGGCATCGGCACACCGAAAAAGTCGTATATTACTTCCATGGGTTCTTCCCTACGCTGTTCAGTAGTGTGCCTTCTTTTTATTTAGTTTACGTTCCTTATAATCCAACTTGGATGTTTTATAAGGTACATCTTGAGGCCAATTCGCTTGTTTATAATGCCTTCTTCTCATGACTCTTTACCGAGTTTGTAATTTTTAAAATAAACTCTGTCACCAGGGTAGGAGCGTTTGCCGTCGTACTTACTTCTGCCACTCATAATTTTTTTAATTTGGTTTCAGTTTTTCGAAAACTGATTTGATCTTCCTTACAAACATTAACTATGCAGGAGACATTTCTGAATTAGCGTTTGCGTTTAGTGTGATATAGTAGACAGATAAGAACTTCTGCAGTTCCTCATTTATTCTTTCTATACTTTCCGTCTTTTGCTATTTTAAAAACATCTATAAATCGTTCTACCAACCGGTTAGATCTTGGATGGTAGGGAGCGGATGTTAAATGAGTCACGGTATGCATTATGTAAAAATTTTGAGAATTTCCTTGATGAGAATTGCGTACCCTTGTCCGATACGATCGTATCTGGACACCAAATCTTGTAAACAATTCATGTAGAAATTCTATTGTGATTTTTGTTGTTGGTAATTTGCATATGAACATTTCAGGCCATTTTGATGAGCTATTCACCACAGAAAGGTAGTATATAGCCCTTATCGGCCCTCCATAATCCATATGCAGCCTGGACCAAGAAATGTCTGTTTTTAGCCACGGGTTAAACTTAATGGGTGATGATCTTGCAGTTAAATGGTAATTCTTGCAATTTTTGACCAAGTTTTCAACGTCTTTATCCTTTCCGTTCCAATACACGAAACATTGCATTAGCGCTTTTATACGTGAAATGCCCGAGTTTCCCGTATAAAAAGTTTGTAACATTTTTGTTAATACTGCCAGTATGACTACTTTTTCACACTTTTTCACACTTTTTCACTACTTGACAAATTGAAAAAAAAGTTTTCTTTATTTTCCTTTTTTTCTAACTAGCAGTATAGCCCGGCGTTGCTCGGGTGTAACGAAAGCTTTAAAACGAATCCATGGTTCTGGTGCTCATACTCTTTGGACATTAGCACGAAAAACTAAAAAGTTTCCAGTTAAAGTGAAACCGTAGACTGAAAGAAAAATGAATGAATGTAAGTCAAATTTTGATTTCCTGGTATATATATATATTCTGCACTATTGTAAGAGCTGCAACCTTGAAACTTCTGAATATCGTTTCTTATGTCTTTGTCTATGAGTGTATCAAATTTCATTAAAATCGGACCGTCCCTTCGATAATCCGATGTTTTCGATAATCGATTTTCAATATTTATCGGGGGTACCTTGACACAAAACCTAGCTAAGAACACTCGCAGACGCTTATAGTACAACTGTGTAAATTTTCAAGAAAATCGGTTCAGCCGTTTCGGAGTCTATAGGTAACTGATACACACACACACACACACACACACACACACACACAAAGTTCCATTTATAAATAAGTTTAGATAACTCTTTCTTTTTGTGAGTTACGAACTTGTCAAACTTCGCTTTAGTTTAAATCTCGTCAGTTGTGACAGGTAATTCCCTCACCGTATTGTACATAACGTTTTTCATTTCTGACTTACAAACCAATGAAGCTATTACTGTTTCTTCCAGTGTTTCGGTCATTCTTGGAATTAATCTTGATAGTCTGTCTGCATGCGTATTCTTTTCTGAAGGCAAATACTCCATTTTAAAGAAATAGTTGAGTAAGAGCCCATCTTTGCAGTCTGATTTCAGTGTGCATTGTAATATCTTTCTTCGAGCCAAAAGTTGTTACCAACGGATGGTGATCCGTTTGAAAAATAAACTGTCTGTCTTGAATATACTTTTGAAGCATTTTTTTACAGCAAAAACCCTTACTAAACTCGCTTTTTCGATTTGGGAGTATTTTTGTTCCGCTGGCAGAATCGTCCTTTAGACGTGATAAGCAACTTTTAGTTTTCTATCATTTTGTTTATGAAGTAACAAGGCCCCTAACCGAAGGTTGCTAGCGTCACTTACTACATATATTTCCTTGCTCGGGTCATAATGCGTTAATGATATATCAGAAATTAGAGCCGCTTTCAATATCTGAAATGCTTTCTCGCACTCTTCAGACCATACCCATTTTTCATCTCTTTTTAACAATTTATTCAAATGTTGGTTGGTTGGTTGTTTTGTTTTTATGGCAAATCAACCTCGGCGGGTCATTTATTGTCAACTAAATTTTATTTATTTATTACTAGTAATACCTTTTTCTTTAAACAATTTATTTTTATATAAGTTTTTGTGTTTAGTAATACTTTTTTCTTTTCGAGTATCAAGATTCATGAGATTTGTTTTTAAGGGCAGGGTCCCCAAGTCCTACCCTTGTTATTTAACCCATAACTGAAGAGAAGGGACGGATTAATACATTTCCCAAGGGTACCAGTCCTTAAGTGAATGCAGGGTATCCAAATGGAATTCAAACTCGGCTCACCAATTTCTCTTTCCGAGCCGATATCCACTGCACCACAACGCACATCAGTCACTAAATGCTTACAGTACCTGGTTATTCAAATGTGCTATGAGCTTATTTATTTTAGAAATGTAGTTACTATAGCAGTTCGCTAATTCTAAGAATGCTTGTATCGATGCAATATTTGTAGGCGTTGGTGTGTTTTTTTTATAGCACTTGTTCTGCTGGATTCGGCCTTCTACAATTGTCATCAACACATAATTCTTGGTAGAAATAACTCACACTGTCTATAATTTTAGTTTTTCCCTTACTTATACTGCTGAACTCGTCCATTGACTCTAATTTGTTTTTTCTATAACGTCAATTTTTTCTAGACGTTCAAACTCTTCGTCTATGTCTTCTAGAACGGAGAACAGTGTCGGTCGCTTAAGTTGAAACACTGCAGTTACCTTTTCTTTTAACTCAAGCTTTGCTTTAACCTTAGAACAAATTTGTCGACCTTCAGAAAATATCTCGAAATCTTGCCTTTAAATCCCGTTTCAAATTTTCTGTGTAAATAGATAGTCCAACAAGATTGTTACAAAATGTGTTGATAGGAATGTTGAATAAATCAAAATCTTCCATTCAATCAGTACCAAAGAGATTCTGTGTTTGCTACTTGACATAAGCTATAAATTTTCTCTATTTCCAAGCGAAACCAATGTTTAAATAAATTTCGCCAAAAAATTCAATTTTTTGCTGATATGCCTTTGGCAATGTTTTTAGATCTGCATGCCAGTCTACCAAAAAATATTGTTTGTTATACCATGGGTGAAAAAGTCGCAGGAAAAAGAAAATTCATAAAGGCCGGTCAAATGACACTAAAATAAAAATGCAAATTGACACAGGGTCAGACCTGACAATTATTAATGCGAATAAATGGAGTAAAATTGGTAGACTGTCCTGGAAGAGTGACCCACTTGCAGGCACCTAACCGCACACCGGAAAATTTGCTTTAATTTGTTCTGTAACCTTTTTTGAGATAGACGAGGTTTAAGCTGGAAATTCCTGGCTGAGATCAAAGCTTCAATGATGGCTTTCATCTATAAGGAGACATCATAAGCGCAGTCTTGAATAGTGAGATTATAAACTTTGTTTTAAGGGACATCGCGGAGAAAATCATGAAATGAGTCTCAATCTGCTCTTTGATTAAAGTAAGATATTCTGTTGGTAGGAGGTTCCTGGAGGGAGGAGGAGTAGAAAAATATTTAAAGACACCACAGCATGATGAGAGCAACCAATTAATGTATATTTGGGAAGCAATATTCCTTTTAAATATCTTTCATTAAAAACGACCGATAAGGAAGATTTTATTAATTTTTGATTTAATTTTTCCAATATTCTTACATGTTTTCTTTTTGCTAGAGATAAGGAATATAAAAATGTTCCATAACTATTGACTTTCCAAGCGCTTTCAACCACTTCACTGGCCATTCTCAAGGATGTTATGTTGCCGATGTTGCTATTTCATTTTCGTGTGTAGACTGTAACGTAATTTGTGTTTTTGAAAAGGAGTGTTCTTTAAAATATATCACATGACGAGCGAATGTACATCACACGAGCGTCTGTCTATTTTTAAAAATAACTTTCAAACTTCATTTTTACTGTTAAATAATGTAAGGTTGTTGGTAGGAAAATATTGTTTATATATAGTGCAGGAATTTATTCCTTTATTAGGTCACTAATCTAGTAGCAGCAATTATTCACAGTCTGTGCAGATAATAAATTGGCCGTTTCACCAATTGCTTTAAGTAAATGCTATCGCACTGAAATGAAATTAAATAAAATAATAAACTTTCAAACACAGAGATGCACGTACCCACACACACACATAACTGAAATGCAAAAAGTAAAATTGCACACCAGCAAAAATAGATCATAATGACTGAAAACATTTTGGAAAAACCTAGACCAAGGTAAATTTCACAAGTCTGTTTGAATATTAAGATTCTGGATTCTGATTGGATAGAATTCAAATTGAAATATGACCCCGGTTAATTTTTCTTAACACTTAGAAAATGGGTATACAGCTTCGAGCTGACCACATGACTAGATTTCATTACTTATTTACGTCCCTTGACCGGCAAAAAGCAGCCAAATGGAAGCAGCATAGAGACGCCACGCTAAAATGTAACAAAAGAAATTTCAAGACGCCGATCAAAACATGTCTCATCGACATACATTCGTACTTCTTCTCCTTCCAATTTTCCTTTTTTTCGTTTTCACTCACATGCCGTCAAAGAAACAAAAAAAAAAAACCCAAAAAAACAACAAGATACTTCAACTGACTCCTAAAAACTAAAGTCTGATAGGTACGATTGTCTTTTATTGCGTTACCGTCCTCTTCACATTTCGCCGGACATAAAAAGGAACATAACTCAGACTTTATTAGTAACTTTTTTAATCTTTCTACATACACACATTCTGCTAGTGTCAATTATAAACTGAATTCATTTAACGCCTTACTGCTATTTCTCTTGAACATTTAGCTACGTACATTTTTTCTATTTCAACATCTTTTTTCTGACAAATTTGTTATTCTGTTTAGATAATAAGATTCTTACTTTAATATACAAAACGAAATATTTTATTCTTCCACATTTCAACATCCAACATTCAACCTTCTGAAATTTTAAATTGTGGGGACTTTGGTTGTGTTTGGCACAAGGACAATTTGACAAACATAGCCGAGGCCTCTACAGGTGCGACCCCAATCGATTAACATTATGTTAATTAACTCCTTATCAATATGGACATACATACATACATACATACGTTCAAGCAAAGGCGATAATAAAAAGAAACTATTGAAAATATTAATTTTAACAAAACCTTACATTCGAAAGTTAATGGATTCGCACAGTTGAAAACTTGCATGTATATATTTCAGAAATTTTGACCAAAAGCCTGAAATTATGGGAAATATGCAGCTAGAGGCTAATAAAGAGTTATGGTTTAAACTTCTCTGGCTTGATCACGACTACTTTCCACTACCTCTAAGAAGGGTGGGGGATGACAAACTCGGAAGTTAAAAGATTTTCTCTCTTGGTCAAGGCTACATTTTTTTTATAATCGTTTCATCCCAAGCAAGGCAGAATTGCCACTGGCGCGCATAAGAGGTGAGTGATGAGAAAGAGGAACAAGTTACGGGGGTTTCAGAGAATGAGTAAGAAAAGGACGAGAATACAGGTGTGAAGTGGGTTACATGAGAGTAGAGTGGAAAGGAAGAAGAACAAGATACAAGGGTTGTCAGGGAAAGGATGTGAGTCAAGAAGAAAAGAGATGACAATTGACTTTGTATTTAAATTCTTGGAGATTGTAACTGTCAGGGAAGCAAGTACACGGAAGGGAATTTCACAGGCGGGAAGTACATGCAAAGAAGCTGCCAGAGTAGGAGTTGGGGGTACATTTGATTGGTTTCACTGTAAAAGGGTGTGGCTTAGACGCTATTCTAATAGCTAGACTAAATCCATGCAGAGGGGGCACCAGGAAGTTAGGCTCATCGGAGCAGAAGACGTGAAAGTATTTGTCGAAGAGACAGAGGGAAACCACATTACGTCGATGAGAAAGTGACTGGAGTTGAGCTACCAGATCGGGATCAATTACATTACAGATTGTACGTTGGATATGGTCAAGAAACTCAAGATGAATAGCAGGGGCACCCGACCAGATGTGACAACAGTATTCAATGCACGGGCGGATGGTAGATTTATATATGTGCAAGATGGATTTAGACGAGAAAAATTTCATGGCCCTACAAAAGTAACCAACCTTTCGAGCAGCAAATTTAGCTATGGTTTCAATTCCACTTGAGGGCGGCTGATAGATTTAGGGCGAGGAGGGGCATTGCTTAGCTTTCAGGGAGACTAGCCTGATCCATTGTGATAGGCGGTAGGAGCGGTTGTATATAGTGGTTAAAGGATAGCAGCTTCGTTTTGGAAGCATTAAAATTTACAAGCCATTTCTTACTCCAGTTCACCACAGATTGGAGGTCCTTTTCAAGATCAGCAGCGAGGTTTGCTTTGTCAGCATCGGCAGATTTCTTACTGAAGCGGAAGTAAATGGTTGTGTTGTCAGCATAAATGCCTACTTGGGATCTGATTACATCAGGGAGGTCGTTGATGAAGATCAGAAAAAGCGTAGGACCTAGAATAGAACCTTGAGGGACATCCGCGTTCGTGTGATAGTATCAGGAAGCATTCCCATTCAATACTACCTTCATTATGCGATTTGAAAGGAAAGACCGGATTAGGTCAAACAATCGTCCAGTCATACCATAGCCATGTAGACCGCGCAGAAGGCCAGCTTGCCAGAATATGTCAAACGCTTTGGAGATATCTGGTGTAACAGTTCGAGCTTCGCCGTTCTTACCGAGAGCCTGGTATATATACTCTGTGATGGTCGTTAACATATCAGCAGCGGAACTGATGAAGCGGAAACCATATTGTTTATCAGAGAAGAGGCCGTGGGCTGTGAGATGTTGGACCACTTCAGCATTAATCATAGCCACGAGCACTTTGCCAAAAATCGGTAGGAGAGTAATAGGGTGATAATTAGAGGGGTCTGAGTGTTCTCCAGCGTTCTTAAATACAGGAACCACAGAGGAGGACTTCCAGCAGGCAGGGAAGCAAGAAGCAGAAAAGCAGTAGTTGTAGAGTTTGGAGAGGAGAGTTCAGGGGTACTTTTTTTCGGGACAATGATTGGGATTTCGTCACCTTTGCTTGCCTTATGGGGGTCAAGGTTTGAATTTATGTTAGAGATCAGCTACGGAGTAATATGAACGTCACTCAGTTGAGCCTCAATTCTAGGTGGCAAGTCTGGTGCAGACACTCCAGACGAATCAAATGTTGAGTTGGTGGAGAATCTGCAAGCAAAGCATTCAACCTTGTCGCTGAAGATGTGAGGACCACAAATTTATTGATTAAAGCTGGGATTGAGGTTTGCTGTTATTTAACACATTTTTACAGAACCGCCATTAGTCTTTGGAGCCAAACTTGCAAGATTCTATTCGCTGTTTCATTTTTTCAGCATCATTTAGCACAGATTCCGAGAAGCGGCAAAAAGGTGCCTATTATGGTCAGACGTATATCGCCGATAACGCCGGAAGAAGTGATTCCTATGGACAATAGTAGCCGAGCAAGTAAGTGAGAACCAGGGGGACGAATTGGGTTTAAGCCCTAACTTCCTGGCTGGGATGAAAGCATCAATGCCAGTTTTAACCCACGAAAAGATTTCGGACGCGCAGTTTTCAACGGGAAGACTAAAAAGGGACGTTGTGCTGGAAATCGCGGAACGACAACCAGTCTGCTCTTTGGTAGCAGTAAGATATTCTGCTGGTCTGGGATTCCTTGAAGGAGAGAACGTGAAAGGAGATATTAACGGAAACAGAGATGTAGGAGTGTGTCACTTCCATTAGTGCCATTAGAGAAACGCGCGAGGGATTGAGTGATTAAAAAGTTTATGGTATAGACATCAGCAAGATCTGTGACAGAGTTTTCCAACTATTTGGCGTGGTGAGCATTGAAATCTCTAAGCACAAACATATAGGCAAATGGATGTCAGGAAATGGCCTTATCTATATTGTTCGAGATGCTGTCAATTACGGAACAGTCAGGAGATGAAGGGGAACGGTAGAGAAAGAAAATATAGCTAACCGAGCTTAGTAGGGAGAGACGGAGATACATGTAAGAATGAACTAGAGATTCAAGAGAAATCACTCTAGCTCGATGGTCACTAACATAAATGCTAATTCCATTTATATGGACATTGGAGTCTTTCCTAAAGAGGAAAAGGTAACCAGGGATAGAGAAATCAGAGGAAGGAATACAGGGGTCAAGGTTAGTTTCCCAGAGAGCTAAGATGTTTGGTGAGTTTACTTTGATGAAGGATTACAACGCTGCAAAATTTGGCACGGATACCACGAACGTTCGAGAAAGATATGTAATAGGTTTAAGTGATTAATATTTAGCTGGTTTAGTTTTAGTTCTTACTTTGTGTGATGTCATAATTATTGATTTTTCGGTAAGGAGAGGCCTAGTGTAGTAGTATCAGTCGGTCATCAAATGCAACATGTGTAGGAAGGAAACTGGCACGGACTGCAGTATAATGTGGCCTCAGGGTTGCCCGGTGAAAACACTTGCAGGGACATCCACCCATGCGCGACATGGCAGTACAAGATATCTCGATATTGTTCAACTGTTAATCAGAGCAGACTCCCAAGACGCTGCGCAGGAGTTTGGGTTCCTAACTACTGGTCGGAAGGATCAACCAGAAAGCTGTCAACTCGGTACCCTCAGAATGAAGAGACATCGCCACCATCCACACACATTGCAAAAAGCTTATGACAGGACTACTATTAAGACCTAAGGAGAGGAAAGAAACCGGGAACCCCTTCCTAAACAGGAAACAAGGCATGAGCCTCTACCTCAAAAAAGAGGGAGGAGTATGAACCGGGCTATGGTAGGTTCTATATACTCCAATCTAAAAAGATGAATAAAAAAATGAAACTTTCCAGAAGTTTTAACTTAGTTAAAGTCATGAGATCTCTTAGTAATCACTGCAAGAGAATTTTAACACACTTTCCACTAACTCTGAGATTAGTTGGGGATGATAAGCTCAGGAATTAAAATATTCTCTCTCTTGGTAAAGACTAGTTACCATTAACTTTGAGTGAGATGGGGGATGACAATCTCGGGAAATATTCTGTCTTGGTCAAGACTAGTTTCCACTTACTCTGAGATGGGTGGGAGATGACAAGCTCGGGAGTAGGTAGTTTCCATTACCACTCAGAAGGATGGGGAATAACAAGCTCTGGAGTTAAAAGATTCTTTTCTTGGTAAAGACTACTTTTGACTACCTCTGAGAAAAATGGGTGATGACAAGCTCGGGAGTTAAAAGATTCTCTCTGTTGATGAAGACTATTTCCACTACCTTTAAGGTGGGTGGCGGATGACAAGCTCGGGAGTTAAAATATTCTCTCTCTTGGTCAAGACTACTTTTCACTACCTCTGAGATTAGCTAAAGATGACAAGCTCAATAGTTAAAGATTCTCTCTGTTTTTAAAGACTGTTTCCACAACCACTGAGCGGGATGGGGAATGACAAGCTTGGGAGTTAAAAGATTATCTCGGTTCTTGAAGACTATTTTCACTATCACTGAGTTGGATAGGGGATGTCAAGCTTGTGATTTAAAAAAATTTCTCTCTTGGTTAAGACTACTTTTCGCTAACTCTGAGATTAGTTAAAATATTATTTATCTGAATGTGATGGCGGATAACTAGTTCAGAAGTTAAAAGATTCTATAATATCCACTACCTCTGAAATGTGTGGTTGCGACAAGCAAGCTCGGAAGTTAAATGGTTCTTTCTCTTGGTCAAGCCTACTTTCTTCTACCTTTGAGAGGGAAGGTGATGACTAACGCGGAACTTAAAAGATTATCTGTCTTAGTCAAGACTACTTTCCCCTTTCCTCGGTATGACGATAAACTACATCCAGCAGTAAGGTGAGTAAAGGATTCTCTCTTCTGGTAAAGACTACTTTTCACTACCTCTGATAGGGGTGGGGTATTAGTTGAGGATGACAGCCTCAGGAGTTAAAAGATACATTGATACTTGTATACGATTGCCCATCCATACATACATATGTATGTATGTATGAATGTATGTATGCATGTATTTATGTGTATGTATGAGCGCTTGTATATGTATATGCGTGTGCGTATGTGTGTATATATGTTTATGTAAATAACAAACCAAGTATTGCAATGTGTCTCATAATATTAGGAAAAAATAGATCACTGCACAAACTAAAATATATTACTATCTCTAATATATACATTATAAGTCCATGTGAGTGTGCCTTGTTTATATATGCACATGCATATACGAGGGGGTACATATGCATA
The DNA here is from genome assembly GCA_037127315.1 of Ascarosepion bandense. Lineage (NCBI taxonomy): Eukaryota > Metazoa > Mollusca > Cephalopoda > Sepiida > Sepiidae > Ascarosepion > Ascarosepion bandense. Next base: position 3,439,717 of record JBBBDQ010000414.1, read on the forward strand.
CATGAGTTATCTCCCTTTCAAATTAACTCTCTAAACCCGGTGGATATAGACTTGGGTTAGTTCCAGGGATTTGACCTAAAGAGTTGTAAGTTCAATACCAGGCTACAGCAATGGTGAGCAAATAACTTAGAGATTTGAGTTAAAAGGGAAATAACTCATGACTATCGGAAGTGGCTTTGCACAAGGAATGAAAATGATATGCTCCAGTGATCGTAATAAAAGGTAATAATTCCTGGCATCTGAAGAAGGCCGGAGCGCACAATGGTCGAAACGTTGTAAAAACGGCAACAAAGATGAGAACAATAGTCCTAATAATCTAAATAGTGACGATTTTCAAATTTCCAAATGCGGAGGGCCTCATTACTTGTTTACCTAGAAAATCAGCAGTTAATATTTTGGATTTGTTCCGTGTTCGAATAACATCAATCGGAACAGTAAGGAGTTTTAAAGTTTTAAATATATGAAATTAAAATAGTTTGATTCATTATAATTAGCACTGTGGACAATGTTTGGATACATAGGCGTTTATGCTTTATGTACGAAAGTAACGCCGAGGAGCATGCTGGCAGGTAATGTAGAGTTATTCGGGGAAATTTATTATTCAGATTAAATAATCTGAGGGTGCTCTGTATAAAAATCAAAATTAAAAGACTCAATACTATTTATTTTTATGTTATTTATTTATATTTACTCATACTTTTTCTCGCTTTCTTTGCACTCTGTCTGTCTTCCTCTCTCATTCATAGACAAAACAAATAATTGATATTTTAAATCTAGCAATATTTTTATTAATATAAAAGTTTCATAGTGTTTTGTTTTTGTTTGGGGGTTCTCTATTTGCCCATAGCTGGGACCCTAAAAGGTGCTACCACTCCTAGTCAGGGTGAACCTAGGAAGAAGAACAATAAATGGGTAGTTCGACGTTCTTCAAACCTCTGATTTCCCGATCCGAGGCATTGCTGCTGGATGTAGTTTATCGTCATACCGAGGAAAAGACAGTGAACTATGTAAGAATGGATATTCGAAGTGGAACACATTAAGAAAAATCTTAGCAACAGCAAAGAAGCCTTCAATTTAAGATTAAAGACAAAAAGGAAGAAACTTCCATACAATTAGATGGAAGACGGACCAAAGATTATGCAAGGAAAATAACAGACTTTAAATTACTGTTCGCAATTAATAAAATTAGAGAAAAAAACATTCCAAACGCAAAACTAGTTTTGCGGGTTGTAAGAGCGAGTTCGTGGACTCGGTAGATCTATGGTACGGTGGATGAAACAAACCGTACCTTCAAAAATATGTCCTTACTGACTATTCAGTCAGCCAGTTAAGTGATTCACGCTTAGGCAATCATGTTTCAAAAGATACATGACTGACTGGACAGAAAATTTTCCCGTGGTCAGTTGCCATTACTTTCTGCGGTATACTGGTTGCCAACCAAGACTATAGAACTCCATATGTCCTGCTATTTAATCCATGGGTGGATGGAAGAGTCGGTTTAATACCTTTTCCAAGGGTATTTGTGCGTAATTCAATGGAACGAAGTCAACTGGAATTTGAACCCGGCTCTCCGATTTCTCGTATCCACTGCATCTCAACACATCCATTACAAAAACAAGATCACTCAAAAGAACACTAGATAAAAAAAAGGAATGATTACCAGTTGAAATTGACGATATGATGAAAAGGAGACAGTCAACAATATGGTAAAAAATATAAGACTTAACACAAAGAAATTAGAAACAAATGCAGGCAGGTTAAAAACTAAACGAAAGCTGTGCACAAATATAAAGAACACATATCACAGGTAAGGCAGACGTATAAAAGAATAAGAGAAAAAATAAAACAAAAGACATAGTCGACAACAGGATTCATAAAATCAAAAAGAGAACGTTTATAATAGAACAAGAAAAATACTTCAGACATGAAACTAAAATATTGAAGAACTTTTTTAGGAAAAAAGTGGAAATCTCGCAATGCACCAAAATATGAAAGTACCATAAATATTTAAGTCTGACGTAAAATCATCACTCGTCAAATTTAGTAGTAACAAAGTAGCCGGAGCAAATTAAATTGTTATATAGATATAGGCTGCTTTAAATGATTTCAACATTGACAAAATTACAGATATCAGTATAACCCGGATATAAAAAAACCTGATATAAGAGACTCTAATATAAGAGAAAGCCGGGTATACGAGAGATTTTCTCTGGTCCCAAATTAGAGCCTGTGGTAATGTATATAAAATAGACCAAGCCATGATATAAGAGAAAACCGGATAAAAGAGAACCTTTTATCCGGTCCCGACAACTCTCTTATATCAGGGTTACACTGTATAAGACAGTGTTTCAATTTTTCACTTTAGGTGGATTGGTTTTAAATCTTTTAAAATCATTTATATTTTTTATAATGTCCAAACTTGCCATAGACATGTTCGCCATATTAATGTTTCTTATTCTTTGGAGTAAGTCACCCGAGTGTTTGATGTGTGTAAGGCTGATGGAAGATTAAAAACTGAATCAACGTTTTCGTGATGGCTCTAGCCAACTTATGGGGTGCTCTATTAATTCTGGAAATAACGGGTCTAATGGATATGTCAGGTTTATGTGCTTTGGGAAAGCTGAAAAATTCACTAGAAACAAAGAAAAGAGTGTTGGATTGCTGTGTGATGTCAGTTCTTCGATACGGCAGTGAATGCTGGACAATATAATCGAAAATGAGGAAGCAGCGGAAATGTGGTTCTACAGAAGAATGCTGCGGATATCGTGGACTGGGCATGCAAGCAACGATGAGGTGTTGGAAAGAATGGCAACAAAAAGGAAATTAATAGTGAGCATCAGGAAGAGACAACTGAAGTTCCTGGGACACGCAATGAGGAAGGAGAGCTTGGAGAACCTGACACTGACAGGCCAGTTAGAAGGAAAAAGAGACAGAGGAAGGAAGCGGATAACATATTTGCAGGGCCTGATCAGGTGGATGACGGAACGAGGGTTGCGAGGTGTAACAGGAGTAAACACACTAAGAGCCACAAGACGTGGAGAACCATGATCGCCTACGTCCTGAAGGGACAGGGCACATAGAAGAAGATATAGTGTGGGAATGGTGGGATATCATAGTAGTCTAGTCCAAGATTTCTTTTAAATTTTTAATTGTCGCTTCATTGTTTTGTTGAAATTTTGTATTTCAGTGTTTCTTGTTTGTTTGTTGGTTTGTGTATAGGTGTTGGGATTATTCAGGAGGTGTTCTAATTTTCCAGTTTAGATGTTTGTGTCCATAACTATATTCTGATATATTATATTCTTCACAGAAGGCGCACAAAAATAAATTTATGTGCAGGCCTATCTAGTAAAATATTGTATTTTGTTATTGTTTTGTAATGAATATTTGTTCTTTTTAATTTCGAGTCTTGTATGCACCTTTCTTAATGTTCGGGACGAGAGAGGGAACTTTCTTACTTCACGCAAACTTCTTTTATTAGGTCACATTTATAAGTCTGATGTCAGAGAGATGTCAGTTTGGATTAAACAACGGTCTCACTACACGACCATCGCTTCATCAAATACCTCATCAACGTTGCTTTCAACCATGAAGAAAGGCGTAAGTCAACTCAACCAACGATAGTCAACTCCAACACAATCCAGACCTCTCTCCTAACACTAATCATGACTTCACTCAACCAACCCCAAAAATAACAATGGAAAAAATAGACTAGATGACTTTTTAAAAATATCATTTCAACCAATACAGTGCTAAACCGGCACAAGTGTGCAGTGGGTCAGTTAGTTAAGTGACATACGTGATACACGCTTGGGCGATCATGTTTCGAAAGAGACATGACTGACTGAGCAGAAGATTATCCCGCAGTAGGTTGCCATTGATTTCTGCGGTAGACTGGTTGCCAACCAAGGTTATAGAACCCAATCTGTCCTGTTATTTGACCCATAGCTGGAGGGAAGAGACGGATTAATACCTTTCTCAAGGGTATTTACGCGTATATGATTGCAACGAATTCAACTGGAATTCGAACTCGGCTCTCCGATTTCTCGTTCCGAGTCGATATCCACTGGACCACAACGCACATCCTGTGCAGTGGGTGACAGTGAGAAAAAAGTCTGGGTACAGTGGGTATTGAATAAAGGATAAAACATGAACAGTATTCAAGAAGATAGAAGATGACATTGCATTTAAAGTTTTGGAGATTGTAGTTATCAAGAAAGCAATTAAACGGAAAGAAGTACCACAGGCGGAACGTGCGAGAAAAGAAACAATTAAAGTAGTAGTGATGGTTGTATCAAATTATTTCAACGATGAAATGGTGGGACCTAGATGTCACTTAAATTTGCGTGGTCGGAGCATCAGGAAAAACAAAAGCTCGTCAGAGCAGTTGTCATGAAAATATTTGTAGAAAAGACAGAGGGAAGCCACGTCACGTCGGTGAGAAAGTGACTGAAGTCGAGATGCCAAGTAAGAACCAATTACATTGCAGAGCCTTTTTTTGGATTTTGTCGAGAACAAGATGAATAGCAAGAGCACCCGATCAAATCTGGCAACAGTATTCAATGTACGGACGAATAAATATACTAGATGGATATTAACGAGAGAAAAAGGTTTACTTTGTCATCCTTGGCAGATTTCATTTTGAGATTGGAGTAAATGATGGTGTCATCTGCAAAAATGCCTACTTGGGAACTGATGGCATCTGGAATATCAGAAAAAGCGCAGGGCCAAGGATAGAGCCTTGATGGACACCCGCGTTCGCGTGAAAGGATATGGAAACATGCCCGTTCAAAACGACCATCATTTTACATTTCAGTTTGTAACATTTTGAATCATCATGTACAGAAACTTTTTAAACGAAAACATCTCCAGAACCTTAATTTTAAATAAATATGAGGTCATCCTATTCACGATCGCTTTTAAATAGGTACCTCCATTAATTTGCTAAAAAACAGCATAGTATGAATAAAAGTCCCCAAACTTAATGAAAACGAACGTTTTCCATCAAAATGTTTATATTATTATTAAGAGGAAAGATCAAAGTAATTTTTAATTATTAAAAAAAAACTTAATCCTTTCTAACATGTTCGAAAATTTTGCAGAAAATATTGTTGTGATTTAAGTTAGTGGATAACCAAAACGTTACGAGATTTTACAATAGAATACGTGATATTACATAACTCACTTTTTTCCGGTAACAAACACATTAACTTGGAAATTCTCGCATGAATCAAATAATTCTTGGATTTTAATGAAATTTTCAGTACTCATTCAGAAATGAATTAAATTATTTTAGAAATTATTATTTTGTAAAAATCTTGGTAAAAATATTTTTTTACATTTGTTACACCCTCCCTGTAAATCTACGAAATTTTAATAAATTTTACTTTGTTGCGGTCAGTCAGTTAAAGTGCCATACGTGATATACGCTTGGGCGATCATGTCTCGAAAGAGACATGACTGACTGGGCAGAAGATTATCCCGCAGTAGGTTGCCGAACAAGGCTATAGAACCCAATCTGTCCTGTTATTTAACCCATAACTGGAAGGAAAAGACGGGTTAATACCTTTCCCAAGGGTATTTGCGCATAAGTGAATACAATGGATTCAACTGGAATTCGAACTCGGCTCGTTGCGGTAAATGGTTTTATTAGTTAAACACAGAACTCATTGGGGAATATAAATCATCTATTTTTTTTTTAAAATTTGGCCTTTGTTTCCGAAAATCTGCTCCGAATAGTAAAATAAAAAATGCAATAAAACTCTGATATTATTTAATTTGATAAGCTTTTAATTGCTTGAATAAATAATAAAAATTAAGAACATTATAGTCTGAAAAAAAAACAAAAACAAATTTTTTTATTAATAATGAAATTTTAAAAGAATTTTCATTTTCATTTTTTTTAACTTATAACGTTTCAAAATTATTTTTAAAATACTTCAAAGATTTATTGCGGTTAGATTTTTAAGTTAATAATTGAAAATTATATTGTCTATTGAAAATTGAAAAGTTTAATACAAATCGTTTGGCCTTCATATTTTTAAACTAATTAAAAACATTTTTTTGTGTTTATTTGAAGATTTTTTTGTATGGTAATTTCTATGTGCAAATTAAAAGGTCAGATTTTCCTCCTCTTACCTGAAAGAAATTTGTACAATTTTGTCACTTGCGAACGCCATACACTTTTATCTTATCTCTAATCAACAACCTGTCAACACGTTTGATATACGGCGGGCAAGTCAAAAAGTTCAACTCTGAAATAGTTTTATTCTAAATTTCGCGCTATAAATAAGTAATACTTGTGTAAATCAGATTAATTTAACATAAAATTTGCTAATTTTTCAAAAATAATGTCACAGATGTATATTTTACTTGTGTCAGATTTTTAAAATCGAGAATTAACTTTTGTTTACAAATGAGTCGGTCGCTTAAAAATGGCCGAAAAATTGAGAGATTAAAAAAGTTTGAATAATTTTAGAATTCCAATCAAACTAATTTCTGTTTGAAATGCACCAGAGTATTTTGCTTACTGAAAATAGTAAATTTAATCATTTAGCTAAAATAAAAGTTTCAAGAAAACTTTTATTTTTAAAAATTCAATTTAAAATTTAGATATCGAAAATGAGTGTAGAGACTTACTTTTAAATATTCAGGGAACAACAAACCTGGTCGAAGGATGGCATCGGAACATAGACTCTACTTCATAAACTTAATACAGCAAGACTTATTGAACCAAGTAAAAGACAAGAAGAAGAGACAAAATTCTAGCTTATCAAAGCTTCAACTAGCCCTTTTGGTTGCAATATTGCATATACTGATTATCAAAAAGGAGCAAAATTAAAAGCAATCGCTAATAAATTCTTTTTATTTGAAGAGAAGAACTCTTTTTAATGCTTTGAAGATAATAAATAACAGGACGTTTTAATAGTGAAAAAATAAAAATTGAAATTAATTCTTTCAAGTAAAATTGTTATGATATTTATTTGGAGAGTAAGTAGCAACTTACCTGTTGGCCAGTTGGCAATCACTGGTGTTGAAGTTTATTTTTTTCCACGCTGAGTAAATTTTGACTCTCCTTTGTTTCGGGTAAAAGTTGAAGGTAATAAAATAACTGCTGAAATCTTTATCTTGCCACCCAGCATAATGTCATTGACCAAGAAATGGGGGTGGGGGTCAATTGAAGGTGAAGGAAAGCGAAAGACAAAAGAAAAAAAGTTTATTTTTATATTACAACAAATTGTTTCGATAAACGTGATTTTTTAACCAATGCACACTGGAACCGGTTGAAATCGGAAATTCTTGTTGACCGTTTCAGGGAATTCGGAGTCGACCTTTTTGCTAAAAAAAACAAAAAAACCTGCAATACGATCACCAAAAGGAGTGGAAAACGCAACGCAAGGCTTTCCTAAAAGGCTGAAAATCTGATCGAGCGTAGACTCAAGGAAGCGGCCGTGAAACCTAAAAGAAACGTTGACAGCAAAATAGTCGTTTCCACGACAGGGAACAAGAACTGTTATCAAAACAGCATTTCATGTTGAAGATTCTGAAGACACTAATGGATTCTTTTATGTACTTTTACAACTCACAAGACCTATTAAAACATTCACCTTTCTTATACTTTCAAGGTAAATATACCCCTCACTAAAGTCCATTTTTATTGCACATTCTTTTTTGTAATTTGCATTGTTTTTTATACGCTGCTATATTTCTTGTGATATTTCATGGTATTTGATTGATTTTGATCGTAAAAGTGATCGTTTTCTTACAACTGGCATTGAGCCTTTTTTTGTAGAAAAAATAAGCTATTCATCCAGGAATTTCTTACCTCTTTTTCCAGGTGCACAAACTCTAAATTATTTTAATAAAATTGTTTTGCTTTTATGTTTTTATTTATCACTGAGAATCTTTTCTCATTTTTAAACGGTGCACCTTGTCGTTACGCCTCCATTCTCCCCATTCTCAATTACATTAAAAATTTTAGCCGAACCCACAAAAATACATATATTTTTTATCCTTTTCTCATATGGAATCAGTTTCTGCATGAGAGATATTTACATCTAAAATAACTCCTTTAGCGTTTAATGCTACAAATGACAGCAGATTTATTTTTCTATGACATGTTTATATCGTATTACTATTTAGCAGGAACAAATCTGGCCCATTGTTGAAATTTTATTCGCCTGTTCGTTTCTTCGTTTTTCTTTCTTTCCTTTTCTCGCTAAGGCCGTTGAGAAATTTTCTTTAACCCTTTGTGTTATATTGAATTTCTTTTTATTTCCTTTCCCCTTTTGTTCACAGCAAATTTTTTTCTTATGACATAAAAAAATTCTGCACTCTACTAAAAACAGTTGCCCTCTGCAAAACAGAGGTTCCCTTCCCTTCAATCTGTTCATAATTAACCTTATTCAAATTTAAAAGAGGATTTGAGTTTGCTCTGCTGACTGCATAAACGTTCGTGTTTTTCTTATAGGTATTTTTGTTTCCCAACGTTGCTTTAAATTGGTTTGTTCTTGTTTTGTGCGGTTTTAGCCGCCATTTGTTTGCTTCCTTCTTTTAGGCGTGCTGTAGACGCCATATTGTCTCCTTGTTCGTTTCTGTTTGGCGTCAATTTTGCGCGCCATTTTGTACACGTGTAGGAAAGATGACCTCCGCTCCCACCGTCTCCCTTCTCCTTAAGAGAAAGGGGATACTTAAGAGTAAGATCTCCGGAACCTTAGAATATTTGGAATGCTTAGGTACCCCTTCCGAAGCTCAATTCCTTATTCTCAAGGAACAAATCGAAAGGTGTTTTTCCTCTATGTACATGCTGGACGACCAAATAAATAGTTCCTATTTGGAAAATGACACAGAAGAAGACATTGTCTCTTCATTTAATAAAGAGGAGACTCTGTATCGAGCCAGAGTCTTGGACAGCATTGCTAGGTTGCAGTGTTTGTCCAAGCCTGTGGGTTTTGCTGACTCACGGAGGATGAATTTTAAGACTACTTCTTATAATTTAACTCCTAAGTTGGAATGCCCCAAGTTTAACCGTAAGAGTTTCGAAAATGACAAGCTGTCTTTCTTGAACTTCCAGAAGGAATTCGTTAATTGTGTGGCAGGTTTGGATAGCGATGCTTTGAGACTCGTGGTATTAAAAAACCACCTTGAAGGCTATGCCTTCCAGCTAGTCCGACATCTGTCTATTTCCGACGCTAGTTTTGAAGCTGCCACGCTAATATTGGAAAGAGAATTTTTGGACAGAGGTAGTATTGTAGATTCCTTGTTTGCCTCTATTTTGGAGGGTGATAAAATTTATAATGATCTCGCTTCTGCTAAGAAATTCCTTGCGAATTTCAAGGCTCTGGTTTACGAGTTAAAAAACTCCTTTGACTTGGATTTCCTCGAGAAAGATTCTCCGGGAAATAAACTATTGAGTCATGTAGTGTTTAAAAATTGCCCCCTCCACTGAAATGTAAATTAATTCGTCGGGTAGGGGGCAATTACCCCTCCTTAGAAGATATTTTAGAAAACTACACTGAGATTGCTCACACCCTCGAATTGACCAAGCCTGTAGAATCTAACCTTCATAACATAGTGTCTAGTTCGAAGAAAATAAATAAACAGGAATCAGGAGTAAGTTGGTTACGAAAGAGCCCTCCACCCTGGAAAATTTTTTGTGAGACCGGTTGGAGTCTATTTTAAGTGTAACTTATGTAGGCATTCAATTGTGCCACTTACACCTCGCTTACTGACAGGGTAAAAAGGTGTGGAGAGCTGGGGTTGTGTGACCGTTGTACTAGCCCATCCCACGTGAGTAAAGCCTGCCCGGGTAAGGAGCTGAAACTCCATTCATGCTGGTATTGTAGCAGTCGTGGGCGCGCGGGCGCGCTGTGCCCCTTTCTTAACACTGCAATAGTTACTAATATTTGTTGGCATGTAGGTAGCTCAGACCTGTTGCCTATTATTGAAATTTCTGTTCGCAAGGGTTCTGTCGAGAAGAAAATTAACTGTTTAATGGACTCGGGAAGCGAGAGGTCCTACCTGACCCATTGTGTTCTGGATATGTTGAAGTGCAGAGAATTTGACATGAAAAGGGGAAAAAATATGATTAAAACCTTCTTGAATGCCGAAGAGCGGTGTTTTAAGGAGATTAAATTGCATGTCAGTTTTCCTAATTTTAAGCATCACATTCCATTTCTGGTGGGTGATAAATTGAAATTGACCTTCCATGTGAAAGGGCTAAGCCTAGCTGTGAACAACTAGAGAAGGAGCCAAGTTGGCTGCCAATTTTTCTGATATGAATAATGATACCTTACCGGTGTATGGGCTGTTGGGAGTGGATGTTTTGAAGCTTATTGAACACTTGCGGACACTGAAGTTTATGAGAGGTACCGTATGGGAATTTCCTCAGGGCATTGTACCCTTTGGAAATGTCGCTGATTTCATGCCTTCACATACTACAGATTCTGGTATTGAGACATGTGGTCTCAACTACAATCAAGTGATTACTGATCATTCTAGGTGTAACCTAACTCATGTATACTTCGTATTGAATCCCAAATCAGATTATGTGGATCCTTTGAGTTATTTTGACGGATCCTCGTTAGAGAGATCCGTGGAAAGATTATTCAGTTTAGAGACCCTAGGAGTCTCCGAGGACGAAGTTAGTGACTATGATAAAGACAGAATTGAATCATTTCGCGCCTCCATTTGCTTTAAAAACAATAGCTATTTTGTTAGCTTGCCTTGGCAAGAAGAAAAACTGTCTCTGGTCCCTTCAAATCACCAGTTGTCTCTATCTGTACTTCATAGTGTGGTGAACAAACTGACCAGACAAGGCCTATATGATGACTATTGCCAGGTTTTTCTGGATCAAGAGAGAGAAGGAATCATTGAAAGGTTCATAGTCGACCCTTCGGAGTTTAAAGATTATAAATGGATCCCTCATAGGCCTGTGATTAAGCAGGCTGACCAATGTTCTACCAAAATCTGACCAGTGTTCAACTGTTCGTTGAGAACTGGAGGTTACCCCTCCTGAAATGATTGTGCATATCCTGGGGTGAATTTATACTTCGATATGCTTGAGCTGCTGCTCAAATTCAGGACAGATCTTTTCGTCCTTTTCCCTTGTCAATAGCTATTCTAAAAAAAAAATTTCTAAAAGTAGCAATGTATATTGTTGGTGTGTGATTTACGTGCAAAATATTAAAATCTTTTGAATATGTACAAAACATGATTGTGTTAAGAGCATAATACTGTAGGATAGGTAAGAGCATAATACTGTAGGGTAGGTAGCTCCACTAAATCACTGAAAAGAAAAAGCATAATATGAATAAAAAAGGTAACAAACTTAAAAAACAAACTTTTTTCAACAAAATGTTTATATTATTATTAAAAGTGAAGATCAAAGTATTATTTATTTATAGTAAAAAAAAAAAAAATTTAATCGCTTTTAACACGTTCGAAATATTGGTAAAATGTCTTGTTCTGATTTTAGTTAACGGGTAACCAAACCGTTACGAGAGTTTATGATGGAAAACGTAATATTACATAACTCATTTTTTTTCCCTGGAAATTGGAAATTTTTGCAATAATCAAGTAATAGTCGCATTTTATTGAATATTTCAGGACTTATTCACAAATAAATGAAATTATTTTTTAAATTATTATTTAAAAAAAATATTGGTAAATATATTTTTTTTTTACATTTGTTACCCCTCCACGTAAATTCATAAAATTTTAAAAAATTAAATTTTCTTGCGATGATTGGTTTTATTAGTTAATCGAAGTACTCACTGGAGAATGTAAATCATTTATGTTTTTGAAAAGTTTTGCCTTCTTTTTCGAAAATCTCTTTCCAATAATGAAAAAGGAATATAACTATGACATTTTTTAATTTGATAAGCTTTCAATTGATTCAATAAATAATATATATTAAGGACATTATAGTCTAAAAAAATTGATTAATAATGAAATTTCAAAATATTTGTATTCGTTTTTTTAATTATAATAATTTATAAAGTCTAAAAATATTTAAAAATACTTCAAATATTTGTTGGGGTTAGTTTAAAAACCTATTAAGCGAAGATTATTTTTACTAATCAAAAAAGGTCATGTGTTTCAAAGTTTATTTCCCTTACAGGAAAACATTTGAACAATTATGTCACTTGTGATCACCATACACTTTATCTTATCTGTCAACATGTGCGGTAGAAAGGTCAGGAAGGTGAACTCTGTATTTAAAAAATAGTTTTATTATTAATACATGTGTAAATCAGATTTAACATTAAATTTGCTAATTTCGCAAAAATCATGTGTGACAGATGTATATTTTATTTTTGCAAGACTTTTAAAACCAAGAATTAACTTTTGTTTACAAATGTGTCGAACGCTTAAAAATAGCTGGAAAATTTAAAATTAAAACTAAAATAAAGGTTTCAAGAAAACTTTTTATTTTTAAAAATACAGTTTAAAATTTAGATATCGAAAATGAGTCGCTGTACCTACTGTGAAGAGTTAAAAAGTATAACTAATTTTTTGAAAAAATGTAGAAATTTTTAAAATGATATGTCCCGGAAAGGGATATATGTCTGATTCGAGATAGTTAAGCGGTTTAGGCAAATTTAAAATTGGTAGGACAATATAGTACCTAGACGTAATGTGCAGTACTCGTCGTATGCAGTATCCTGAGACGTAGACGTAGCCGAGAGACGTAGACCAATAGTCGTAGACCAGTAGACCTCTAGTCGAAGACCTGTGGACGTAGACCGCTAGTCGAAGACCTGTAGACCTCCATACGTTCTCGCCTTCATCTGTATTTATGGCTGACACCAGCCAATCACATTACTGTGAGGGGGAACCAAGGTGTATGCATATTCATTACATAAAAAAAGAAAGCAAAAATAATATGACAATCATGAGGAATAAAGTCACTCACTGAGTGTAGGTACCTCCGCTAAGATGCTTAAAAACAGCATAGCATGAAGAAAAAAGGACTAAAACTAAATAAAAACGAATTTTTTCTATCAAAATTTTATGTTGTTTATAAGAGGAAAGATCAAAATATTTTTTAATTATTTAAAAATTTATCTTAATCCTTTCTAACACTTTCGAAATTTGGGCAAAACATCTTATTTTGATTTTCAATAGCGGGTAACCAAAACATTACGACAGTTTACAATGGATAATGTAATATTACGTAACTCAGTTTTTGTTTTCCGGTGAAAAACATTAATTTTGAAATTCTTGCAAAAATCAAATATTTGTCGGGTTTTAATGAAACTTTCAGTGCTTATTAACAAATGAATGAAATTAATTCAGAAATTATCATTAAAAAAATATTGGTAACATTTTTTATATGTTAGCCCCACTCCACGTAAATTCATGAAATTTTAAGAAATTAAATTTTGTTGGAAAAATTGATTTTATTAGTTAAACGCAGGACTCATTAAGGAATGTAAATCATCTATTACATTTTCGAACATTTGACCTTTATTTTCGAAAATCTACTCCCAATAGAAAAATAAAAAGTGCAGTAAAACTATGACATTATTTAATTTGATAAACTTTTAATTGCTTTAATAAATATTATATATTAAGAACCTTACACTCTGAAAAATTTTTTTTTTGGGGGTTAATAATGAAATTTAACAAAATCGTTTTCATTTTTTAAAATTATAATCGTTTATAAAGTTTTAAAAAATATTTTTAAAAATTCAAAGATTTGTTGGTATTAGGTTATTAAGTTATTAAGTGAACACTATAATTACTAAACGGAAATTGAAAAATTGTCTGGCCTTCGTGTTTTTAAAACAATTTTTAATTTTTTTAGTATTTTAATTTTTTTTGTATGGTCATTTCTGTTTGTTCATTAAAAGGTTAAGTGTTTCACGATTTCTTCCCTTACAGGAAAACAACTGGAAAATTTTGTCAGTTCTGGTCGCCATACACTTATCTTATCTCACACCTGTCTGGCTGTCTGTCATCACATGTCAAATCATACGGGGAAAGGCCAGAAAGATCACTGTGAATAATAAATAGTTTATTCTAAATTCCATACTATAACTAAGTAATACTTGTGTAAATCAGATTCATTTAACTTTAAATTTACTAATTTTCCAAAAATAACGTATCAAAGATGTATATTTTATTGTTGCAAGATTTTTAAAACAGAATAAACTTTTGTTTATAGATATATCTATCGCTCAAATATGGCCGAAAAAATGAAAAGAATTAAAAAATATCTCAAAATTTTAGGCTCCAATCAATATAATTTCTGTTTTAAATACACCAGAGTATTTTGCTTACTGGAAATAGTCAATTTAATCATTTGGCTTTCAATTAAAGCTAAAATAAAAGTTTAAAGAAAAAATATTTTTAAAAATTCAATTAAGGGAGATTTTTTTTGCTAGGTATTGAAAATGAGTGGAAGTACGTAAAGTGCTGCTATATTAAAGAACGCGCATTGCGTTGCAGTGGATATCGGCTCGGACCGAGAAATCGGAAAGCCGAGTTAGAATTCCAATTGAATTTCTTGCATTCGCACAAATACCCTTGAAAAAGGTATTAATACGTTTTTTCCTCCAGCTATAGGTTAAATAACAGGACAGATTGGATTCTATAGCTTTGGTTGGCAACCAGTCTATCGCAGAAAGTAATGGGAACAATCTTCCACCCATTCAGTCATGTCTCTTTCGAAAGCGTTTATCACATATGGCACTTAGCATACTTATATTAAAGAAAATGGATGCTTTTTGTGGAATGAAAGTAAAACAATTCTACCCTATATTTCCTTATATTTCTAAAAAATCAAGGAATTATCCAATTCAAACGATTTTTTTACTTATTTTTATTTGCTTATACCTTTATAAACGAATTCAATACTGAATAGGGTATTTTATTAGAAAAGCTCGTTGAAATATTATTTTGGAGTTTTTTTTACCCCACTTTTCGATATCTCGTCTGTACTTTTAATTGGTGGGTGGCTTAGTGGGTAGGGATCTACGTCAGTTTTTATTTCACATCTTCATAAATAAAAAAATTGTAAAGATTTTATTTCAGTAAGAAATTTGTGCAACATCAACTAAACATACTGAAAAAAATTTTTTATCCTTGATAATTCAATATAACTCATTAAGTACTTCCTTTCGGGAATTGTTGATTGCATAATTTGATAAAATATATTATTTCCTTTAGAATGGACGGAGTAAACTCTACTCTTAATAGTTAATGTTTATTTTACAAAAAAATATATTACTTGTAATTTTCAGTTTGATTTTGAATTTCACTGAGTTGAAGAATCAAAAAATGCTAAGTATGATGTCATTAAAATGTGAATATTTTAAAAAGAATTTATTTAATTTTTTTTTTTTAGCAACTGTTAGAAAATATCATGGATTGAACATGTGAGCAATGATGAGGTCTTGGAAATGATAGAAACAAAAAGGAAGTTAATACTGAGTATCAGGAAGAGACAACTGAAGTTCCTGGGACACGCAATGAGGATGGAGGGCTTGGAGAATCTGATACTAACAGGCCATATAGAGGGAAAAAGAGACAGAGGAAAGCAACATAACATATTTGAAGGACCTAATCAGGTGTATGACGGAACGAGGATTTCATGGTGTAACAGGAGAAGGCGTGCTCAGAGCCACCAGGGATAGGGAAATGTGGAAGGCCATGATCGCCTATGTCCTGAAGGAACAAGGCACATAGAAGAAGAAGATTATTTTTCTATGTATTTACAAAAAGGAAATTCTTCTGATTTGTCGCCTTTGGCCGTTCTATCAAATTTCATAAATGTATATTGGTGCCTACACTAAATCGCTAAAAAACAGCATAGTATGAATAAAAAAGGTCCCAAACTTAAAACAAACTTTTTAACTTCAAAATGTTTATATTATTATTAAGAGGGAAGATCAAAGTAATTTTTAATTATTTTAAAAAAATTTAATCTCTTCTAACATTTTCATTCCTTTTATTACACTTAAGAGAATAAATAATTTTAGTTTATTTTTATACTTTAGAAGTAACTATTTTTCTTAGTAAATGATACATTTGATTCATTGATTTTATTTAATTTTTTAATATTTTCTTGTATATTTCATACCACATTTGATGCAATTATATTTTAATAAATGTTAAAAGAATTATTGAATTGATAATGTTAATTGATTGTATTCACTTTCTTAATTATTTATTGATATCCAAGTGAAGCCATTATGATTGGATTAAGTCAAACAATTGTTCAGAAATACCGTAGTCCCGGAGCTTGAACAGAAGGCCAGCATACTAAATCCTGTCAAACGCTTTCGAGATATCTAGAGTAACAGTCCGAGCTTTGCCATTATTATCAAGATCCTGGTATACATATTCAGTGATAGCCGTTAGCACATCAGCGTTACACTTGGTGAAGCGGAAACCATTGTTGTTTGTCAGAGAGTAGTTCGTGAGAGGTGAGTTGCTTAACTACTTCAACATTGATTAGAGCCTCGAATACTTTACCGAAAAGCGGTAAGAGGCTAATAGGGCGATAGTTAGAGTTCAGGAGATTCACCAGAGTTCTTAAAACCAGGACCTACAGAGAAGGATTTCCAACAAGCAGGAAGCAGAAAGGCAAGAGTTTAGAGTTTGGAGAAGACTGGAGCCAACACAGAGACACATTTCGTTAGGACGATGACTGGGATAATCAACTCCGCTTATTCTATGGGGGTCTAATTTAGAAATTATGTCCAAAATCATAGACGGGATATGCATATATCACACGAGTTGTTTTCGATTGTAATTTGGATGTGGGTACTCCAGACGAGTTGCAAGAGAATTTGAGAGCAAATCATTCAATCTTGTCTGCTATAGATGTGAGTATTTCGAATTGATTGAATAGAAGAGACATTGAGGGTTTGCTGTTGTCCAGGATACACTTGCATATCCGTCTGTAATCTCTAAAACCAAACTTGCGAGAAGCTATACGTTGTTTCACTCTATCAGCAAGGAATAACTTTGCATCATTTAGAATACGCTTGCATTCATTACAACCAAAGACAAAGAGACTTCTAATGTAATCAGACGTGTTACTCCGGTACAAACGGAAGGAGTGATATCCTTGTACGATAGCAGCCGACCATGCAGGTGAAAACCAAGGAGATAAACGAGATTTCCTTGCTGGAATGAAAGCATTGATGCCGGATTTCACCCAGGAGATTTCAGAGGCACAGTCTTGAACAGGGAGACTAAAAACTTTGTTCTAATGGACGCCATGAAGGAAGTCACGGAACTAATCCCAATCTACACGTTGATAACAGAAATATATTTCTGTTTGTAGGAGGATCCTGAATGGAGGAGGAGCCGAAAGGGATATTTACATACATCACTGTATGAGCAGAGGTGTTATGAGGGAAGATCTGCATAGCATGACATAGCCAGGGATTGAAGTAAAGAGTATATCTAGAAGTTACTGGAGAAACGCGTGGGAAAGTTATCAACTTACGGGAGAGATTGGGTAATTGAGATGTTTATGGTTTGAACGTCAGCAAGATCGACGACAGAGTGTTTAAGCCACTTGGCATGATAGGCATTAAATTACCGAACACAAATACATTAGCAAATGGATCTAAGGAAACGGCCTTGGCTATATTGTCAGAAATACTATCGAGTATGCAACAGTCACGAGAGAAAGGAGAGCGGTACAGAAAGAAGAGATGGCTAGCTGAGTTCACTAGAGAAAGATGGAGACACACATAAGAATCGTAGGGAGATTCAGGAGAGATCTCCCGAGCCAAAAGGAGATGTTCATGGACATGAACTCCCAAGCCATCAAGAAATCAGTAGGAGTAGATTGCAGAGTGAAGTTTAGTTCACAGAGAGTTAAGATGTCTGGTGACTTTTGATGAGGAATGATTCCACACTGTAAAAGTTAGTACGAATATCAAGGATGTTAGAAATTTTAATGCAATGCAATATTTATCATTTACATATATATATATGAAAACAATTTTATTCATAAATGTATAAACATTGATAAAATTGTTAAAATACATGAACCAACTATAAAGAAAACCCTTATGATTTACCATTTTATCAAGTTCAAATCAATTGGCAATTAACCGATGTTTTGCCAAACATTCCAATAATCAATTTAAGCAGACTGGGTTATTTAGTCTTGAGTAGCAGCCAGTCTAGGATAATGAAAACTCTTAACAAGCCTAAAAAAGGATCGGCCCCATCAGATTATCTTGCCATAGATTTACCCATTGCTGTTACTGCTGTAGTGCATGTGGTGTACCTACAACTCTAATTGGTTACAGGAACTCAGAACGGGGTATTTTAATCAATTATTTTAAACAATATTAGATAATTGTTCACATTACAAGTAAGCATAAACTCTAATGCAATTCTTTTTGCGGTAATATTAAAGATGAAAAATCATTGAGAATCATTTCTTTTTGAATAAACTATGCGAAACATGTTGGAAAATTTGTCTTTCTTGTAAATAAAATTGATTTTAAATGCAGATTAGTTAAAACCAACTTGTATGATCTATGAAAACGTTTTCCCCGTAAATATGCTGTGTCTAAAGAAAATGGTACATATTCAAACACAAACCACCGCAAAGATATTCGCACACTTGAAGGATTCCATTAGATGAAACTTCATCAAATTCTGCGGAACAAGTGTGCAGAACCGAATCACGATGCAACGAAGTTCCCTTCGCGCAAAGATGGTGAGTCTAGAAGTCTTCCTGACACGACACCGACTTTGATGGTTTGAACACCTTGCCCGAATGCTGAATGTTGAAAAAATAGATAAAGAACACTACTGGAAACTATGTAAACTTAAGGAATCAGCGCATATGCTAGGCTACAAAAATCTTCAAGCATAGAAATAAATACAATATGGGGACCAGTAATACGGAGTGCTAGGAAAAATCATTAGCGTCAAAGATTGCAATATGAGCTCTTGGTCCATCCTTCAGTATATTTAGTAGATATAAACCTACTGATAATCTCTTAGTAGAGTCACATAGGTAGTAATTCGAATACCACCAGTACTTTTTGCATTCATACAATTTTTCATTTTAAGCATTTCAATTCAACTATCCTAATTTTATTCTAACTATCTCAGCTCAACCAAACATACCCAAAATTTAATAGATTTCGCAACCATTTTCTCCAGTCTCACAGGAATTGTGTCAACTGATTTCACCAGGAACTCTTGCGGTATAGAAGACAAACCTTCTTATATTTGCGCTTCAGGTACTTTTAAAATCTTGATATGGCATATTAGACCCCGAAACAAGGACACACACACACACACACACACACACACACACACGTGTGTGTGTGTGTGTGTGTGTGTGTGTGTGTGTGTGTGTGTGTGTGTGTGTGTGTAATTTAAACCTAGTGAGCCAAGAAACCTACCAAGGTTTCACCTAAGTGGATCTTCAGGGAACGCTGGCTGAAGAGGAAAGTAAGAACGACAAGATAAAGGGAACTCAATAACCCACGTGACCAAAAAAAGGAAGACACCAAACACAAATTATTGAATTCTAAAACAGAAATACTTAATAAGTGTAGACATGGGAAGTCTTGGCTTTTGGATTAGGTATGTTTGGTAGGTTTGCCTATTCCCTTAATTTCTTTAGTTGTCGTTGGTTGGTTTAGTTTTTCGTCTTCGCTAGGTTATTGTTTATTTTTTGTTTTCTTAATAAAAGTTCTCCCCTATTACCCTACTTCTCCAATGGAGAGAGTTGTGACACAAGGTCATTTTTAACCCGGGGAACCTGAGCGCGTACGTGTTGGATTCATTTGCGTCCCAAAGGGAAGCGGCACCATATACTTATAAGCTGCTGGGGAGGTAGATTTAGTTTCAGCCTGGGCCAAAGTGTTCGGACTAGAAGAAAGCAATATTCTCGATATTCTCCATGAACTGAGAAATCACTACCGTTTGGGTCAATCTATCAGATCTTAGCACTTTTCACTTTCAAAAAATTAACCAAATATCAGAGTTTATAGTGGAATCTTATCTTGTCCATGCACATATCCTTTCAACAAAATTAAAATGAGATTATGTTTTCATTTTTACGGTTGTGTAATCTCAAGGGTTGGTGTTACGAATATTGGACGAATATTTGGCTTAATCCAATCGTTCTTAACAAATTATCTAATGAAGGATATACTGAAAGCCTCGCTTCCAGATCTTTTCATATTAATAAATTCAACAAATCTGACAAATTAAACTTGGCAATTTCTCTTGAAAAGGACCTCCAACCAATACTTAACATGTACATGTCAACGCCTCCAAAACAAAAGTGCTTTCATTTAATCATCACAGAGAAAATGTTCGGTCTGCCATCAGTGTTGCTCATGCTAAACTCCAGTAGAGCAACACACTGCAACTTCTTAGCCTCAGGTTTCCAGCAGATATGAAATGGAACGACTATATAGAGTCATTTGCTTCGTCTACCGAAAGGAAAGTTGATTCACTGTCATGCCATAAATTTGTATCTCTTCTGAATCCATCTTGCACATCTATAAACTTAGCATTCGTTTGTGCATTTAATACTGATGCCATATCTGGTCTGGCGCTCTTGCTGTATATCTCGAGATTCTTGACAAAATCCAAAGATACAATTGTCACTCTATTCTAACAAATTCATTCGCTCGCACTCCTCCCTTCCGATATCTTGTTTCCCTGATTACTACAGTCTTCAAAGATTTAAATGCAACGTCAATAGCTATCTTCTGTCATCATGAACTCTGTTTTTTCTTCTTTTCCTCAGTTCTCTCCATTCTCAGTGTTCTAATTCTCTTTCACTTTCAGCACTAGCATTCCCTGCATTCAAGTGGAAATTTGGTTTCATGAAGTGATACCGAATTTTAATACAACCCAGAATTGTAAAAAAAAAAAAAAGAAAAAAGAGAAGAATGTGAAAATGAAAGTGAAAGTGAAAGTAGCAGAAAGTTTGAAAGTCTGAAGAAATGCTAAGAGGACTGGCAAATTGTAAGTAAAAAGAGGATAAACATTGTGGAAAAGAAGCAGCAAAAATAAAGGAACACATAGAAATATTACACTGCTATGCTTTACCGTGAAAAGAAAAGAAAGTAAAGAACTCATTTGCATCGATGATTGCGCAGATGTTTGCAATCTAAGGGCTTAATTATTGCACAAGGTAGAATAATAAAACACTGATTATGGCAGCCAAAGTTTGCAGCAGCTCTGACTGGAGGACAAAAATGGATTTACAAATACGACGACGAATGTATTACTGTACGGAATGCACTTGTGGAAAGGCACGGCATTATAATTACTTGTCACCTAGACAAGTATATTAGAGCGAACATTATTAAAACTAAGATAAAGTTAACATAACCGAATAATAAATGTTAGCTATGAGAAAACAGAGATAAAACATATAATCGCATAATAAACGTATACCGCAAAAGTAGTTAAAAATGTGTACTGTTACAGACATGTCTGGGTAGGAAATGTGCAAGTCAGCATCTATCTTAAAGAATAGAAGGGATGCATTCTTTAAAACAATCAGATTAATTCAAGCAAATCACACAATCTAAGTCAGGAGACTAAATCTGGTGATCGTAAACAAACAAAAAAAAAAAAGAAAAATGAAAAGAACTGTAAATTTGTGGATGATGTTGTTATCGCATATCACATAGCAATAGTGAGAGAAAATGAAAAGCTAGAAAATAGACTTTGCCAGTGTATGGAAGAAAATGACGGTTATTTCAATATTTAATAAAGCACTTGGGGCATCTATGAAGGTCATTTGCAAAGAGATCGGGCGTGTTAAAAATTCCAAGTAAGAATTGAAACAATTCAAACGACAACCTGAGGATAAACATTAAGGAAACAGTGGGAAGTTGAGGACTATTAACGAGATTTGCTATTTTCAGATTTGACAGGAGGCAAAACTCACTGACTACATACACTGGGAACTGCGCAACCGATTTGGTTTCGGGAATGTAGAAAAATGCTATCAGCACAATTCAATGGCGGTACTAAAAAAATGGATAAAATGCTCTGGTAGTTTGGGATCTAGACCGGCTACTTTATTTAGACGAGAAGAACTGACAAATCTTAGAGACAACGAATCACTGGATTCAAATGAAAAAGTGGAAAAATACTAGGACCTCATCTGTTAGCTATGAAAAATGGGGTCTGCGAAAGAGTTAGGCATATAATAGCCAGCGCTGTTAAACATTTGCCCAATAACGATAGCGATCAGATATCTAGTGCAAAATGCAATATAATAATAATAATCGATGCACTTCAACATAACTGAAAAATTATGCATCATGCATGTGACTGTTGTTCCTATCTTCACTGGGTTACCCGGAATAAAACCCCTATAAAGTAAGCTAAAATAATTGGATATCTAAATAGTATTGATGCCATCCATTTGACATCGTTATTGGAAACAGAGTCTTAAAAGGCGTGAGTTGCAATATTTAGGAGACGTGTAGTCTTTTGATCTCCTTCGGAAGTCAACTGAAAGAAGAAATATATATATATATATATATATATATATATATATATATATATATATATATATAACGCAACCTTATCATTAGCAAAAAATTTCCAGTGAAATCCAGAGTATATAACACTAACATTATTTATAAATTCAAATCACCCATAGGGAACTGCCTTTCTGTCAAAAACAAATTTATGTTAAATCTACTATAAACTCGCTTATCTATACAACTGACCTTACATCTCTTAGATAATAGATTCACAAGGACACACAAAAACCAACATCTAAACATATTAACTCTGATACACAACATACTAATCAAAAACACAAATGCAATACACACCTCAAACTGTAATTAAGAAACGTCTAAAAATAATAGAATGAATCATTTTAAAAAACATAAAAATCAAAATAAATTAAGGACAACCCTTAATTACATCAACTACAAAACGGTTATATATTGACCGCGTTAAATTAAATATGCAATAAAAAAACATTACCAAAAAATCCTATCAGTTATTTTAATAGGGTGTATTAGAGTGAGGTTGCTCCTCAAATATGCAATAATAAGAAATAATTTCGGATATTTACGTTGTTTCAAGTACAAAAATACGGCTAACAGATATTGATTCGAAGACGTTCCAAAGATAGTGGTATTTTCTTTATGTAGATAATTGAACATTACCTTATCATGGCATAGCCTAATTAGTAACGTCACTGTTGAGTGAAAGACCAACAAAAGGCACTGTAACATCGAAAATGAACTGAAGACAGAGATTATGGCATCATTCACCAACTTAAACAAGGAGACTATCCAGAAGAGATGCAGGAGATTCTGAAGTCACCTGGAGACCGTAGTTAAAGCCAGTGGTAATTTTATTGAATAAATTTACTCTTAAGTATTTCAAAATATTTTTGTATAATTTTGGTAAGTATATCTGCTAAAATGAGATGTCACTGTTATTTTCATTTTTGCATAATTTAGACGACAATAATAAATCGCACCTTGTACGACTTAGCTTAAATTTTTTGTTATGACATGTAACTCTTAAAAACATCTTTTCAAATGATTTACAATAATTATCAGTTATTATATTGGCATTATCAACAACTATGAAGGGACCTGTAATTTTGTGATCAAGTATGCTAACCGAAAACATAACTGACCCTCACTTTCTCTCTCTGTTACAATTTATGTCTTTCCATGGAGGATCTAATCTCTAATTTAACCAGCAGGTACATCAAATATGACTCGATGTTTATCGCATTTAACATGAAAAATGCAGCAAATATTTTGCGCATTTGAATTCCTTGCATTCACTTATGCACATATACCCTTGGGAAAGGTATTAATCCGTCTCTTCCCTTCAGTTATGGGTTAAATAACAGGACAGATTGGGTTCTACAGCCTTCGCTGGCAACCAGTCTACCGCAGAAAGCAATGGCAACCTACTGCGGGATAATCTTCTGCCCAGTCAGTCATGTGTCTTCCGAGACATGTTCGCCCAAAGCGTGTATCATGCATATCACTTAACTGACAATGCACATAATGCAGTATATTTTATACAAAGCCAATACCTTAAACTAAACAAATAAAATAAACAAACACAAGAAAAAAATAAAAACAAACAACAAACCTAAATAAATAAGTTAACAAATTTACAAACTACAAATGGATACGTAAACACATGTAATTATAATAACAATAATCAACAATAAAAAATTAAGCAATCTAAAGCGAATTGTACGCGTGTCTGCTCGTCCGTTTTGTGATCAGGGTGAATCATAAAAAAACCTGATGTAATAGGTAGAAATTACTGTCTTTACACGTGATTAAAAATGGAATCAATAAGTCATTTAAAGTTTAATTTAAATATCGAACACAGTGAAAGGTTAAAAAAAAGCAATTCTTCACTAAAGGTTTAATTTTAATTTCGCTTTTCGTTGCAATTGATATCGTCTAATTAAACCGTAAAAACTTAAGCTGGGCATGTACATTGGTCATTATATGTTTTCTTTTCTTTTTCTAACACGCGTACCGTGAAGTATTTGAAATATTACATAGTTCAGATTCCCTAATGTATTTTAAGAGTGGGTTAATGTGAATGGATCACAAAGAATGGTTAATCTAAAAGAAAAGAAAAATTTGTGCGCAAAATAAATGTAGACAAACTACGGAGATTGGTTGTAAAAGATTTTGCCGAATTAAAGGGTCAAATTTTAAACCGTTCACCCTGTTCAATAATTAAATTTAACTTTAAATGGTCATTTATTTAATTTGTAATCGCGTGTTAACTACAGTAATTTCTGACTGTTACTTCAGGCTATTTACGATGATTCACCGTCATCGCAGAACGGACGGACGTGTTGCAGCCTACTGTTCCTACTTGTTATAACTTTTAACAAAAGGGCGACCTTGACCTCGCACGCAAAAATCAGCAGCCAGGAGATGTTGCTGATTACTGACCCTTATTATCAGTGTCACTTTCACCGAAATTGCCCTCTTAGTCCCGTCGAGCAGGATCAAAGGCGTAATATCTGTTCCCAGATACTCGCTACCTGTTCGCCGGCGTAGAAGCAATGACAGCTAAGATCAGCTGTAACTGGGTAATTATTGACCAATGCCCTGAGCGTACGCGCTCAGGTTCCCCACGTTAAAAACCGACCTTGTGTCACAACACGCTCCAGTGGAGGAGCAGGGTAAATCCCGACCAGCTCAGAATCTTCGTATCCAGTTACCGCGGGTACATTACTGGGTAAGCTTTGCATCCAGTTACCGCGAGTAAATTACTGGGTAATCTTTGACCAGTACGCGCTCAGGTTCCCCAGGTTAAAAATGACCTTGTGTCACAACTTGCTCCATTGGAGAAGTAGGGTAAATCTCGGATCTAAGCGTAATGTCTGTTCTCAGATACTCACTTCCTGCTCGCCTGCAGCACTCGCAACCTGTCAGCGGGTGAGTAAGTTTGGAAGACAACGACAAGCAATGAACAACTTTGACAAGCTATGACCAGTTAAGACAAGCTTTGTACCCAGTTAGCGCGTAGGCTGGGTTCGAGTTATCTTTGACCAGTAACCCGACCGTTCGCGCCCGGGATTCCCGCTTAAAAAACCGACCTTGTGTCACATCTTGTCTCAGTGGTGAAGGATAAGTAAATAAACCTCCTTGGCCTGGTGGAAAGGATTAAAATGTATTATCTGTTCTCAGATACTTACTGTCTGCTCGTCGACTGGGTAGCAAGAACCAGCTAAGACTAGCTTTTGACCAACTTTGACAAGCAATGACCAACTTTGTACCCAGTTACCGCGTAAGCGGGGGCTGGGTAATTATTGACCAATGCTCGAGCGTACGCGCTCAGGTTCCCCACGTTAAAAACCGACCTTGTGTCACAACACGCTCCAGTGGAGGAGTAGGGTAAATATCAAGTGTAGTATCTGTTCTGAGATACTCACCGACCGACTGCAGCACTCGCCACTTGGTGGCAGATGGGTAAGTTTGGAAAGCAATCACCAGCTTTGACAAGCAATGACCAACTTTGTACCCAGTTACCGCGTAAGCGGGAGGGGCTGGGTAATTATTGACCAATGCTCGAGCGTACGCGCTCAGGTTCCCCACGTTAAAAACCGACCTTGTGTCACAACACGCTCCAGTGGAGGAGTAGGGTAAATATCAAGTGTAGTATCTGTTCTGAGATACTCACCGACCGACTGCAGCACTCGCCACTTGGTGGCAGATGGGTAAGTTTGGAAAGCAATCACCAGCTTTGACAAGCAATCACCAACTTTGACAAGCTATGACCAGCTACGACCAGCTTTGTACCCAGATAGCGCGAAGGTGACAGCTGGGTAATCTTTGACCAGTTACTAGAGCGTTCGTGCCTGGAGTCCCCACTTTAAAAAACCGACCTAGTGTCACATTTCGCCTCAGTGGCGGATGATGGGTAAATAAACCTTCCTTAGTCGGGAAACTAGAATCAAAGTGTAGTATCTGGTCTCAGATACTCACTTTTCACTCTCCGGTCACCTCTAGCTAGGCGTACGCTTCATTTGCGATCCATTACGTTTTAGTTAGCAGCCGGTCCAGCTTTAGGTTTGATTCTTCTTCGGAGGTGGAACGATCTAGACCGCTTAAGATCCCGTTACTCGCGGTCGGTCCGGTAAAGGTGACGATAACTATTCAAGTCGAATTGATGTGGCTTTCGTACGTTCTATTTTGCAGCGATCCCGTTTAACCGCGGTTGAATCCCGAAAAGAAAGCAAAACACGAGCCAGTCCACGGTCGCGCAAACACGTGCTAGCTCGCCTACTTGCTTGGGTATGTACACGTGTTAGACAGCAACCGAACCTGTCCTCCTTTCCTGCCGACCGACGATTTCTCGCCTGCGCCGTTCCAGCCTTCCAAGGACGACTTTCCAACCTGAGCTGTACATGCGATGTTTCTGCTGGCCGACGACGTTCCAGCCTGTGTTGATCCTGGCAGACGTTGACGACGTTCCAGTCTACTATCACATTATCTCTAAAAGAGAAGTTAAAGATGCTTGACTTGATAAATTTGTCAAACTATGTTTTTATATTTGAATGGCTTGTATTTGAGTAAGTGTGCTTACACACACAATTTAAGGTTCAATTTCTACATTTTTATTTCTTCTAAACCATTACACTGAATATTAATTGTTTTTTCACTATATTTTGAATGTTTAGTTTTCGAATATGTCTGACTTTGTGTAGAATACATCTCTTTATCTCAGATAATTAAGAAATTTTAAAGATTGTAGTTTAGAATCTATTACTAAGGATTATTTTAGTAAAACAAGGTTTTTAGTTAATCATGACCAGGGTGTTTGCAGTAAATCAAGATTTACTAAAATAGAAATATTTTAGATATGAAGTGGAGAAGGAGAGCAGTATAAGTTTTTGTGTGTATGTGTGCGTGTATATATATATATATATATATATATATATATATATATA
This sequence comes from Ascarosepion bandense, assembly GCA_037127315.1. Classification (NCBI taxonomy): domain Eukaryota; kingdom Metazoa; phylum Mollusca; class Cephalopoda; order Sepiida; family Sepiidae; genus Ascarosepion; species Ascarosepion bandense. The sequence goes on from JBBBDQ010000414.1 coordinate 3,467,153, forward strand.
TATGTGTGTGTGTGTGTGTGTGTCTGTGTCTGTGTGTAAATTATGAAGGTTTAATGTCTTTAAAGGCAAGTTCATTATCTAAAACAGCAGTAATAGTCAAGATAAAGAAAAATTCAAGAGACTTATCTTAAGATCAACTTCCTGGTTCTGTTGAGTGGTGTATCAGCAAAATTTGAAGTCAGTTCTATAATTTTTGGGAAATTACCTTAATCTTTACACACACACACACACACACACACACACACACACACACATATATATATATATATATATATATATATATATATATCATTGTCACTATCAAGAAATGTTCTCAATGTTAAGGTAACAATCTGGAATACATTGCATCAGATTTACATCTTGTACTTGTACTTACGTATATTTAAGTATTTTAGATAAAAAAATTCTTACAATTGTGGTACTTTTCATTACTTTGGCTAAATTTTTTTAAGAATTCTTAGCTTTTTGCATTCCATAAAATATTTTTACTATAATTATTTCATGTATGTTTCCACCAGATTTGAGATGGTCATCAATGGATATTGAGTTTGATGGCAAGTCTCCTTTAAACTTAACTCCTTTTGCTAATTTTAGCACTGATGGATTTGAATGACCTGAATCTTTTAATGAATCTCCAGTTTCCCCAGTCTGAAATCATGTTTTTGGCATAGTCCCAAAACATGCCAATTCTTAGGGGCTGTATGATAACCATTATACTCCACAATTCCCAGCTGAGGTCCTGATATTTTTGTTTCTATTTTTCTCCTCCTCCTTCAAAATCTTTCCACACTAGCTATGTGGTGGTTGATAGGGCCAAATGACAGCAACTCATCTCAAGTTTGACTTTGACACTGCTACTTTGAACTCTATTTCTTCTTTCCCTCTTTGAATGCAAGATTCTAATGATCAGTGGTACTAATTTTATTACTTTGACAAAAACTTCAATGAAAAATATTCCAGTAACTTTCAATACTTTAGTGTCACAGATGTACACTGAAATTTATTTATCAATTTTCACTTGATTTATGTACATTTTCATTTTATTTCATTTCATTTTTTAATGTCTGTTTCTTAGATGTTTTTTTGCTTTTTTAATTTAATGCAAAATTTTACAGACAATAGAAAATACTATTATTATAAAAGGGAATTGCTTTTTTCTAACTTTTTTACCTGTTTATACATGTCAATAATTCATACATACGTATGTAGTTACAAACATGCACAGATGGATATATCTGGATGATTCACTAAGTTATTTTTATATTTAAAGGAAGAAAATATTTTTGTCAATAAAGTATAACAAATTTTAATTTTGTTAATTTTCTTTATGTATATTTTACACTTTATGCCTTTTCACAAGCTTATTTTTTTGACAATATTTTGTTTCATAAATTCTTCATTTTTTTTTTTACCGTGAATTCTTTAGAACAGTTTTATATAAATGCAATCTAACTTTTTCTTCCTGTTAATTTGATAAATGTATCACCTTGGCAGTAAATTATTAAATGTAGAAAGTGTCCATGAAGAAAAAAAATGCACCTTGGTGAGTGAAACTTGTTTTCAGACACAATATTGTGTATATTCTTTTTCTTGAATTTAAGAAATCAGTGAAGCAAAGTGTAAAAATTCTGATTTGGAAAGTCTGTTTCATTTTCCCTTACACAGAAGTAATTTATCATGATACTATTTCCTTATGGAGCTTTTTTTGGTCTCACCTTTTCTACTGGCATAAAGTGGAGTGGTTAGATTCAGTCGATTGTGATATGTCCCGGAAATATATATATATATATATATATATATATATATATATATATATATATATATATCCAACTGCATTTTAATATTTTTATTTAGGATTTATACTTGTACGTACTTCCTAATATTTAACCCGACTTGTTCACCTGCTTTTGTGTTTTTTACGTAGCTATCAATCTTTTTTCTCGCTCGACAATGTGAGCTTTTGTGCCAGATACGGCTACAATTTAATAATTTTTTTATTCTGGTAAGGACACTCTTTAAACACGAGTTAGGAAGCAAATTGTCTTGTTTTTTTTTTATTGGTTTAATTTAGGGAGAGAATCATTTTTTTTCGGCGTACTTTTATGCCAGATTACTCAATATTTTTCGAATTTTTACGTACGTTTACGAATCTCTGACAGTTCTCCGCTATTTGGAAGGTTTGATTCATTTTCTAATTTATTTAGAACTCTACGTATAATTTTTAGCATCTTTAGCTGAAAAGAGTCCCTGAACAAATATCTGACGCTTGAAATTATTTTCACTCAATTCTGACAGTTTGAAATCATTGCAATGCTTGTCCACTACCGCCGCGAACGTAGTGAAATCTTCAGTATTTTTTCTGGTTAAATTCATGCATTTCCATCTCTTATGAAAGAGTAAAGTCTTAGGACTAAAAAGTTCTGTGAGAAGTTTAATCGCTTCAGTGAATGTCAATTCATTTGTTTTATGGAGTAAAATATAATTCACAAATTTTCTGATCTCTGCTGTGCCCAGTTTTTGAAGAAGATAGTGAACTTTCTTAGAGTCCGACCAATTTATGCAATCTGAGGCGTATAAAGTATCGAATCGTTTAAAATAGAAGGCAAAGGTTATATCCTCGTTCGGAGAATATGTAAATTTTGCCCCAGATCGTGTTTTGTGTGAACGCATTTTCGTTTTCACTAATTTGTTCCCAGTTTGCCAGTAACCTTTATCATAGCAGAGAGAAACCTCACCGGAGACTACTGCATGGTACAGAAACCATTCACAAAATGGCGGAACAGTAGCTCCGGTATTATACATCTGCTGATAAGATTTCGGAGTTAATCAAATATTCGAACATTCGAGTATCAAACGGATAACGTCCAAACCTAGAAAACATCTACCTCCAGCAACCGTAATGAGGGGGACAATCAACCCAGGAATGAAGACACATGTATGATACTTCGAGTGTACATGTCGCGTTTGCTCAGAAGACAAGACATCAGTCTTAGTGTCAGTATTACATTGTTGGGGGTGAAAAGATTAAAAAAGTATTATTACGTGAAAATAAATTGGTATTAATATAATTTATTGTTTGGCAAGTGATAATAATGAACTATCAACTGTAAGCAGGCAGAAGATATAGTTGTTATGAAGAGGGACAGCTCAAGATGCAAGCTACAACATGGAGATGCCAAAATAAAGCAAGTAGAACAATTTAACCAAATGGGAAGTGTTTTAACAGAGGATGGAAAAAGTAGCAGAGTTTTGAATAGCCATTCTATTGTAGCAGGTGGGGGTCACCAATGTAGCTGCAGGGACGGTCATCCATGACTGATACAAGGTCAAATCAATTTGTTTTTATTATTATACTTTTCGCTTAATGTTTTTTTCTCAGATTCTTTAGCACTTGCATTTTAGTAGCTTTATTTCCTTACTTGGTCTGACATGATTAAAAAAATGTACCATACTGGAACATTGATATTGATATTTTGGTAATTTTCTCACAGATGAAGAGCTGATTTGAGGTAACGGAGATATCGTTCTATAGAATAGTTGTACTTAAAGTGTAGTACGCATACCGGTGCCGATAGACGAGCCACTGTCTGCCGGTACACAGATAGTGACCAAGAAGCAAAGAAACTGTAGTCATGTCCATGCCACGGTAGATTGCCGAGATATCGGACTCGTTTTTTTTTAAACATTTTTTTATATTTATTATCGTTACATTTTCAGTTACTCACTCATGCTAAAATTGTATTCCAACAAGAATTTTATTCTTTAATTTATATTACATTTAATCTTAACTTTCTCGTACTTAATTTGCTTCTATTTCATGGAACGTGGAGAAAATATTTGGCTGAGTCATAAGTAGTTTCTGTTTTGGGGAATCAACTGTAAATAACGAATCTATTGTCCTTGTAGTTTAGATTAAGTAATAGTTCAAAAGGTTGTCATAGTCGAGGGTGATAGTGGGAGAAGCTTTTACTGTCTATAAAATGCTTTTATGGCCTACATTTCAAATAGCCTCTGACAAATTTAACTTAATGCCGGAGAATGAGCAAGTGCGGAAAACCACTGCCTCATAACCAGCTTCTTTGGGTAGATGGATCTCGACAGCCAAGGAAGGTAGTTCATCTATGGGAAGAAAACCCCTGATTTTAAACCAATGATGCCTTTCGGTTATATCAAAAACACGGAAAATTCTGTGGAAGTAAATCCAGACAAAAAACTCGAAATCGAGCCCCGAAGGTTGTCAACACTGACAACTCCTGCAGCTAAGTTGTCAAATGTAATGCATTTTCTTTCAGATCTGATCTGTACGGTCGAGAGGGTGAGTGCAGGTAATCTGGGCAGCACAAGATATACATATAACATCACCAGTCTAGGAGGAGGAGGTAAACTCTGAATTCAAAGTAATTGCCGCCTTGTAGATCTTGCCACTTTAATCTCTGAGATTTGAGACATCCTCGGTGCATAAAGAACCGGCAAGCCATTGCACTATTTTGACATGAATAACGCCGTGAAGCACAATTGTGAGATAAAGGGGAATAGTAACCACAGCGGTGCAAAATACTCTTTGTGAATAAATAAACGAATGAATGTAGTCTTTGTTCGTTTTTTACTTTCTGGTTTTCTTTTCTCTTCCACTCTGCTTGACATTCTCAGCAATCGAGCAACTGGTAAAAATTCTAAATTCTAAAAGAAATCAAAGATGTGATAAAAATAAAAGACTTGAATTTTATAAAGCTCCATTGTGCTTGTTTTTAATTCATATCCCCACCATGGAAAGCAGTAAAGCCACTAAGACACAAAGTGTTACTGAGAATAAAAAAAAAAGAAACGTTATTAAGGAACGAGAACAATAGAAGAGTAATATAAGACAGTAGATAACGATTGACATTGCATTTACATTTTTCAAGATCAAAGTTGGTTGGAAAGCATGGAGCCGGAACATAAACGAGAAGTATGAGAAAAGAAGTTCCAGCCAAAAGGGGCGACATCACCATTAAAAGTTAAAGACTCTAGCTGGTTAACAGAAGTTGTGAGTTCACTCCCAGTGTTGGTCAGTAAAGTTTATTTTTGTTTTTCTTGTCAACAACATTATGTTAACTCCTAATCCTACATGGCAGTTAAGAATAAATATGGATTACACTTACATATGACAGTGGTTAAAGGGAGTGGATTGATAATGACAAAAATCCACAACCCACTTCCTAATGAACTTTGTGGAAGAAAAGTAATATTGAGTATTTGGTAGGATTGTCAGAGTCTTGTTTATTTAGTGTTTTTTTTAAGACTAAATGCATATTTACATGTCCAGCAGCTGCAACGTGTCCATAAATGTTTGGTCGAAAAATGCTCTTTGCTTGTTAAAAGAAATGTCTGCTGCAAGAATATAACGTAGGAAACATTTTTCAAGGTTCAAACACCTCGTGCATGTTTTTCTACTAAATGACACATGAGATAAGTATTCACGAGTCGCAAACTAGACAAAATGAGAACTGAACATGACAAAGCATTTCTCGGCCTAACATTAACAGCAATATTAGCCATTTGCTTAAAAGGGAACATTAACCATTCATAGACTCAGAAGCTAGCACTGTTTTCAGATCAAATTTATAAAATCTTTCTCTTAAAACAATTTTTCAAGAAAATCATTTTACCAAGTCCAGTAGTTGTTATTGCTGTTTCTAGTATTGATGGAGGATTACCTTTCTAAGCTTTTATTTGAATGTTGATATGGAATATCAACATCTTGATTATGTCATTATTTTCCCTTTGAATTACATGTGCTATCTATTTTAGTTGTTGCTACTGTTGGTAGTCCTCAAACAAGGTACTTTCTTTTATTTGTTACAGTTCTTTGTTTGAAATTCAGTAGGACCAGAACTATTAAAAAAATGATAGTCTTTGTCAATGGAGTGGTAATTCAATTAATTTATATTTTCAGGCAAAAATAATAAAACATTAATAACACTATAAGTAAAATTATCTTTCATTCCTGAAATCAACATCAATAAGCAACAAATTGGTATAGAAAACACACAAACTTACTCTAATAGTTTCAGACGGGCTGTGTTCTGAAGGCTAACAATAGACTGAGGGCCCCAGCTACTGGCTGATGTCTGTGGCCCAATCACGATATTTATAGCTAATCTGACAGCATTGACCTAAAAGGACAAAGAAATGTCCGAGTAAATAATTTGTAAAATCTTTTTTTGAGATTCAGTTAAAGACATTGCTCTTTAAATTCAATGCGGTTTTTGTTATTTGAATTTCCATTTGTCTTTTCTCTAATTTAATTTGTGCTTCCATTTGTTTTACTACGAATTTATATTGTCTATTTTCACTTCTTTTTATGATATTTAGTATTCATTTCTGAAAGTCATCCATGTTTTGTTGCTTTGATTTCGTGAGTGGTTCTAAATTTTCACTATTGCTTTCTGGCAATTAATCTTGCAAAAAAAAAAAAAAATTGTGGAAAAATTTCCTGTTGAAGGGGAAAAATATTGACTTTCTATTTCCTTTTTACAGTTTTTTCATTCTATCTGTTTTCGTTCCAAAGTTATAATGCAAGCCGATTATCTGTGATAGTGTCGCCAAATTGTTTGTGGTTGACCTGTGCGGAACTATGGTTTTTACGTTGTTCTGTATGAGTTCTGTTGTTGTGTGTTCGAATCTTCCATTGCCAAGTTATTGTGGCGACTCTTGTTCAAAATAGTAATTGTCAAGTTGTGGATATACGTGAGTTCGAGTCTTCGTCGCCAATTTGTTGTGGATTCCGGGTGAGGAACCGCACAAAATAATGAACACCAAAACAGATATTTGAGATAGGAAAATAGGTTATATTGAATGTAATATACAAATCTGAACGCAGGTTAGTAATCCAGGAATACTATAAGTAAGAAATAAATATATACAAGTCTTGAAGTGAAGTCGTTGGAAATAGTATATTCGTGTATATTATTCTAGCTGAGTGGAGCTCAAAGCTATTCTGACTTCTCTTGGTATCGCCCAGTAACAGTTCTGGTATTCTCCGATAACACTAACGAATCTCTGCTATCGCTCTGCTGTTCTCTCTGTGTATATTCAGTCAAGTCCATTATCATATACAAAGGGGATATCCCACAACATTAACAATACACATATTTACAAGATATATTCAATACTGTATTTTCTTGTGCATAATATAAAAATTAAAGGTGAAAAAGGGGGATTGTATCATACAGAAGCACACATTTTCAGAATTTTTTACTCAGTTTAAACCACCACTTATTGGAAACAGCAAGATTGTAAACACAATCAGTTAACAAAATAGATAAAATACAAAAAAGGCAGGAATTAAAAATTGTTTACAAAAGGTATTTGACATGTTAGTAATAGTTGTTCTCTGGGAATTAGCATAATCAGAATCAGTGTTGTGTCTCAAAGACAGGAAATTCACCAAAATTGATGAAAAACGTGAATAAAGGTAATTCACAAGATCTGTAATTTTTTTAATCAGTATCATCCCAAGAAAAGTAGAAAGCCACTAAGACACATGGAATTACTGGTTGTAGAAAAATTAAGAACTGAAACATTAATAATGAAAAGGGAGGGAGAAAAGTAATCAGGATCAGTAGATAGCCATGTTTCTAAAAGAGAATAAAGTGTCTTTTGCAAGATGAACAAATAAACAAATGTGTGCATTAGACTTTGTTAATCAGATTTTAGCTGTAGATTTATATAGTTTATTTTGTTTGTTTTAAGTTGTTTTTTTTTATCAAACTTTTGCTGGTTATTTAAGCCAGAAAATATTGTTTTTGGATTCTAAGAATTTTTTTATTAGATAAAGATAATGATTTACTGTTACAAGTTTTATAAATAACCCATAGCTGAAGAGTGAATAAGTGGATTCATACCTTTCTCACGGCTGTTTGCATGAAAGTGAATGTAACAAATCTAATTGGAATGTGGTTTTCCAATTTCCAATTCCAAGTTACACTAACTGCATCTCCATGCTTACAGCACCTGATATTCCTAAGTGGTCACCCATCTAAGTACTGACCAGGCTCAATGTTGCTTAACATTGATGATTGTGCGAGAACCAGAGTTTCAATGTGATATGGTCATAAGCTGTATTAGCAGGTAAAAACTGCTGAACAAAAGCAATCAGTGAAATAACATTAGTATATTTTGTGATTATTATTCACCATTGAGAATGCATTTGCAAATGTCAACAGCTGTGCAAAGTGTAATTGCTATTTTTCCCTTAATACATTCAATGTTAGATACTATAGATAAAATTTTGTCTATTAAAATGTCAACTTACATTCTTCTTCTTCTTCTTCTTTTATGTGCCATGTTCCTTCAGGATGTATACATTCATGACTTTCCAAGTCTCCCTATCCCTGGTGGTTCTTAGCACACTTTCTCGTGTTACCCCACCCCAACTTTGCTCATATTTTACTTTTCATTATTAAAAATTATGTGTTAATACAATTGTTAATAAAAACTATGGATATGCTGTGGTATAATGATATGCAATTTCACCTAAAATATTCACAACATGCCTAGGAAGTTTTTCCTGAAAAATAAGTTAGGCGGGGATGTGAGTAAACTTGAACTGAGAATATATGAACCAGTTTTGATTTGCTGATGACATATTGCTAATATCAATCCTTGTAGAACCAACCATTTTAACTGTGTTATTAACTGCATTCCTTGCTGGTCATAATTCTTGTTGCAGTGGGGATAGACAAGCTTGATAACCTTTCCCAGTTGTGAAGCAATCACATCATATTCCTGTGGATGTACATGTGGTGTAATTAGGAGGTGCTCAGAATGAGAAATTGTAGAGTCAAATTGGAATGACAGTTGAGTTTGTTAAATTCATTTATGCAAAGATATTCTTGTGAAAGGTATGAATCCATCTCCTTCCCACAAAATAGTAGGACTTTTAACTGGAGAAATAATATCCTTTAAAAAAAAGTTCATAGTGTTGTTATTTAGACACTAGATTTTTATTTATCTATTTGTGACAAAATGGATCCTCACCAGATTGGCTTATAAAACCTACAGAATTAAGTAGGGCCCAAATGATTTTATTTTGGCTGAGTTGTTTAACAAAAATGGAAAAATCTAGACTTAAGAACTTCAAAGTAACCACTTCCTGTCCACAAGAAGGAAAAATTGATAAATAAACGTTTTGGGCCAAGTGCTCTTTCAATGAAAAGCTTAGATAAGAAGTTATGTTTAAAGTAAGTCAGTCAGAAGTAACTTTTTGTATTGTAGAGATGGGCAGGGAGGTAGTAGGAAGCCATTAGCTAGATTGAAGATAAAATAAAATGATATGCTTTTTGTTTATATCTTTTTTGTTTCACCAGTATTATTACCCTCCCTGCTAGTGATGTCAGGTGGCACTTTCTGTTTGGACAATAATGAACTGTTTGAAAATGATTACGATGTTGATTGGTGAAAAATTAGACTACAATGTTACTTGAAAGAAATATGTCTAATGGAAAAAATTAATGATATCAGAGAGTTAAGAAAATATGCCACTATCTTTGGTGCCATGTGAAGTACTACTTTTTTCTTTTAAAAAAGTTTCTCTGTTTCTCAACAAAGGATGTGTAGGCTTGGAATAAAGTTCTCACATTGTAAAAAAACATCTGCATTTTCTCACATCTATTATCACTCACTGGGAAAATATAGCATGTGTGTTATTACTGTAGCAATTTTTACATAAATCATCTTTCTTCTTTTAAATAATTTATGTCACCTTGAATTTATTCAAAATTGTGCCACACACACAGTTTCAACTTAATAAAAAACAAAACAAAAAAACATTTACTATCAAAGACAATTTTAGATTTTAATGACTATATGAAAGTTAAAACGAAGGAATTTATCAAAAAATATAGGAACTTGTGAATGCCATCATTTAAATTTTGTAATTTAACTTTGTCATAGTTTAGTGTCAGTGACAGCATCCAGTTTCCTGGTTATGTAAGTTAGTTATGGAAATGATTTGCTCAATATGTCACTGATATGAGATTTTGTGAAGATATCTTGCAATAAGATAGAATGCAGAGAGAAGTGGGTTCATTCATAGTTAATAGGAAAGAAGCATAATCAACCAGAATGATAGCTGAAACCATTTACCAGTTCTATTTTCTTTTGATAACCTTAGACAACAATCTTAGGGAATATATTTGATTTTAACTCAAAATGTAATTCTTTTTTGACATTAGATGATATTAAGAGTGTATAGTTTCAGCTTCATTAAAATTATTGCTTTTGATTGTAATATGACATGTGTTAAAAAAATTATTTTGTGACTAAGCAATATTTTTGGTATATTTGAATATTTTCCTGGGGTTAAAACTTGTATTATAGTTATTAAAACATATTTTAAAACAAAGAGCAAGGAGAAAAAAAATCATAGTTACCATAGATGGTAAATTGAGAAAAAAAAAGGAGAGTGATTTTCAATTTCTTGTTCTTCAGTGCTTGATCAAGGGCTATAAAGTGTGTGCACAATAAATAAAATTGGAGAAGATTAAAAGATTAATAAAGACAAAAGATATATATTGATAGCACATACAACCTTTGGGGTTTCATACACGATCGACTCAGTCGATTAAAAACTTAATTGGGAGATTCAATTTTATTGCTTTACTCACCTGTGGCTGATTAAAAATCTGGCAATGAAATGTGTCCCTTCAAATATAGAAAAATTTAACCCAAAAGTATGCCACTGAAGTTACTTAGAGTGACCTACAATGTCATTATTGAAATCTTTGGTCTTGCTTTTATTGTCCTGGTCAGTATAAACATTCATTCAGTTAACACTTCCAGAGTGGAGCCTAAATGTCTTTGTAGCCCAGATTGCTTACGAAAAGTAAAAATGAACATTTGAAAGAAAAAAAAATACGCATACTTATTCAACCACGCATTGAACAACAAATTGTACAAGTAAGCAATTTTTTTAATAGAAAATCATTGAGAAAATCAGATTTGTTATTTTTTTTATTAGATGGTGGTTACAGTGAAACAGAAGAAAGAAACTATGAATTTAGGTACCTCCACTCAATTAAAAAAAAAAAACCCAAAAAACCTAGTATATCATGATGTTAAAAGGGCTCAAACTTAATAGAAATAAAGTTTTATCATCAAAATATTTATGATATTATTAAGAGGAAAGATCAAATTTTGCTGCTATTATTTTAAAAAATTTTAAAAATCTTTTCTAACACGTTCAAAATTTTAATTAAAATTTCAATTTTTGTTTTCTGTCAGCAATTCTTGCTATGTTTATGTAAGGTGATCATTAAGTAAATGGAGTCGGTTGAGTAAAATGATCTTATCTGTTTCAAATCTCAAAGGCTGTATATATATGTATGCATATATATATATATATATATATACACACACACACACACACACACACACACACACACACATATATATATATATATATATATATAGAGAGAGAGAGAGAGAGAGAGAGAGAGAGAGTCATCCACAGACAGATCTGTTTCGCTGTATCACAGCTTATCAGTACGGTTAGACACTGATTGCTTTGAACCCATGATTGAAACCCGACTGAATTGGTGTCAGTTGGCGATTCTACCTCTGGGCTATGGACGCTTGGTAGAAGAAGGCAGACTTTATGTATATATACGGACATTGATATCAACACTCAGAGTGGACAAACTATTTCATGTTAGACACAATCATCAGGCTACATGTGCTGAGTTTTTCTTTGGCTATTTATATTTAAGGAGGCAGTGGTGCATTGTGGGTAATTCTAATGGTTATTTTTTCAGGAGTGGTTTGTTTAATTATTTCTTTGGATAAATGTATTTTATTTGTTTTTGTCTTTGTATTTATTTATTCTTTTCAGTTTTCAATGTTTATTTATTTATTTATTTGAATTTGTTATTTCATTTATTTTCATTTTATATTTTTATTTTATTTTTATTTTATCTACTCTAATGGTTGTTATGGTTAGAGTGGTTTGTTAATGGGTTTATTATTTGCTTAGATTGAATTATTTGTTCTTTATTATTGTTTATTTATTCTTTTCAGTTTTTTGTTTTTAGTTTATAAGCCTGATCTGAGGTGGTTATGTCAAGCCCTATAATGGTATCTGATTGAGTATTTTAGGGAAACTGTACCCAAATGAAATAGTGGATGAATAACAACTCAACCTAATGTATTGGCATTTGAAGGCACTGGCTGATGGTCAGTCAGCTCGTAGAGACATTTAAGCTTGGACATAGCTGTTAATCATTGTTTGTTCAATGAAATATTGAGTAGTGCAACAAATGTTGTGAAAGGTGTTCTGGATCTCTCATGAGTGTGAGTATACTAATCTGTGTAGCCCTGTCCAGTCAAGCTGATTGGGTTTCCCTCTTGATAGGTCCTGATGGTAGGCTCTAAGGTGGGTGGGGAGTACAGGCAGTGAAATTTTATTTATATAAATTATGGATCAAACAAAAAATCCAAGTGATACTTTTCAGACCTCAATTCTGAAAGAGAGACTGTCAGAAACCTTCCAAAATTTTTTATGCTCTAGTCTTTGGGGGAAAGTCCTTTGTAGAGACTGTTTTTTTTTCTTAATTGAAAAGTTAATATCCAGTCAGATTAATCCAAAATCATTTAGAAAGATGAGAGACGGTGATTTAATGGTGGGGGTTGAAACCAGAAAATGGGAAGAAACTTTAATGAAAATGATGACCTTTTAGAACATAAATATCAAAACCTTTGCTCACACAAAACTAAATACATCAAAAGGAATTATTAAAAATAAAGAGCTCATTTTGATCATGCCAAAAGAAATTTCATGTGCTTTGGGTAGCCAGAGAGTCTCTGATTACTGAAGAATCTTGACTAGAAGAAATGGTGAGAAAGAATTCATGAATACATACATCCTTATATTCAACTTGCCAAAAATACCATCCAAAATCAAAATAGACTACAATGTCAAGCCAGTAGACCTGCATATCTTGACTTCTCTGAGATGTTTTAGATATTAGAAATTTGGATATCATAGTTCCCCTACATGTGCAAAATGTGGCCAAAAAGACTCTCTTCATGGTGAAGATGAATGCAATGATAAAATTAAATGCACAAATTCCCAGGAAAATCATCCAGCTTACTCTTGTACTTGTAAGTACCAGAAAAAAGAGATTGTGGAAGTAAAATATAAAAGAAACATTTCCTTTACAGAAGCAAAAGAAGTAGTTGAAGAGTACATGTGGGGCACTTTCTATGCAAGAATAGTGGATGGGATCAGTCTACATAACTTAAATCAGACTATCACATATACAGACCCTATTGAGAGATTTGTACACTTAAGGCTGAATGATTGGCCCAATTTTCAAAAACATTTGAAAGAAATATACTATAAAAACGTGGAACAAGGCTAAACCAGGAAAAGGTGAAAATGAAACTACCAGTAAGAGTATAAGATCATCTCAGATGCAAACCTCTCCTCCCAAAAATGTTAAACCTTTTGTAGAACAAAGCTCACAGAGGTTCCCTATACATCCACTAAAGTCCTTAAACATTAGATAAGTTTACAAAATCTGATGGAAAGTTATGAAATGGTATTAACTGATATGTTCATTTAAATATATTTGTTTTGAAAATTATTTTTAATGGATACTTGGATTTGAGTGGATAATCTGTTTTTCTATAATTAAACAGTACATTTAAATATATATCCACTCGTCTAAATACTTGAGAAATATTGTTAGGAAAACATCTATCTTCCAGCAGAATTCATACCTGTGACTCCCATGTATGGGTAGAAGCTGCTATCAAATGTGACATGACTTACCATTTGACCACAGAAGATTTCATGACTTAACAACTATGTTAAACCATGAAATATATAATTTAAGCAACTTCAAGCAAAAGCTTGGAAAATAATCAAAGATAACAAACAGGAATGTTACAAAAATTAATTCAGCAAAATTAGTTCAGTAATAAAAACAAAATCTGTTTGAGATATGATGAAAAAATAGCTGATAAATTTCATACTAATGTAATAAAACACCTTTCTATAAATAATAATAAAATAACCAGAAAAAAGTATATTGCTGACGAATTAGCCATAACCATCTCTAAAAACTCATCAGCCAAGAATGGCAGTTCACAATTAATGTTCGAACAAAAAACTGATAAATAAAAAATGAACTTTAAATTCAATAATGCTGTGAGGTACAACTTTCCATTTATGATGAAGGAATTGAATGAATCTTTAAAGAAAGCCCATGATACAACTTTGGGACCAGATTATATTCATTATCAATTCCCAAAGCAGCTGTCAAACAAATTGTTGAAATGGTTGCTAAAATTATTTAATAGCATATGAACAAGTAGCCACTTCCCAGATCTGTGAAGACAGTCTTTCATCATCTCTATTCTGCATTTAGTGGTTCATACTGAATGGGGAGCAGATTGGTATACTCTGATAAAACTATATAGATTGCTACTCTGTTCCAAGCTGGATTATGCTAGTTTTATATATGGGGTAGCCAGAAAGTTGTATATAAAAATCTTCGATGCAAGTTACCACCAAGAGCTCAGATTAGTGCGCAGGGCTTTTAAAACATCCCTGGTGAAAAGTTTATATACATAAACCAGTGAATCCCCTCCAAATCTATGGTGTATTAAACTGGTATGGCGGTATTATGTAAAAATTCAGTCATGGCGAGCTAATCCAGCTTACATAAGCAATACATTTGACCCAAATTAGTGTGATCAATTTTGTTATGCAGAAAATGTCACACAACCATATGGACTTATGATGAAAACCATTGCATTGTTCTTTACTATCAAATATCCAAGAAATAGTAGTATCAAGTATTCCACCATGGATGATTAAACACCCTCAATCATCCTGGAAATGTGTAATTTTAAAAAAAAAAAAACACCCTCTCACATTTCTGGACACATTTCAGAAAATACTGGAAGACTTCCATGATTATACAACTATTTACATACGGATGGGTAAAAAAGTGGGAATAAAATAGAATGTGCAGCAGTAAGCCAAAACATTACCAAAAAGAAATACCTTTCAAAGGGAAGTTTGATATTTAATGCAGAGGTTTATGCCATTAAGTTGGCTCTAGACATAATCTCTGATGGCAAACTTAAAAACTTCCTAATTTTTTCAAACTCATTCTCTGTCCCATTAGCTTTGAAAGGGAACAAATCCAACAATCCAGTAATCATTAAAATATTACAGAAAATCAATGTATTGAACAAAAAGAGAAATATATGTTGGATCTCTAGCCACATTGAAAATATAAGGTAACTGTAAAGTAGACCTGGCAGCCAAATCTGCTTTTGATATGAGCATGGATACAGGGATCAGGGTCACATATAAAGACTTGAAGGAGGAGATAAATAAATAAATGATCTACATTCTGCTAACAGGGGCAATGAATGGCTTGTTAATTTTAATGCCTCCAAATCAAAACTTCTGTCTTTTTATTGTCATGGCAGATGCTAACCTCCAGGAGAGTGACTTATTGCCTTCTTTCAGTAATATTTTCTGCTGACATGAAATGAAAAGATTATATTGAATCAACTGTTAGGTCTGCATTATTGTGCTAAAATTTTTTTTGCCAGATTCTATCATAGATATTTATAAATCTAACATTCGTGCTTGCTTTGAATACTGCTTTCACATATAGTTTGGTGCTCCTGATTTTGTATTTAGATTCTTGATAAAATATAAAGAATCTGCAATATTGTTGACCCTGACCTGGCATCTCTTCTTTTTCATAATGTAGCTTCTCTCTTTTTTTTTTTTTCATGACAACTGTTCTGAGAAAGTCTAGGTACCAAAGAGGAAAATTTATGAGTTTAAGTGCAGTACTAGTTTGTCGGCAACTTCTTATCATTTCAAAGTTGAAATGGCTAGATATAACCATAAGTTTTATGTTAACAGTTTCTTCTATTGCACTTCATGCTCGTGGAGTTTCCTTCCGGTTTCTTGTTTTCTAATCAAGTTTGATCTTCAAAAATTTAAATGCAAAGTTAATCATGATCTGTCTTAATTTCTGACCTTTTATTGTTTTCCTTCTCATACTATTTCAATCAGAGCCTGTAATACTCAATAATCCTTTTCGTCTTTTTTTTATCTTTTTTTTTACAGTAAAAATCACCCATTACAACTTCTGGGGCCACTCAAGGTAGTGGGTTATATTAAGAGGTAACTTGTGCAGATAAAATTGGAAGATAAAGGTTTTATCTTAGCTTTGAACAGCTTAAGATTTTAGTGATCGGAGAAACATCGTCTTAGGATTTAGTTCCACTGATCAGTGGTTTTCAGGAAGAAGATGTTCAAGTGGAATAAAGAGGGATGGTTTGCCACTAGGTAAGTGTTATAGCCTGTCCTTGCAGTGAAAGTATGAATTGGCGGGACCAGGGAATTTAGTTCATCCGAGCACGTTCCGTGGATGTTGCGATAGAGCAGAGGGAGGCTTACCACATCCCGCCTGTGTAAGAGAGGCTGGTGGCTGGAAAATTACTCACGATTTTGGATTCATGGCCTGGGCAGCTCCCGCCCAGGTATGACAACGGTACTCCGTTTTTGGCCTGATCTGGGTTTTGTAAAAGTAGAGGATAGCAGGAGGAGACAGGTAACTGAGCGGTTCAGAGACCCGACCATTTTACCTGCATCCTTAGCAATGGATCGCATGTATGAGTTTCACTTGATGTCAAGAGTTTCAAGGTACGGTGCCTTCTTGAGGGGACATCCGTTTATCCTGACTGGTGGTACTTAGTAGAGTAAATCTTTGTGCCGCATCTTCTCAAAGGCATTCTAGATATCAAATGCTATGGTCCTCAAGGTGTGTTTGTCATTAATATTCTGGGTGATAGTAGTTAGGACGTCGGCAGAAGATCGGATTGATTGAAAAACATACTTCTGGTCGCTGAAGAGGGTGTTTTCTTGGTTTTCGACAATTTTATTGATTATAGCCTCAAAAGGCTTAGTGATTTTACTGAGGAGACTGATAGGTCTGTACTGGGAGGTGGGGATAGCATGCTCACGTTTTTGAAAACCAGGCATACGCTTGACACCTCTCACAATATTGGGAAGGATTTATCCTCCTAGCAGCAGTTCAATAACTTCGCTAGGAGTGGAGATAGTTCCAGATTATTCTTAAGAACAACCACTGAAATGTTGTCTAGGCTAGTGGCTTTCTTAAGACTTAAGGTCAAGACTTTTGATAAGTCTAGAGACTTATTGTGATGTTATGGTAATATTATTGAGATTGTGCCCAGTCAGACGTGGGAAGTTAGGGAAGGGATGATCTTTGTCGTTTTACGTTGAGTATGTGGAGGAAGATCGAGGCGAAGAGGTTCGCATTGCCAGTTGAGGAAGAATGATCTCGGGGCCATTTATAATTTTGGGCACAGCCACTTTACCCCTGTTTCTGATTTGGTTGGTAATTTTTCAGAATTCAGGGGATCCAATTTGTTTCTTTTCAACCTTGGCCTGGGCTGCTTGTACCTAGTTGCTTTTGTTGTTTTCTAGAACATTTTTGCATCGATTGATGGCTGTTCTGAATATAGTCAGAGCCAAAGTATATCGCTCCTGGCACTAGGTATTGAAGTAGTGGTTTCGGTGAATTATGGCTGCATCGTTTTCAATGGTGAATCAAGGCTGACTGTTTTTTTGCTGGTATATTTTTGGGGTGTAACACTCCATTCCAGAAAGGATCCATTCCGAGAGAAGGAAAACAGTTTTGGAGGCAGATTGCGAGGGGAGCTTCCATCATGTGGGATCGAAAGCTATCCGTGTCTTATGTCTGGCATCAATCTGAAGTACTGATTTGAGAATGATCTGACTTGCCTGTGGTGGGGTGAGAGTAAAACGTTTGTTATGCATTTATCAGGGCAGGAGGTTAGAAAGAAGTCGAGGAAGTTCACTTGATGTCCCGCTGCATCCAAGACACGGGTAGTTTCTTAGATGATCTGGGTTAGTGTTGTGACCTCATCACCAAGTTGTTGTCCGTTGGGGCCAGAAATAAAGACATAAAGACCGAATAGTGTTAAGCGAATATATTACAAAAATATACCAATGAGCGATTAGCATGACTGTTAGTCTGGCTGTTATCTCCTGGAATAGATTCTGCTCTCACTTTCTCTGCAATGGAATTTATTGTAAAAGTACAATTTTGGCACAAGGCCATTGATTGGGAGGAGTAAAGATTTGCTGGTCATCAGTAACTATCTTGTACCTAGCTAATCAGAAACACGACCTCGTCACTCTTTACAATTTTCCATTCACCATAAGAACGCATCCATCATCAAGCAATCCACCATATACCAAAATACCTCATACTTTTAGAGAGCCTAAAAAAGAATCCCAAAAAGGATTAAAAAAATATCTTTATGTACAATATACATACAAAAATATATAACAATTTATACATGATATGCAACAAAAGAGGAGGGGAAATGAGCCAAAAATACAAACAAAAGATTTCAACGTAATATACAAAAATAAATTGATATTAGTTGGACCCGTCCAAATCACAAAAATAAAGAGGCAACTGTATTCTGTCTTTTAGACAAAATCAAGGAAGGCACCTTGATGTGGTGTAATTGGTTAGCAAGCCTTTTTCGCTAGAACCATTAAGCCTGAAAATAGAAAAAAAGAAACTTTAATCGCATACAGGATATAAATCTACGGCAGTAAAGACCTTGACATATTGCCCAAGATTACCAGTACCAATATCAGACGTAATCCGTCCGTCAAGGTATGTAGGGTATGTTAATTTTAATACCCTATATAAAGAGGAATGAAGCAACACCGGGACCCTCCCTGCGCATAATTGCGCTGTTTTACGTAGTTCTGGTGTGCATGACCTGGCCATTGTTATTTTGGAAAGTTTTTTTTACTGCTGCCAGGTGGTCCCAGACCTTGAGGTTGCACTCGGTGTTCCGTATAAGTGAAATTATAGTCAAAGTCACGAGAACAAGGAACGCCATATTTATGATTAAGATGCTCTCCGAAAGGGCAATACAAATAAAGAAGGACTTGTACCTGTATTTTATCGATTATGCGAAAGCGTTCGACAAAATACGCCACAAAGAATTGACAGCAACCTCGACATATTTGGGAAAGACATTAGGGTAATTAAGAATCTATACTGGCAGCAAACTACCTGCATACGGACAGGTAACAAATTCAGCAGATATATAAAGATAGAAAGGGGCCTAAGACAAGGATGTGTCTTTTCACCGGATCTATTTGATTTGTACGGCGAAGATATTTTGAGGACCCTAGATGTTACCCTATGATTTGTTATCGAAGGCCACAATTTGAACAACATAAGGTACAGATACAGTGCTGATTGCAGACACGGAAAGGAAACTGCAAGATCTCCTTCAGAAGGTAGCTGAAGAGAGTGACAAAAAGGACTACAAGTAAACTGCAAGAAAACCCAATGCATGATCATCAGCACAAAGAGCAAGCCAAAAGGCCAAATACAGGAAACAAAAGGAAATTAATATTGAGCATCAAGAAGAACCAATTGAAGTTCCTGGGACCTGCAATGAGGAAGGAGGGCTTGAAGAACCTGATACTAACAGGCCAGATAGAGGGAAAAAGAGACGAGGGAAGCAGCGGATAATATATTTGAAGGGCCTGAGCAGGTGGATGACAGAACGGGGGCTGCGAGATGTTACAGGAGAAAGCGTGCTTAGAGCCACCAGGGATAGTGAGACGTGGAAGGCCATGATCGCCTAAGTCCTGAAAGGACAAGGCACATAGAAGAAGACAGATAACGTACCCCTTGGGGAAGGATTTTTTAAAGGGAAGGGTGAGGAAACGGAGTGGCATAAGTTGGACGGTGGGAATATTTTGTGGGAGCAGAGGAGGCTCTTGGCTGTATCTGCGTATGCGAGCTTTTCTGGCGAAGTAAAGACGGAAGCTGCTATGGGGGCTTGCTACATTAGAATGAACACTTCCTCTTTTATAAAGAGACTTCCTCGGAAGTCAGTCGAGATACAGTGTAACTTGACAGTTCGGACGGACACTTCTGTTTGCTGACTAATAATACTCTTGTTTTGTACTAGCAGTATAGCCCGGCGTTGCTCGGCTGTAATGAAGCTTTAAAACTAATCCATGGTCCTGGAGCTCAGACTCAGCCTAAAGAATATTTGTGTGAAGTTTGGTGAGAATCGGATAAAAATTGTGGATTTGTATAAAGGACATACAGACAGATAAACAGACACACACACACACACAAACATCTTGCATTATATATATATATATATATATATATATATATATATATATATATATATATATATTATCGATTTTATGCACTATTGTAAGAACTGCAACCTTGAAACTTCTGAATATCGTTTCTTATGTCTTTGTCTATGAGTGTATCCAATTTGATTAAAATCGGACCACTCCTTCTATAACCCGATTTTTTCGATTATCGATTTTCGGGGGCACCTCGACGCAAAACCTAGCTAAGAATACTCGCAGACGCTTATAGTACAACTGTGTAAATTTTCAAGAAAATCGGTTCAGCAGCCGTTTCGGAGTCTATAGGTAACGGACACACACACACACACACACACACACACACACACACACACACACACACACACACACACGCACAGACAAAGTTCCATTAATAAATAAGTTTAGAGAGTTGTTCGGTTATTCCAATACACTGGTTCAATTTACCTTCTTTTTTTTTTCCTGTCTTTTTTCCTGGCCCTAACAGGCCACAACAGAAGCTGATCTTGTTGCTAATTCTGCCCTAGATGGTCCAGATACTTTTTCCCCGATTGCCGGTGCTTTTCTTTAGTTCCCCCTCCTTATCGTCATTAAGTTTACATTAAATAATAGTTCGAAAGGTTGTCATAGTCTAGGGTGATAGTGGGAGAAGCTTTAACTGTCTATAAAACCCTTTCGTGGCCTACATTTCAAATAGCCTCTGACAAATCGAACTTAATGCCGGAGATTGGGCAAGTGCGGAAAACCACTGCCTCTAACCAGCTGCTTTGGGTAGATGGATCTCGACAGCCAAGGAAAGCAGTTCATCTAGGGGAATGAAAACCCTGATTTTAAACCCCCGATTGCTTTTGTTTATATCCAAAATACGGAAAATTCTATGGAAGTAAATCCAGACAAAACCCAAAGTTGAGCCCCGAGGGCTATTAACACTGACAACTTCTGCAGCTAAGCCATCCCCAAGTGTAATGCATTTTCTTTCAGGTCTGATTGGTACGGTCGAAAGGGTGAGTGCAGGTAATCTGGGCAGCACACGATCTACACATATAATCATCGCCATTCTAGGAGAAAATAAACTCTGAATTCAAACTATCTGCCGCCTTGTAGGTCTTGCCTCTTTAATCTCTGATCTTGTTTTGATTTATACCTAATTTGACAGCATTGCCCAAAAAGGACACAGAAATTATGTACAAGTAAATATTTTGTAAAATCGTTTTTGACATTCACTTAAAGACATTACTCTTTAAATTCAATGAGTTTTTAAACAGAAATTCATTTTTTAGCTAAAGGACAAATAAGAAATATAACAAACAGTTGTAGCTATTGAGAGAAATTAACATTCACAACACATTAGGATCTGAATATACAAGTGGACATTAGATAACATTAATATAATATGGCCATAACCTGTATTAACCATTGAAAACTGCTGAACAAAAGCAATCAGTGAAATAATAGGAATATATTTTATGATTATTATTAACCATTGAGAATGCATTTGCAAATGTCAACAGCAGTGCAAAGTGTAACTGCTGTTTTTCCGTTACTACAGTCAATGTTAAATATTATAGATAAAATTTTGTCTATTAAAATGTCAACTTACATTCTTTTTCTTCTTCTATGTGCCATGTCCCTTCAGGACGTAGGCGGTCATGGCTTCCACATTTCCCTATTCCTAATGGCTCTTAGCACACTTTCTTCTGTTACCCCACCCAAACCCTGCTCATATTTTTCTTTACAATAATAAAAATTATGCATTAATACAATTGTTAATGAAAATTATGAATATGCTCTGGTACAATGATAGTGGTTTAGAATAAGAAGTCTGCAAGTTGAAGTTCTTGTTGACTTAGTTACATTCACTTTCACATGAAAGGTATGAATCCATTTCTTACTCCCCAAGCTATATGTTAATCTGCCAACCAGTCTATGTAAAAGGCAACTCAAAAATGTTTAGGGTAGCACCGTCATTCCATGAAAAACTATATGCTATAGAATCCACACCAGCAGTATTTACTGTGTTGAGGCTGTGACCACATACTTCACAGTAAATGTGTATGGGACTTGAGAAAATGAAAACTATATAAAAGTTACTGAAAATATATGGTAACAATACTAATTCAACTACGCAAGATAAAAGTTGGAAAAGGAATGATCAGGAAATGCAATTTTCTGAATATTAGATTAGGGTGGGATGTGATTAAACTTTAACCAGCTGCTTCCGAAAGTTCCACCTGCCCAGTAAAGACAGATTGAACGCCGGCACAGACGAGTCTGTGGTCCGAGTAGCCTAACCAGTGGAACGTAGGACAAGCTAAAAGATTTATGTCAGCTTCTCTGAATAACATTCTATTCAGATAGCTAACTACCTGGGTAGACGGCCAACGTCCACATTTTCCCGCCCGGCTGATCAAACCGTTATCTACCGACGAGACGAAATTCGTCGATTAGCTCAACCAAGCTACGATCACGCAATTTCCCTCTAGCTCTCCGATAACATTAATATTGTATGGTCAGACATGTGTGTATATAAGTTTGTGTATATGTGTGTATATGTGTTTTCATATGTGTGTATATGTGTGAGTATTTATATAGATGCTATATATATATATATATATATATATATATATATATATATATATATCTTTGTGTGTGTGTGTGTGTGTGTGTGTGTGTGTGTGTGTGTGTGTAGAGAGTGATAGAGATAAATTTTAATGACAAGAACAAAAAATTAAGGCGGGACAATCTGAAACCCCAATGATTGAAACTGTTGCGATGACAAAAGTGTGGTTAATTTTGGAAATTTTTCAATTTTTACACCCACGTAATACTAACAATATCACAGATCTGTTTAATAAAAGTTTCCTTTGAATCTCAATAATCAAATCTTGGCTACAACGATGAGTGTTACGCTAATTTATCTACACTTGTATGTATACAAACTTACACAAATTTATGCCAACACAGTATGAGATATATAATATAACTTGAAAATTACCGGTGGGACAAATCGGTTACTTTGTTGAAGAAATCACCTACATTTCCTGAGAAGCCGGCAAAGGAGAATAAACGTTCCAAGTGTATAAGTTCGGGTAGAATTCTACTGATTTTGTAAGGCATGTACTGGGAATTTTTTGCCCAGCTTTTGTCATCAAAAGTTTCGTATGTCAAGTACCAAATTTTGAGAAACGTAGAATTCTTGCTGGCGATGATTACTTGCACTCCCAACGCATCAGTACGACAAAGACCCATGGTTATGGGATAAATCCTCAGAGGATCAAAACTTTTCAGAGCGAATTCATCGGTGTCCATATAAATTCCACCAAATTCTGGAAATAAACAATTCAATCTTTTTACGATCCTTCCCAGCCAATAATTAGTATCTTATTATGAATCAACAATTTTGCAATTAGTATTTAACAGATATGGAGTTACCGCGATGGAACAAATATTTTCATTAATTTTTACTTTAATATTAATTTCTACCTTAAATTACACAAAAGCTGATACTTCAGTTCAAGGTCTCCACGAGACGAGGTACACATTTGATATTTTGCTTATATAACCACAAATAGCAATGTTTAACTTAGAACCAGGCAAAAATGGTATGTTAAAAAGCCTTTTTTTCTTGACATTACTATAATTCCTTCAAAACTTGTAGTTTTCTCTTCATTTTTTCTATTATTTGTTCTAGTTTTTGCTTTTGAAGAAACTTTTAAAGTTTAATAAAAACATGACATATGAAATTGAATTGATACATTATTTCCGCAGATATTTACAGCAGTGATATTAAACATGACTTATTTGTTTAATTGTTTATTTACAAGATTATTTATTAATAATCAGTAATAAGTATAGGAAAATAAAATAACATGCCCAAACAAGAGTAACATGCCCGCCACATGGCTGGCTTTCCTACGCTGTGAGTTAATGAAAGACTTGGTGTTCGCGGGGACTGTGAGAGACGCGTTCCCTAGCCTTACTATCTCACCCCACATCTCGAAGCGCTGCCATAACCCCAGGATCAATCTAGTTTTCTTTCTCGAGTATCCGGCGGCATTGAGGGTCATTCCTCGTTCCAGTGACCTTTCAGGACCTAGGAGAGTCTTCTATTTTGCATTTGTGGAGTGTGTCCCGAGTGATCCACTACGTGATGCGCTCGACTTGTCGGAGGAAGATCTCGCTCGTCCTGGTTTCGGGCGCCAGCGGCGTATTACTTTAGCAACTCTGAGTTTTCGCTTACCTGACGACTGGCTCGGAATAGGCTGTCTCTCAATGACAAGATCTTCATATGGAGCCTAGTGGATTTGTCAGATTGTGAACGCTGTAACCTTGGTTACAGCGTTCGTACCCCTTCTATCATTGTCCCCAGGTTCATCCTCTATGGAACTGTGTAGGCGAGTTGACGGCTCGTATCACTCTCGAAAAGCTTGTGTTCAGTGATCGAGCATACGCATGTGACAATCTGTTGCCCCGTTTTCTGGTGTGAAACGGATGGTGTTTCTGTCGCTACTGACCACGGCCCGAATGGTGATTTGGACGACGCGAACGGATGAAGTCTTGAGAGGTCAGCGCCTTTTTCATCAGGATCTAATCGGATGTTTTGAGCATTAGCTCAAAATGAAGATTAGAAATGATAGAAAGCGTTTGATTTCGACAGATTTCCACGAAAAGTGAATGACTGAGACGAGCCTGGTTCGCGTTAACAGGGCGAGCCTTGATTTTCTCTTTTAAGTCTCCTTGTCGCATTGGGGTGGATTCCTGTGGAACCCGCCCCTGCTTAAAGTAGTCTCCCTTGTGTACCTAGTTAACGTGAGTAAGTGTTGTTGTTGTTGCTGGCCTGTTCCCAGATTCTTCTTTTGTTATGATCTATGTCAAGATTCTCTTTTTACCCCAGTTTTTAGAATACCGCAGTTTCATCTCGACTGGGTCATAATTTTATTTTCCCAAGCCGTATTTAGTCTTTTCTCCTCCCCCATTTTCCTCAGAAAGAGTGCTTCTTGATTTTGTCATAAAAACAGAATACAGCGACCTGTTTCCTTTTGTGGGTTGGACGGGTCCAGCTAACATCAATAAATTTATTTTGAATATTAAGTTGAAATTTTTGTTTTTGCGTTTCATATGCCCCTCCCCCTTTTCATTACATATCATGTATAATTTTTTATATATTTTTGTATCCATATTCTACATAAAAAAATAACTCATGTGGGGATTCTTTTTAGGCTCCTTAAACGTATGGGGTATTTTGGTATATGGTGGATTGATTGACGATGGATGGGTTCATATGGTGAATAAAAATTGTAAAGGGTGATTGGATCGTGATTCTGAATAGCTAGGTATAAGATAGTTATTGATGACCAACACCCAAAAAATACTGGCCTTATGCCGAAATTGTATTTTAATATAATAAATAGTGAAAAGCAATGCTAAACATAAGAATGGGGTCATTGATAGGATCCCTAAATTCGCTGGATAATCCAGAACGAAAAAGAAACATGGATAAGAACTTTTGACGCATTTACAAAAATAAAAACGTTTAAGAGGCAGAAAGGCCGACAGAGGAGAAAACGAGATAATCGTTTTATTTCTTGCTATTGTTGGATGCAAAGTTGGGCACTTCGGTGTGGTTACGCTTAGAAAATCACCAGTTGAATGCAAAGCTGTAAATAAAATTTCTTCTAATTCTCGAGCGAATTAGAAGAAATGACATTTGAAGAAATTGTGAAAATCATAAAACGGGCATGAGACCAAAAAACAGTTGGTAATCACTAAAATAGCAAAGATTTTAAAAACAAGACAAGAACATTAGGTTTCATTTCTGCTGAAAAGCTTTTACTTGGAAATATATATTAAATATTTAGTATTTAGTCCCACACCAGGATGTAGGGTCATATTGTGCAGGTGTGCTTGCAGTGGGATCTGGATATTTAAACATTCTACTTCCGTAGTGTGTCCTTGCTTTGATTGTGCAAGCGGTGTTCATTATTCATAGTGTTGATTCGCAGATGCTGCACGGGACCTATATCTGGTGTGGTGCTGGGATGTTTGGTTCTGATCTGGCTTCCTGTATGTATAGATTTACAAGACTACATGCAACAGTTTTTCTCAATTTGCACAATTAAAGTTTGTCCATTCATATATTCACAAACTATCAATGCCTGGTAATTAGTACTGCATCATGAATTTATAATCTTAAATAACCACATGCTTACTGTACAAGTGTTCAATGTTAATGAATCACGGGTTCAATCACTAATGATATATGCATACCTAGGTCTATATGATACAATGTATAAATATATCCAATAACCATGTTATTAATAGTACTACAGCATATCTAATGTTACTTCTGCTTTGTTCATATTTGCATTAACCTTTAAATCTAAATATGTAGCTAGTTGCAATAACTGATAATTTTCTTCTTTTTTTTTTTTAATAAATGAAATTCAACAGAAAACATTTTTGAACAAACACAAATACAAAGTCAGTTTTATCAAAAAATATATTTGAAGAGAAAAGTTTGGGATTTTTATTTATTTATTTATTCTGTTATGCGAAGCTATCCTGGCCAAGGTATCAGCAGCCACTTGTTACCCCTCCCCGCTATGGTCTGTTGTTTGAATTCAAATTTACCAAGCAGTTTAACTCGATGTTGATTTTTGGGAAAAGCAAGAATTGAAGATTGAAACTTTCTCAATTCAAATTTCCTGTGTTAACCTGTGAGGTATGTGACGAATTCTTTCTTAAATCTGTATTTTTCGTTTTTTCCCTCACTTTTTGGCGTTCATGCATCATTTGGACTTTAACTAAGTTAAAACTTAGTTAACTCTCCACTTTTGGAAGTTTGTGTTTTGTGTGTTTTTTTTTTATTTTTTTTTTGTTTTTCTTTTTTTTAAATAGGAGTAGATAGGTCACGCTAACGCCCGGTCCATACTCCTCCCACGTCTATTGAACTGGAGTAGAGGCTTGCCCCTTGTTTCCTGTTTAGGATGTGGTTTCCGGCTTTCTCTTCTCTCTCTTCAGACATTGGTATCGGTGCTTCCGTGAGTTTCCTGCGATCTGGCCGGTTGGTGGCAACGGCTCATCACTGTGAGGGTACCGGGTTGGCAGTTTCCTGGTTGCTGCTTCCGACTGGTAGTTAGGAGCCCTAACTCTTGCGTAACGTCAAGAGCGGCTGCTCTGATCAACAGTTGTATAATATCGGGGTTCTTGTAATGCCATGTCGCCCATGGATAGGTGTCCCTGCAAGCGCTTTCGGTGGGCAACCCCGAGGACACACCTTGTTGCAGCCCTAGCCAGTTTCCCTCCCAGCACAGATCGTGGATAATGACCGCCTGTATCCTCTTCCCTAGGTCCCTTTCTACAAACAGAATCATGACTAAACAAATCAGAAATGACCCTAAACCAGTTAAATCCAAACCACCTAAACCCATTAACCTTTCCTTCACTAATATCCCGGGCATTCGTACTAACTTTCCTAGTGTAGAAGCGTTCCTGCATGAAAAGTTCCCAGACATCCTTGCGCTCTGCGAAACTAACTCAGCTATTCCCTCCTCTGACCTCTTCATCCCTGGCTATCTTCCCCTTTTAAGGAAGGATTCGACTGTCCACAAGCATGGGCTGGGTGTTTATGTCAGCGAACACATCCCCATAGCTAGGGTGACTTCACTCGAATCTACTGACCACCAATACATATGTCTCCGCCTGTCTCTCCTCAGTTCGGTTAGTTACCTATTCTTTCGTTACCGTTCTCCCTCCTCTCCTGACTGCTACCTACTAGATAGCATTGCTGACGACATAGATAAGGCTATTTCCTATCACCCATTCGCCCACATATTTGTATTTGGAGACCTCAATGCCCATCACTCTGAGTGGCTTGAAAACGCCGTTACTGATCCTGCGAGCATTCACGCCATGAACTTTGTTATTTCCCAATCCCTTATGCAAGTGGTGGACATCCCTACTCGTTTCCCAAGCACTCCCTCGGGCCATTCCTCACTGCTAGATATATGTTTCATCTCTGCGCCCCTGTCAAGTCTCGCAGCTTTGCCCTCTCGGCAACTCCCACCACGCTGTAGTCTCTCTCAGTATTTCTTTCCAATCTCACCCCCCCCCAGGAGCCCCCTACCTATAGGACCTCCTACCTCTTCCAAAAGCTGACTAGGATGCCTTTCGCGATTTCCTCTGCGACGTCCCTTGGGGTAAAGTGTTCGACCTATCAGTTGATGACTGTGCCTCTGAGGTCTCGTCATGGGTGAAAGCTGGCATTGATGCCTTCATACCCACCAGGAAGTATTGCTTAAAACCTCATTCCGCTCCGTGGTTCTCTCCGGCCTGCTCAGCCGCCATTGCCAACAGGAACCATTCCGGAGACAGTCAACTGATTACAATAGGCGCCTGTTCACATCTGCTCGCAATGAGTGCAAGAGAACCCTAAATGACGCCAAACAGTTGTTTGCTGAGAGAATGCGACAGCACATAGCTGACCGCAAGTTCGGCTCCAAGGACTATTGGAGGATTTGTAAACGAGTGCTCAACAATACGAAATCCTCAATACCTCCTTTAATCCATGGAGTTGAGGTTCTCGCGTCATCTGCGGACAAAGCTGAGTGCTTTGCCCACAGATTCTCATCCAACTCCACATTCGACTCGTCCGGAGTACACCCACCCGACTTCCCTATTAGAACTGAGGCCAAACTGCACGACGTATATATTACCCCGACAGTAGTATCCAGAGTAATTTCAAAACTCGACCCCCATAAGGCGTGTGGAGACGATGGAATCCCGGTGATAGTCCTTAAGAGGTGTGCTCCTGAACTTTCCCCTGTCCTCTCTAAACTATTTAACTACTGCCTTTCTGCTTCCTGCTTTCCTGCATGCTGGAAGTTCTCTTCAGTCGTTCCTGTATTTAAGAATTGTGGTGAACCCTCGGACCCATCCAACTATCGCCCTATCAGTTTTCTACCGATATTCGGGAAAGTAAAAAATATGCTGAAATAGTTCATCATCTCACCGCCCACAAACTCTTCTACGACAGGCAATATGGATTCCGCTTTGCCAGGTCCACGGCCGACCTGCTAACAACCGTAACGGAGTACATGCTACAGGCCCTTGATGAGTCTGACGAGGCTCGCGCGGTTGCTCTGGACATATCCAAGGCTTTCGACAGGGTTTGGCACTCTGGCCTCCTATGTAAACTACGCGGTTATGGTATTACCGGTCGCCTGCTTGACCTAATCCAATCTTTCTTAAATAACCGCAAAATGAAGGTCGTTCTGAATGGGCGTGCCTCTTCGTCCTACAGCACGAATGCTGGTGTCCCACAGGGCTCTATCTTGGGCCCGACGCTCTTCCTTATTTTCATCAACGACCTCCCAGATGAGATCAAGTCCCAAGTAGGCATCTACGCAGATGACACTACAATATACTCCCGCACCAGTAAGAAACCTGTCGTGGCGGACAGACAATCTCGCTGCTGACCTTGAACGGGATCTACACTCTGTGGTGAACTGGGGCAAGAAGTGGCTTGTCAACTTCAATTCATCTAAGACCAAGCTGTTGTCTGTCAACCATTACAGGTAACCTCTCCTGCCTCCCATAAGCATGGACCAAGCGATTCTTCCGGAGAGTAATACACTACGCCTCCTCGGACTTACCCTGTCCTCAGACCTCAAATGGATCCACTATATTGAATCCATAGCAAAATCTACTGCTAAGAAGGTTGGGTCACTATGTCGATCCAGGATGTTTTTTCCACCTGAATCCATCCTGCATATATACAAGTCAACCATCCGTCCGTGCATGGAGTACTGCTGCCATTTATGGCCAGGTGCCCCTGCCGTTCTCCTCAGTGTTCTTGACAGGCTCCAAAGGAGAGTCTGTAATGTGATAGGTACTGATCTGGCGGCTCGACTGCAGCCACTTCCGCATCGTCGAAATGTGGCCTCCCTTTGTCTGTTCTATAAATACTTTCATGGCTTCTGCTCAGACGAACTTAAGTCACTGATGCCTCCTCAACAGGTGTTTACTCGTGCAACCAGACTGGCAACTGGGTCCCACCCATTCACAGTCAGGTTAGCCAAATGCAGACGACAATTCTACTTCTGCAGCTTCTTTTCTCGCACTTCCCGCCTGTGGAACTCGCTCCCGTATTCTTGCTTTCCTGACGGCTACAACCCCCAGAAATTTAAATGCAAAGTCAATACTCATCTACTAACCACTGGACTCTAGCTCTCACCCCACCCCCGTATAACCTTCTCTTTCTCTCCACCTATGTATCTGCCATCGCACCTGCTTTCTCAGCTTTCTACTGTTCCTTTAAACTAGTTTGTTCTCCTCACTCTTTTCTAATTAATGTTTTTACATTTATGTAGCCCCCTGCACATCAGTGGCGTTTCCGCCTTGCTCGGGGTGAAATGATTAAAAAAAAAAGCACCAAATGAGTCCAATATGCAACACTTACATGGATTGAAAGAACGAGCCAAGTATTGAAAAAAATGGAAGCACAAGAAATGACTTTAAAAGAATTGATTCTTCTTGCTTGCAAGACCAAAACCACAAACAAAAAAAAAAATACTAGAATATCTACAGAGTAGCAGAATTAGTTTTGGAGTTTTTTGCAACAATTAGAATTGATTAGAGAATTTAATCAACCAAAAGAAGAATTCGAAACATACTGGACGAGCACGGACAAATCCATAATTAAATGTAGATATTGTAAAATAAATCACAAGAGAAACATGTACAAATATCCATCTCTAGGAAAAATATGCTCAAATTGCAAAAGAACAGAATTTGCAGAACGCATGCAAATACGAAAAGCAAATAGTAAAAAATGTTCAAACCTCTTCCGAAGAAGTTAAAATACTTACAATGGATACACGAAAAAGAGGCAGAGAAAAAAATAATGATAAATGGCCAAGTATTTAACATGCATTTGATACAGGCAGGGAAGTTACGTTGATACCAAAATTTTCTGGATAAAATTATGAAGACCAAAATTTAAAAAATGCAGTGTACAATTAAAGCGATGGAATGACCATAAAAACAAGTACATTTAAAAGCAAATTTGAAACCGACAAACGTTTTTAAAAAATTCCCATTACAGTAGTAGTTTGTAAGAAAAAAGTCACGGATTATTAGGAATTTATGTATTAAAAGCAGATACAGCCAGACTAAACAATTCCATGGAAGCAGAAGGAAATGAAATAGGATTATTGAAAGGCTTTATAGCAAGCATTTAATTAAAGGAAAACTATCACCTAAATTATATAGCGTCAAGAAAAGTTCCAGCTCATATCCTACTTTTGGTAGTAGCGAAATTAAGCAAAATGATACAATGTATACCAGAAAGAGTAACTCATAGTATTAGTAATTGGGCGTCACAGATAGTCGCGATAACCTGAAAGAGAATTTAGGATATGTGGTAAAAGAGACAGGGGAAAGCAACAAATAACATATTTGAAGGATCTAATCAGGTGGATGATGGAGCGAGGGTTGCATGGTGTAACAGGAGAAGGCATGCTCAGAGCCACTAGGGATAGGGAAACGTGGAAAGCCATGATCCATTACGTTAAAGGGACAGGGTACATAGAAGAAGAAGGTGATTACAAGATATGGCTAAATCACCGGATATGTTAAGACTCTTTTCATTTGCTAAATATTGAAACTGCAAGCCACGAGTTAGCAAAAATTGATCTCAAGGCAGCATACAATCAATAAAAATTGACGAGAAATTCAAGAAAAAAAACATGATAATTGCCCCTATATTCCTATTAAGATGGACTCGTCTACCGTCTGGGGTAAAGACTTCCAGGCATATTTTTCAAAAACCTATTGGAAGAGCCTTATTAGAATAATAAAAAAATATGATAATACTAGCAGTATAGCCCGGCGTTGTTCGGGTGTAATGAAAGCTTTAAAACTAATCCATGGTCCTGGAGATCAGGCTCTTTGGACGTTGACACGAAAGACTAAAAAGCAAAAGTTGTTTCCCGTTAAGCGAAACCGTAGACTGAAAGAAAAATGAATGGATGAAAGTCAAATTTTGATTTCCTGGTATCGATATCAAATAAGTTTTTTCCGTTGTAAACTGAATTTTGAAGGCTAAATAAGTTCGCTGAGTAAATGGTATCATAGCTGAGACTAAGAACTACAATTATACCTACTTGAGCCAAACCCGAAGCAAAGACTAAAATAAAAGGGCTGAAAAAATACAAACATACAGGCAGATAAACAGACACACACACAAACATCTTGCCTTTTATTTATATATATTATCGATCTTCTGCACTATTGTCAGAACTGCAACCTTGAAACTTCTGAATATCGTTTCTTATGTCTTTTTCTATGAGTGTATGAAATTTGATTAAAATCGGACCACTCCTTCTATAACCCGATTTTTTCGATTGTCGATTTTCTATATTTATCGGGGGTACCTCGACACAAAACCTAGCTAAGAACACACGCAGACGCTTATATTACAACTGTGTAAATTTTGAAGAAAATCGGTTCAGCCATTTCGGAGTCTATAGGTAACGGACGCACACACACAGAGGCAAAGTTCCATTAATAAATAAGTTTAGATATCAAAACGATATAGATGTAGGGGTGAGAATTAAAGAATAATTAAAATAAAAAACAGAGCCAATTTTAGCAAGATTAAAAAAGCTGGCTTGACCATAAACAATGGTCAATGTAATTTTGACTGTAAGAAGATATCATATTTAGGCTATCAAATATCAAAAGAAGGTATATCACTCGATGATAAACTAAAACAGAAGATAAAAGAAATTGCTGCTCTAACAAATAAGAAAGAATTAGAATCCTTTGTGGGTTTGATAAATTTTTATAGTAAATACATATCAAGAAGGTCAACTTCAGCAGAAAATAACAACTCGAATATTGAAAAAGAAGCTTTAGAAATTGTATGGAGCATTCATAAACAATATAAGATATACTGATGAAAATAGTGCTGATAGCAAACACGGAAAGGAAACTACAAGACTTCCTACAGAAAGTAGCTGAAGAAAGCCGAAAGAAAGGTCTACAAATAAACTACAGGAAAACTGAATGCATGGTCATTAGTGAAAAGAAAAGCTCCAATGAAGAAGTGATATCGGGAATTGAGGCGTATTTTGAGGTTAAAGACAAATCGTTCTACAAAAAAGTCGTCAAATTGTTAAAGAAGCGTTGGAATCAGAAACTAATGTTAATGAATAAAGTTAATTTTTTCCTGAAAATTTCTTGTTTTATTAGTAAGGCCCGGGATTTATTGAGTGATGTGTTAATAAGTCTGAAATTTTAGGATTTTTATTTGCAACCACGTCACTTGATTTTTCATCAGTATCAGAAATTTCAGAATTTTCATTTGCAACAAAATAACATGATATTGTATCAGTTTCAATAAATATCTATTATTATCTGTTATAGTAAATCTAACCTAACTGGCTCATTACTCCCAGTGGAGTATAGGTCATCAACGAACCCGTTGATGCTTCTATAACTGGACACTTCTTTGCAGATAGGGCGTTGACTCTACGCAAATACCTTTATCCGCCGGGTGAGGTAACAGTCAGTTAAGGGCCATACGGGTTACACCTTTGGGCAATCAGGTCTCTTCCGATCCACGACTGACTAGGCCCAGATTTTTCCATAGTAGGTTGCTATTTCTTTCTGTTAGTTTTATCACTTTCAAGCAAATATATATCTTTTTTATTATTATTATTATTATTATTATTATTATTATTATTATTATTATTATCATAGAGGGGGTTTGAAATTTTAGTATTTTCATTTGCAACGAAATAACTAGATATTTCATCAGTGTCAAAAATTTCATAATTTTTAACAAAGACTGACACTTTTGCAGTTCAGGCTCCTTATTCCAGTAATTATTGATTTACACAGAACAATATACTAGATCATAAAAGGTTTCTAATGTATCAGAGCGATAGTTCGATTCCAAATAGCTTCATTTTCAATACCTTTCACATCAAAATCCTAATCGATATTAATTATATCATCGATGAAAAATTTCACAATATTTAGTCACTTAAGCATAGATTCTTCCTGCGGAGAGAAAAATTATTTAGGTACATTTGCTTTAGCTTTCTTTTTTCATTATATTCAAAACAGTGTCACTATATATATTTTTCCACGTCGGTCAGGTAAATAAATCGTGCGTTGGTCACCAGTGTAAAGATAAAGCAGAAAGGAAAAGCGAATGAATGAACACTTGTTCTCATAGAGACTTTTATATACTTCTATACACAGGACTATACATATACGCAACACGTGGCGAAATACATATTGTTATGTCGCCAAGTATAAATGAATAACTCAACAACAGAATCAGAATATAAGTTGTATTCCGCGGAAAGACGGTTAGTATGTACAGAAGTGATTAGTAATATTTACAATAGAAAGATACAAGAGTCCAATCCGTCGTAAGACGTGTGTATACGTGATTACTTCCGGTACGCCACCGGAAGTGTGACTAACTCTTCACTGACTCTTCAATAACTCATTAGAGACTCTCAAGTGACTCTCTACGACTCATTATTTAGTCGTCCCTCCCAGTAAGGGCAACATATGACACATGGTCAGTTTATATCTGGGATTTCCGGGCTATATGGCCCGTCCAAAAAATGTCTGTCTATTTTTGCCCAGTCGTGCTTCTACCCTTCGGCGGAACCACGACTGGGTTATTGCTCTCTGCTCGGAAGCAGAGAGCGCCCTCTACCCGAAGGCAGAGAGCTGACAGTGTCGTAGAGTCGTCAGTCTAGTGACTCTGTACGACTCTCTTGTAGAGAATCCATATAGCAATGGGAACAGTCCATTTGTAGTCAAATAGGAGCGGCGCCCTAACACCCCCTCCTAAGAATTTTGCTTCAATCGTATTTTTTCTTTTTCGGGTTTACCGACAACTGGTGTGTTAATTTCCTTTTGCGGGTGGATTTCCTGGTACTACCTTCTTGTACCTGAGGTATTTGTAACTCGAAAGATCCTCCACATTTTCGTCCATCTCTTCAGGCGCAACAGTTGTCTCTTCCGAAAATCTTTTTCTTAACATGCCTTCTATGTTCAAATTCCGGCCCTTGCACCACATTGAGCATGTTCCCTATACGTCCTTTAATTTTGCCTTTCATCCAGGACGTAGTGTTGTCTTTATAGTTCTTGAAAAACACTTTTTCATTCACCACAAATTTTCTTTTGGGTGTGCTTACATTAGGTGTATCAGCTTTCTTTGATGGAATTAGCTTATCAGAAACCGAACGTACTTTTCTTGCGAACATTAATTCAGCTGGTGACAGCGCTGATGGTGCTGCTTTGTTCGGCGTAATTCTGTATACCTGTAGGAATAACTGTAAAGCAGTTTTCGTGGGCGTCCCCGTAGCCTTCCTTAATGCTCTCTTAAGGGTATCCACGAATCTTTCAGCTAGACCATTGCTACGTGGGTGATAGGGTGGAGTGGTTATATGTTCCACTTGGAATGTATAGAAGAATTCCTTAAACTCTTTTGATGTAAATTGTGACCCGTTGTCACTGACAATTGTGTCTACTACTCCAAATCTTGCGAAAAGCTCATGGAGTCTGTTTATAGTATTGCTGTGGGTTGTTTCAACTGAAAAACTTCCGGCCATTTGCTGTAGCTATCTACGACAATTAAGTAGTGCGTTTTACCCATTGGACCAGCAAAGTCTATGTGCAGTCTCGACCACGGTCTATCCGTTTTCGGCCAAGGCTTTTGTAGTACTTGTGGCGATTTCGCCGCCAGCGCACAACCCTCACATTTTCTAACCATGGCCGCAATGTCCGCGTCCATGCCTGGCCAGAACACGTACGACCGCATTAGACTCTTCATTCGATTCACACCGGGATGACCCGTATGAAAATCTTTCAGTATTTTCCTCTGTAACACTTTAGGAATTACAACTCTTTCGCTGTAGAGTAATACGTTGTCGCACGTAGAAAAAGTTTCTGCCATTCGTTGGTCTTTTTCCAGTAATTTATTTTTTACATCTTTGATGTAATCGTCTTTTGACGCTTCCTTTTTTATATCTGCTCATGACACCGGTAAATCTCTGACAGTTCCAGTGAGAGTATTCTTCACTTCCACTTCAGATTTTAATGCTGCTATAACAGTGTCCTCTAAAGGTTCGTTTGACTTCGGAATGAGTCTCGACAACCCATCCGCGTGTCCAATTTTTGTTGATGCTAAGTGTTGTAAGTCAAAATTGTAATTTAGAAACAAAGTACCCTATCTCAGTAGTCTATTTGCAGTATATGTGGGGAGTCCCTTTTTGGATCTGTAAATGGTCAACAACGGTTTATAATCCGTCTGCAATGTGAATTTCCTTCCATGAATATATCTGTGAAACTTTGTTACTGAAAACACTATTGCCAGTGCGTCCTTTTCGATTTGTGAGTACTTTTGTTCAGCCGGGAGCAGTGTTCTGCTTGCATGTGCAATCGGCTTTATTTGTCCATCCTTCCACTTGTGTAATATACATGCACCAATCCCATATGTGCTATCATCGCAAGCGATTACGATGTCTAATTTGGGATCGTAGTGAGCTAAAAATAAATCTGATGTAAGTCTATCTTTTATCTTAAATTTGATGTAAGTCTATCTTTTATCTTAAATGCTTTCTTGCAATCCTCAGACCAGCACCATACTTTATCTTTTTTTAGTAGCTCATTTAAAGGCGAACGCAACTTGTGCAGATTTGGAATGAACTCCTGATAGTAACTCACCAAACCTAGAAAACTTTGCAATGTCTTTACGTTTTTTGGATCTGGCATATTTCGAATCGCATGGGAGCGATTTGGGTCCGGCTTTTTCCCATCTTTATTGATAATATGACCCAGATATTTAATTTCTTCCAGCAACAAATCACATTTGCTTTCCTTTATCTTCAAGCCATAACTCCGTATTCTTTTGAAAACTTCCCGTAGGTGACCCTTATGTTCTTCGACAGTTTCGCTTTTTATTAGGATGTCATCAAGATATGTGATCGCGAAATCTAATCCTGCCAGCATAGTGTCCATTGTCTGCTGGAACACCGCCGGTGCTGTTTTTATTCCGAACGCCAACCGTTCGTATTTGTAAAGTCCCTTGTGAGTATTTATGCACAATAGCTTTGAACTTTCATTCTCCACTGGAATTTGGAGATATGCGTCGCTAAGGTCTATTTTTGAAAAAAACCTTCCCGCCATTCAGCTTAGAAAATACCTCCTCCGGGCTTGGTAGAGGGTAGTGATAATCCTCAATGGCGTTGTTTAGTCCGGTCGAAAAATCAGCGCATATTCTAATCTCTCCCGTCTTCTTTTTTTACGTAAACAGCAGGTGCGGCCCAATCGCTATAGTCGACTTTTGTTAGTACGCCTATTTTTTCTAGTCTTTCAAGCTCAGCGTCAATTTTATCAATAGCCGCATAAGGCGCGTTTCTTTTCTTTTTGAACACCGGAGTCACGTTTTCTTTTAATTTGATTATCGCCGACGTTTTGGTACATCTGCCCAAACCTTCAGAGAATACTTCCGGGAAATCTTTTTTTTTATCTCCTCCTTTAGTATTGTTGTCACGTCAGACGAGTCTTCTCTTATATTTTTGCAATAAGAATTTATGGGAAGATCCCACAAATTAAATTCACTCATCCAGTCAGTGCCAAACAGATTATTCGTTCCTTTCATAACGAACGTTTTCAGTCTTTTTGTTTGGTTGTGAAAATTTACGTTGAGAATTAGCTCACCTTCAAATTTGATCCTCTTTCCAGTCACCGTTTTAGCCACTTTACTAGTCTTCAGCAACCTTGGTTTATTTAACTTGTACCAGGTTTTCATATTTATGATACTTATATCCGATCCACTATCGAGTTGCATTCTCACCGGTTTTTTAAATATTTTCACTTCTAAGTATTTTCTAATGCCGTGGTTTTGCTCATATGATCTGGTTAATTTTACCTGCGATTTACGTCTAAATCTACACTTAGACATTTTGTGACCTAGCTTATTACAGTGTCTGCATTTTAAAAATTTGAATGGACAGTCACTGCGCCAGTGCCATTCTCCACAAGCATAGCAAGCTTTTGGGGGAGGGTCTTTTTTCAAAAAAAAAATTTTTTCCCCCCAAGGGCGAATGATTTCTTCGTCTTAGAGACGGAGACCGAAAGTGTGACTTGCGATTTATCTTTTTTACATTGGCTACAGCGGATTCCTGTATTTTTTTGCGTCTTCTTTAATACTTATACATTTCTGGCAATAATCCGCCAGATTTTGCAGAGATATGTTTTGTTCGTTCTCCAACTTTGTCAAAATTTTTCTCCTCATCTCGCTGTTTTTCCCTGACACCAGACGTTGCACGAAAATTAAACATTTAAAATTGTTTGCAGTTAGTTCTGCAAGTCTGAAATCGTCGCAGTTTTTGTTAACTACAGAGGCGAACGTGGTGTAATCTTCAGCCTCGTTCTTCTGCAGATTTAGGCATCTCCACCTTTTATGGCACAAGGATAATCTAGGGCTAAATAATTCTTTTAATAGTTTTACAGCCTCATTGAATTCTAGATCCCTTGTTTTTTTCGGAAGGATGAAGTCTGTGAATTTGTTATGTTCATGCGTGCCTAATTTCCTGAGGAGTAACCTGATTTTTTTCTCCGAAGACCATGACTTACAGTCGATTTAAAAAAAGTCCTGGTATCTATGGTAATACCTTTCAAAAGTTTTGTCTTCGTCTGGATTATAATTGAAAGTTTCAATAGTCGACCAGATGGTGTTTTGGGAGAACGTACTCTCATCTGAGTTTTTATTCTTCTCTAGAATTAACCCTACGAGTTCTTCTTGCCATTTTTGTGGTTTTTTGTCACTTTCTAGACGTAACTGCATCATCCTCTCCTGTAGTTCCAATTGCTGTTTTTGGAATTTTTCCTCCATTCTTTCTTGTATCTGTAATTGCTGTTGCATTTGACATTTCAACAGTTCTAACATGGACGCTTGAAATTGTTCCATTATTACAATTTCTTTATACCAAGGGGAAAAACTGAAATTTCAAGCTCCTCAACAGAAAAAAATTTCACCACAGACAAAAATAGAAAGATATAACTTACGCTTTCTTTGCCGTGTAATAATTCTCGTCAACGCAGTTAATGGTGTAGTACGTATATTTTTCAGAAGTACTTTCGCGTATGACCTGCGAAACTTTTTCCTACGTCCAATTGAAAACTTTGTGTAAATTTGAAATTCTTCGTCCGCTATTGTATTGTGGGACGCGTTTTGGTTTCTTCTTCTTTGAGATCTCTTCGTCACCACCGTTATGTTTGGGACGAATTTTGTTTCCACTTCTGCGTAAATTCGAAGCAATTCGAAGTAACTTTGTTGCCACTATTATGTTGTGTGACGAATTTTGGTTTTCACCTCCGCGTAAATTCGAAGTAATTTAAAGTATCTTCGTCGCCACTGTTAATGTCGTGGGACGATTTTTTCTTCCAACATCTTCGTCGCCACTGTTTATGTCGTGGGACGATTTTTCCTTCCAACATCTTCGTCGCCACTGTTATGTCGCCAAGTATAAATGAATAACTCAACAACAGAATCAGAATATAAGTTGTATTCCGCGGAAAGACGGTTAGTATGTACAGAAGTGATTAGTAATATTTACAATAGAAAGATACAAGAGTCCAATCCGTCGTAAGACGTGTGTATACGTGATTACTTCCGGTACGCCACCGGAAGTGTGACTAACTCTTCACTGACTCGCACTAACTCTTCAGTAACTCATTAGAGACTCTCAAGTGACTCTCTACGACTCTTTTGTAGAGTATCCACCATTACTATATATAGCAATGGGAACAGTCCATGTGTAGTCAAATAGGAGCGGCGCCCTAACACATATCACACACACACACACACACACACACACACACACACACACACACACACACACACACACACACACATATATATATATATATATCTGAAAGCAAAGTATAAGAAGGAACAAAAGGAAGAGTCTTAGGTATAGTTGAAGTAACTTCGGATCTGTGAAGCTATTGCTATGACTCCTGATTACAGAGGGCGATATATCTTATGTCACAGCAGGACGTAGCCTTGTGCTTGTAAGCCGTTTGTTCCATCGGGACGTTGCATCTATGTGCTTGTAAGCTTCTGGGGTAGGCAGATTTAGCCTTGGTCTGCCTCGACAAAAAAAAAAAAAAAAACCGACAGAAGAAAAAACTTTCCCCTTTGGCTGTTGTTTACGCTTGCGTTATTCTCTGGAGTGACGTCTCGGATCGGCTGTTAAGTAACCTATATGTCTTAACTCGACTAATGGGAGATAGGCACTTTTTGTATCCTAAACTAACCACTTCTAAACAGGTTCTTAACCTGACAAGAGAAGCTATTTTTACCTTGCTTTTTGTTGATATAACAGAAATGTGAGAACATATTTTATGCAACCTACACTATAAACACGGATATTCATGCAGTATTAAAAATTACTAAAAGACTGAGACAATACCTATTGAATAGCAAATAATTCCTGTGTTAGAATATTTGTAAGTTCATATGAAAGAATATGTGCTGTATAAAAAGAAAACAACTTAAGGTAGTATTTCAAAGTCAGTGTTTAGGACATGGACAACTGAAAATTTTCAGGTGTTGAGTACTCCTGAAAAATTATTCTGGAGATTTCGTTCTTTGTTATTTTATATAACTAGTAGACTGTGCATGTGTCTTTATCAGGAAAGCATCAATGCCACGGAACTTGGTGTCTTCAATATATATATATATATATGTTATATAGCGACAAATAACAAACACGGGTGTATATAAAAATATATGACTTATATTTTTATTGATGAACGATGGACCGTGTGGCACAAGGCAGAGAATTGAGAGCGCGCTTCTAATGGGATTTCGACGGGAGCTGGCCTCTCTGCTTAGTTCGTCTAGCTTCTTCTTCGACTTCTCGAGACTGACTTATCTGTGTTTTCGCAGTCTTTATATATCTTTCAAAAGCGGAAATTGTTTCTTCCGGTTTTTGCCTCGATCCGCGACGCCCACGCGATTCTCAGAGTCACCTGTTTGTTTGCCTGCGTAGGCATTTCCGCCGCTGTCGGAAATAGGGTCAAAGTGACATCCGCTACTTTTCATCAACCGGGAACACCCACGCTTCCTCAGCCTTCTTGGGTGGGGCCAGACCGTTATATTACACTCCTCGCCCTCCCATTTTCCAAAATGTTCACCTAAGAACATTTTAAGCGCAACACCCTCACTCACCTCCCCATGCCACACAAGCCCTACAATTGTATAAAACATGTGCATGCCAAAACAACAAAACATGTGCATGCCGAAACAAAACAAAAAAAAAACAACAAAAAAAAATATATATAGGGGAGCCTACATCGGCAACCCAACAATGTTCATGTCCATCGTGAAATTTTCCTGTAAAAAAACAGAATCCCTTGCGCATGCTTCCCGATGCAGCGCTGGAAGCCAAAATGAATGAGACCGCCACAAAAGTGACGACAGAACCACTTGGGAATTACACAAAAAATAATGTTCTCGCAGCTCAATGTTTCATTGTTCTTTTTTTTTTTTTTTTTTTTTTTTAAATATCCATTTGCACCGAATTGGGTAAAGTTCTTAAAAATGTTCATTCTTTTTCCTCCTCTGTGTCCATAAGCGTACACACCTTGATGCATGACGATATGTCCATGGGCGGTAACCGCGCCCCAGTTTCTTAAACTGACATCGAGTAAATGACCTTTGATCAACACCATGTGTGCTTCTGCTCGAGTTTATTGTTACACATGTAACCTCATTTAATTTAATTTAACTTCAAACATACTATGTTTGAACACAGAAAAAAAAAACTGCCATTACCTGCAGTAAATCATTCATAGTCTGACCGACAAATGTTCAACAGAGAACAAAGAAAATTACCCTGATTCCAACGTTAATCCGCATGCAATTTACTTGTGGAGAAATACTTGTGGAGAAATACTTGTGGAGGATTAGAGGTTTCATTTATCTTAATTTAGTCTAACAAAATGGACCCGTGACTCGTAGTTCCTTAGTTTGTACAATGTTTTCTATTCCTTCAACTACTTCCTCTGGATTCGAAACCACGCATGTCTGATTTGTTGACATCTCTCTGTTTAACGCAGAGACATTTGAGTGTTGAACACCCGTTGACCCCGGAGTACTATTCACTTAAACTATCGTTAATCCACCCACTGATTTCTTTCCCAATCCTATAGCATATCAGCCAATAAGTCTACAAGACTTTTCAGTTGTTCTTTCTTTTTGTTCCGATCAACTGTGGAATCTGCAGGTCTATCCGTACTTTTTGTTTCAACAGACATTTGTCTCATTTGGACATCTTCGCTGCTAGGTGATTCCCTAGAAAAACCCTGATCTACATGAGTAGATCCAGACGTTTCGCACTTTGAGCAATCATCCTCGAACGTGGATGAAACATTGTTTATACTACCAATTCCATCATCACTATCAATAGTTGACACGTTTTTATCCGCCATTTTACGTCGCGTCATGATGCGACGCCCACGCGATTCTCAGAGTCACCTGTTTGTTTGCCTGCGTAGGCATTTCCGCCGCTGTCGGAAATAGGGTCAAAGTGACATCCGCTACTTTTCATCAACCGGGAACACCCACGCTTCCTCAGCCTTCTTGGGTGGGGCCAGACCATTATATTACATATATATATATATATATATATATATATATATATATATATATATATATATTGGGTTTCCACTTAAACGGAATTTACTACTCCAGTAGTAGAGACGTAATAAAAGACGGGCAAAATTTGATGTCAGAGAGTTAAGATGACGAGCAATTGACACGTATCCATGGAAAACGTCAAGCGATCGTTATTATCATTGTCTCTATCTTTCTCTCTCATCTCTTACCTCCTTCCTTTCACAATTCACACTTAGCGATAACTTCAAAGACAATTCTATCCAACAATAAACGCTCATACATACATACATACGTTCCTACCTACATACACATAAACGCTTTCCAACAAGTTACTACTACGAACTCTTGATACCCTTAACTCATTACTAGAAGGCAAGGTCTCCTATGAAGCGCCCCCAAATCAAACTCAGCTTGTATGTTCAAAAAGACGCCCACCATGTTGAAAAATATCTTACATTCTACACCATAAAGATATATGAAACAGTTTACGGTGATAAAATTTATAAGTAACAACGTAATTACTGTTAATCTATGGTGGTCAAATAACTGCAAAAATGCGTGTAACTGAAATGTATCACTACCACGCCTTAGAACAGCTTAAAGATGTGTCCGATAAACTTATTTAATATTAGTAAGTGTACACGTAGAAAGAAAAGGATTAACCTTACTATAGTCAAACTCAAAAATGGTTAAAAATAGAGGCAAAAAAGAAGTCAGAGATGAACAAAATCGTTTTTGTATTCAGCCTCTACAAGGACACGTGGATGGAAAAACGCTAGTTAAGACATGCAGAAATGGTAATTATCTAACTTTTTAGCATGTTAAAAAAAACATGTTCTTTCAGTCGTTAATACTTTCCGTAATAACAAGATTGTCTTTTAAGCTCCGGCATTTATGAAAAATATATACTTGTTAAAATCATATTTCGTTAATTGACATGTTAGGAACAGTGTATGTAATTTTCTTTAGCCAGAAAGAAGAGATGAAAATACTTACGTTTTATTTATCGCTGTGTCATTGTAGAAATGTATCATAGCTACTCTTTTCTCAGGGAAAACATTACGCGTATTTTATTCTGTTACCAGCAATGTGCTGAGAGAAATTAACATTTCATATTTACTTGTTTGTACTTATCACGTCATGTTTAA
Organism: Ascarosepion bandense; assembly: GCA_037127315.1. NCBI lineage: Eukaryota > Metazoa > Mollusca > Cephalopoda > Sepiida > Sepiidae > Ascarosepion > Ascarosepion bandense. The sequence continues at coordinate 3,511,275 of JBBBDQ010000414.1, forward strand.
CAGTTAATAAATGATAAGATACGTTTATCGGGTAAATCATATCATGTCGTATGTCAACAGTGTAAATGATATCTTCCCACGTGGTGCGGGTAAATAAATCGCGTATAACACTCAGGCAAAAAGGGAAAGCGAATGAATGAAAATTTCTTCTCAGAGAGACTTTTATATACTATGACTTACTCAGAATTATACATATATCCAAGGGTCCACACGTGAAGAAATACATATATATATATATCTACCACAAAGCAAAGTATAAGTAGGAACAAAAGGAAAGGTCTTACATATAAATGAAGTTACTTCGAATCTTGGAAGACATTGTTATGGCTCCCAATTAAAGGAGCCGATTCATCTTATGTGCTTGTAAGCTGTTTGTCCCAGCAAAACGTAGCAAGATTTATCTATGATCCAGATAAACGGGGCCATGTGCTTGTAAGTTGTTTGTCCTAGCGGAACTGGGCATCTATGCGCATGTAAGCTTCTGGTAGAGGCTTAGTCAGAAGAAAACACTATTCTCCTTTGGTTGCTGTTCACGAACTGTCTAATGACTAACGCTTTGGTTAATATCTAGAATAACGTCACGAAGTTTCAGTCATGTGGCTTCTGTGTTTTATCTCGACCAATGCGAGATAAAAATCTTTTGTATTCTACAGCAGTATCAATTTTATACTTGTGTCCAAACGTTTTCCATTGTTAACTTATAAATGACGTTCATTTCTATGAATGAATTTATTAATAAATTTGAACAGAAAATATTGGAAGAATTTTACTCATAAAATTCTCAGGTTTAGTTTTTAAAGGTAACAGGAGTTTTGTTTATTAAATTTTAATAATGAATTTTCATTTCAAATAATTTTCTAATAGAACAGTGGCAGAAAGTTACGTTTAATTATCTCTAGTTTTAATTTTCAAAGTTCACACATTTTAATAACTGTGAACTGGTTTTTATCAGAGCCTAAGAGATTTCAGCGTTTATTCACTCTTAATAAATGTCAAATGCTATGGAAAAAGTGGGAAAAGAGCTGGCCTCGAAGGTAGCAGCTGCTGAAAAAGAGAAATGGAAAATGAGACGAAATATGGCTTGATCAGCGTTTGTTGTAGTACTTAAGGTTGTACTCAGTTGATTACTTCTCTTGTTCCTACCAATGAATTGAGCAAAGCAAGGAAGCCTCCACCTGCGCAATAGCCACAAACGAAATAGTTATTATTAAAAAGTTCAACATTAATCAAATATATCACAGTTATATTAGCGGAAATTGATATTTAATTTTACAATGGAAGTCTTTCTCAATCACTGTGTTTTTGCTAGCTTTTGTGGCACTTGAAATAATTCATTGAATCATTTCAGGTTTTCCGTGGTAAATCAAGGGTGCAATTTGTCCGTATGTGCTGTCCAGTCTTTTTATGTGTTCTGGGTCGGAATTTGTGATATTCTGAAGACGGATGTAAAGATGTATACCATACCTGTCAAGAAAAAATTCCCCGAACACAAGAGTAAATTAATTTGTTTCAGGTAATAAAATATCTTATCAATTTATTTGAGATTTATTTAATTATTTTCTTTTTGCTTAAAGAACATTAAATTCATTTTTAAAAAATATTCAAAGGACATACAATAAATATAATGATGCAACAAGCCGCCTCCTAAAATTAAGTTTCTAGGAACATTTAAGAGCGTTGAATGGGTAGTCATGATAAAAAATAACATAACTGCCGAACAAACAGAATTGTCAAAGTTTGCAATAAGCAATAACAGAAACAAGAACAAGTCAAAAATAATACAAAGTAAGCAAACAATATATGCATGGCAAGTTAACAGTAATGAGGCAAAGCAACAGTAATACAGCAAAAAGTTAACTAAGAACTGGCGTGAGGTCAAAACTAGAACCACTCAATATTATTGGGCAAGAAAAAATCCCAGCATGCATTTCTGTGCTCGTGTTTATAAAAGGGGAGAAAAAAGTGTTTTACAGTCTTTCCTAATGAATGAAATGAACAAAAAGCCATGGTGATACGATGAAATCGGGCATGACTGATCATGTATGAAGAGAAAGATGTGGTCATCATCCTCTGTTGAATGAAGTGAAAATACTAGACAGGGAAGAATACTGGAAAGTTAAACGTCTGAAAGCATCATATGTAAGGCTATGGGGACACCTTGGAAGGCCTGGCATATAAATAAATGAAATATGAGAGCTGATAATAAAAAAGAAAGACAAATGACAACAAATTGTCAACGGCAACTGCAGTCTAAATATGGCAGTCAGTATCAAGAGTAGCAGTAACAGAAGTGGCAGTGGCTGTGACAGCCTAATCATCAGTGAAGATTAGGTTTAAAATTTACTCTAGCAACGGAGTAGTGGGTAAAAGCCTTGATGTGTGAATTTGGTGACGTAGTGATTCTAAGTTCAATTCCTGAGTCGGGTAGTGTATACTTGTACGCAGTTTAAACGGTGCAATAACAGAGCAGTGATAAAATAGATGCTATGCCTATACATGATCAGTGAAAAGATGAAAGCCTCAACTCCATAGATTAAATAAAATGTTCAATTCGGAATTCTCTGTAAGTTACCTAAATCTATATACACTCGAGGATGGCGGGAGTTGAGTAGATTGGCTGAAGCGTTTTGATAAAAACAACAAAGATAAGAATATTAGGCTGAATATAAAGAGGGTGATGATTCAGATGTGCGTTGTGGTGCAATGCATATCGACTCAGAACGAGAAATAGAAGAGCCAGGTTCGAATTCGAGTTGATTTCGTTGTATTCACATATGCCAAAATGCCCCTGGGAAATGTTTGAATCAGTCGCTTCACCCATCAGCTATGGATTAAATAACATAAAAGATTGGCTTCTATTGCCTTGGTTAGTAACTAATCTAACAGAGAAAGTAATCCCAACCTACTGCGACAAATCTTCTGCTCAGTCAGAATCATTTTCAAGATATGATCGCCCAATCGTGTATCACGTATGGTATTTAAATGACTGAATAATGATTCAGTCATAGAAGTTTTTCAAATTAACTCATAACGTTGATGAGAATTCCACTGACGGAGTAAGTAAGCAACGAGGGAGTCTTAAAGAAAATGGTAACCCAAAGAAAATTTATACTTAGAATAAGGCAGAGACAGCTGAAATTCTTTAGACAAGTAATGAGGAAGTGGTGCTTGGAAAAGTTAACCATCGCAGGGCATATTTAGGGCAAGATTGATTGACTGATTTGTTTTCTACGGTTTACCAACCCTTTACAAGTTATTTAAAGCCAGAAAATATTTTTATATTGCAGGAATTCTTTTTTTTTAAGAGAATGATTTATGTTGAATTTCTGGGGTGAAGAGTTTATTTCTTGTTTACCTTCAAACGATTGTTTCCAACTGTTACAGTGACAATGACAACCTAATCAGCAGAGAAGGCCACGTTTAAAACGTTAAGTTTGATCTAGCAACAGCCTAGTCGGTAAAAACGTAGATTACCCATATCCATACACCAGAGAGCACAACGGCCGAAACATTGTGATAATAACAACAAAAAAGTTGAGAACAATACTCTGAATATAAATAGTGTACATTATGATAACTCCTCGTTCTGACAAAAATTACTGAAAATAAATTTTAATTAAAGTAATGACACACTTGGATGTGCGTTGTGGAGCAGTTGGCTATCCGCTCGGAACGACAACTCGGGGAGCCGATTTCGAGTTCGAATTCGAATTCCAGTTGAATTCGTTGCATTCACTTCGCGCAAATACCCTTGGGAAAGGTATTAATCCGTTTATTCCTTCCAGTTATGGGTTAAATAACAGAACAATGGCATTCAACTGACTGAATGACACAGTTACTGGAGAATTTAATGTAAACATATGGGATCAGTACAGGTTTTCATCCTCCATACAAACATAGCGTTTGTGAGTAACCGTATCATTAAGGTGTAATCTTATTACATATTAGTGTGTATTTAAAGAATTTTTGTTTTGTTTTGTTTGACACACTCCAAAACCTCTTCTTCTTCTATGTGCCGTGTCCCTTCAGGACGTAGGTTATCATGGCCTTCCCCATCTCTCTATCCCTTGTCGCTCCTAATAACCCTTCTCCTGTTATCCTACTCATTCCTCGCTCTACTATCCATCTGCTCAGGTCCATCAAGTATGTCATGCGTTGCTTTTCCCCTGACTCTCCCTTTCCTTCTATCCGTCAGGTTCTCCAAACACTCCTTCCCCATTCGTATTTTATCAATCACTATCTAAAACTCAACGGTATTATAACATGTATAGTTATATGTTCTTTTTTATGTAAGATTTTCTTTCACAACGTTGGCGATCATGGCGCTTTACATCTTTCTGTCCCTCGTACCTCTTAATAAGTTTTGTCTTTTTTATTTCTCCCAAACCCTGTTCTACTATTTATTTATTTATTCATTCATTCATTCATTCATTCATTCAAGCTCTCAAATAGGTTGCACGCTGGTTTTCGCTGTCTCTCTTCCCCATAATCTGTCCAGTGACTGTCATATTTTCTAAGCCCTCTTCCCCATTACGTTCCCCAGAAATCTCAGCTGTCTTTCTGAAGTATAAGTTTCCTTTTTGTTCCCATTCCCTCCAAAACCTTGTGATTGCTCAAATGTTCAGCCCATGTTATCCCCAGCATCTGTCTGTAGAACCACATTTTGTTGTATCATATCAAAAGGTGCTTGTAAGCTTCTGGTCTAGGCAGATTTAACCTTGGTCCGCCTAGGCCAAAGGCCTATGTAGAACGAAACAACCTTTTGATTGCTGTTTGTGAAATTTCTAATGACTAGCACTTGGATCAGTATCTGGAGTGAACGTCACGAAGCGGCTGTCATGTAACCTTTGTGTCTTATCTCGATCAATTGAAAATAAGTGTCTTTTGTATCATAAAGCAGTGTAAGTTTTATACTTGTGTCGAAGTGAAAGTTTTTCATATAATTTATAAATGACGTTCATATCTGTGGCTGGATTTATCGATTTAAATTATAAAAGAAAATATGGATAGAATTTTCTCGGGTTTAGTTTTTAAAGGTAACCTGATTTTTGTTGATTCGGTTTTAACAATGAAATTTCATTTAAAATAATTTTTTAAGAGAACAGAAGCACAAATAGATAAGAACGGTTGGTAATAGTTTTTAATTTACTAGTGCAATGTTCATGAGTCGTTCTAAAAACTGTACTTTGGCTTTAATTTCAGGTTTAAATAAAGACAAAAATTGCCAAACTTTTCGATATTTTTTATTATGCTAGTTCCATTTTCAGAGAGTTTACAGGGACGATAACATAGACATCCATCATCAAAGATGATTTCATCTTGTGTTGATATAAAACATTGCTAAGCAACAATAACAGTCACTGAATAGCAGACGAAGTTCGTAAATTTGTAATGCGGTTCTATGACGTCACACTGCGTGAGAGACCTAAATGTTAACAGAACCAAATGTCTAAATGCAATGTAATGTGTTATAACCAGATTGAAATGTGATTTTATTAAATGTGGGTTGTTTTGATTAAATGTAGATGGCCTCCAATATCTGAAGGTTCTTTTTACTGTGTGTATGAGTATTATTGAGTTATCAACTAAAATCTGTCTAATATTACCTACATGGCTATGTTTTTCTAAGAAATGCTGTTTAATTGAATTCTGATCAGAAAGGTGACAGGTTAAATCTACGGGAGAACGTGGTTGTAGTAAAATCAATATATGTAGTGGGTTTATTATTAGTACCTCTCTGAACAAGCATGTAAATTGATACACTACGTTGGTTTTCTGTAGAGGATTTAGTTGTGTGGTTGTAGGGTTATTAGAGACTATGAGGTCAATTGTTTTACCTTTTTTATAATATATGATGAACTTAATCTTATTCTTATTATTTATTGGTTTAACATTTCTACGTATTCTATTTTTGAGTGTTGTTTCATCAGGTTTGTAATTATTATGCATTTGGTTGCAATAGTATAAGTTAATAGTTTTATGTTTGTTTTGACGTACACTATTATTATTAATAACAACTGTTTGTTTAATGTTGTGTAATAAAAGAATAGAATATGGATTTGGAAGAAGATATCATTTGTGAGTGTTGAATTAAGTTTTTTTTAATAACAGCTAACTTATATTGTTGAGGGCATTCACTATTATAAATAAGAAGACACGAGTTATGCTAGTTGGTTTCCTATATAGAGAAGTAGTAAATCTATGTGCGCTAGAATCAATGAATACATCAAGGAATGGGATTTTATTATTAATATTAAATTCTAATGTAAATTTGAGGACAGAGTGACTTTCAAATTTGTTTTTAAGTTGTGTAATTTGATTAATATTCTTAGCTAAAATGCAAATCTTATCCATGTATCTTACATATATACAAGGGGTTTATTATTGTCATTAATTATTTTGTTTTCTAAATGCTCCATATAATAATTAGAAAAGAGGGCACCTAATCATATATATATATATATATATATATATATATATATATATATATATATATATATATGGTTATGTGTTTTGATTTTGTCGTTGACAGGTTACCTTAATCGCACCACTTAGCCAATAGCCTCCTCTGTCACTTAAGAAATCTACTTTATGATCAGTCAGTCATTTAGGTGCCATACGTGATACACGCTTGGGTGATTATGTCTCGAAAGAGACGTGATTGACTGAACAGAAGATTATCCCGTAATAGGTTGCCATTACTTTCTGTGGTAGACTGGTTGCCAGCAAAGGTTATAGAACCCAATCTGTCGTATTATTTAGCCCATAACTGGAGGGAAAAGACGGATTAATACATTTCCCAAGGGTATTTGTGCGTATATGAATGCAAGGAATTCAACTGGAATTCCAACTCGGCTCCCTGATTTGTTGTTCCGAGTCGATATCCACTACACCACAACGCACATAAACACAGGAAAAAGTATCTGGGTCATGCTGCCTAAGTTCCTGCTTTTTTTTAATGTTTTGACATTTGTAATTTGTAGTGATGAGATGGGTACCAAAAACGTACTTGTCGAATAAATTATAGTTTATAACTGCCTTAGATGATGCGTTGTGTTTTCCCTATATATATATATATATATATATATATATATACAAAGCTTTATACAGCGAGATTTTAAGGATAAGAGTAAAAGTGTTGAACAAGAAATTAAGGTGGGAGAATCTGAAACCACAATGATTAAAACTGTCACGATAACAAAAGTGTGGTTAATTTTGGAAATATTTCAATTTTTACACCCGCGTAATACTTACAATATCACAGATCTGTTCAATAAATGTTTCCTTTGAATATGAATAATCAGATATTACCTACAACGTTTAGTGTTCAGCTAATTTATCCATACTTGTATGCATACAAACTTAAACACTTTTATGCCAATATATACACAATCTGAGATATAGAAGAAAATCTTGAAAATTACCGTTGGGACCAATCGGATATTTTGTTGAAGAAATCACCAACATTTCCTCCGGAGAAGCCGGCAAAGACGAATAAACTTTCCACGTGTATAAGTTCGGGTAGAAGTATACTGAGATTGTAAGGCATGTACTGGGAATTTTTTGCCCAGTTGTTGTCATCAAAAGTTTCGTATGTCAAGTACCAAATTTTGAGAAACGTAGAATTCTTGCTGGCAATAATTACTTGCACTCCCAACGCATCAATACGACAAGGACCCATGGTTATGGGATAAATCCTCAGAGTATCAAAACTTTTCAGCGCGAATTCATCGGTGTCCATATAAATTCCACCAAATTCTGGAAATAAACAATTCAATCTTGTTACGATTCTTCCCAGCCGATAATCAGTATCTTACGAATCAACAATTCTGCAATTAGTATTTAACAAATATGAAGTTACCGCGATGGAACAAATATTTTCATTAATTCATAATTTAATATTAATTTCTACCTTAAATTACACGGAAGTTGATGCCTCATTTTAAGGTCTCCACGAGACGAGATACACATTTGATATTTTGCTTATATAACCACAAAAGGCAAAGTTTAATGTAGAACCACGAAAAATGGTATGTTAAAAACCCTATTTTATTTACACCACTATAACTCATTCAAAAGATTTAGTTTTCTTTTCATTTTTCTTTTTTGTTTTTGTTTTTGCTTCTGAAACTGCTTTTAGAAGTTTAATAAAACTATAACATATGAAACTAAATTTATGCATTATTTCCATGGATATTAACAGAAATGATATTAAAAATTATTTGTTTGTTCAATTGTTTATTTCCAAGATTCTTTATTAATAATCAGTAATAAGTATGGGAAAATTAAATTTTGGATATTTTCTTAGACGTACTGGAAATAAATATCTTGCGCGATAAATTTCACGCCAAAATCTATTTTTTATGAGTCGCTCATTCGTCTATGGCTTGAATACTCCTATCATTTCTGGTCTGGTAAATCTGGGCTGTCACATCTTGGTTTGGTAATTTTGCCATGTATTTAGAGAGTTTTAGTAAACCTGCAATACTATAAGTCCTGACATTGGATTCAGTCACTTTCCCACCGCCATAACATAGAATCTCTGTATGCTTTTTCTAGAAATATTTTCATTGTAACTGTTTTGATGCGCCTTCCTTTTTGGCACCTAAACTTTACTGATTTAAGCGCAGAAGTAGATTGGTTGAAGAGCTCATCATTTTACTGTTGAAATGGCTAGATGTAAGCGGAAGTTCTATGCTAATAGTTTCATCTCTTGCACTTCTCACTTGTTGAACTCTGTTCTGGTCTCTTGCTTTCAAGTCAACTTTGATCTTTAAAAAATCGAATGCAATGCAAATCTTTATCTTCTGTTTTCTTAATTTCTATTTTTTATGCTCTCACTCCTTAATAATGTTTTTTCTCTTTATCATATTTTTTACACTCAGTAAACTGTTGCGTCTGTTTTTATTGTTTTGCTTGAGGTGAAACATAAAATATATAAAACTAAAACAGCGAAACAAAAGACACCCAAGCCCCACAAAATTTCTTTCTTTAGCATCCTTGGTATTCGTACCAAATTTTGCAGTATGGAATCGTTCCAACATCGCAAAGACATTCTAGCTATTTGTGAAACTAACCATAACTCTGTAATTCTCTCCTCTGGCTTCTTCAATTCTGGTTACTTTCTTCTCTTTAGAAAGGACTTTAATGTTCACATGCATAGCCTGGTAGTTTATGTCCACGAACATCTTACTGTGACTAGGGAGAACTCTCTTGAATCTTCAGACCATTGTTACATGTGTCTCCGTCTCTCTCTGTTAAACTAAGGCAGCTATCACGCCTACTTCTACCACACGCCTTCCTCTCATGACTGTTGCGTGCTCGACAGTATTTATGACAATATAGACAAAGTAATTTCACTACATCTGTTTGCAAACGTATTTCTGTTCAGTGATTTTAATGCCTATCATAACAAGTAGCTTAATCACTCTTAGCTTCGATCTCTGACTCATCTCATACTATGCAGTTCTGTCCTCTTGGCATAGCTGAGCATGTCTGTAACATTTCTTTCTGCTCCCTCTTCATCCAGGAACCACATACCAACAGAATATATTTTTGTTATCAACGTACCTATTAGAACTTGTTCCATGATTTCGTTCATCACGTCACTTGGGATAAGGTTTTAATCTTCCTGTTCAAGACACAAGCAAAAAAATTACAAGTTAAATCTCGTTCATCTCCTTGGTTCTCACTTGCATGCTCGTCTGCGATTGCCCACACGAATCACTTCTTCCGGCTGTACCGGTGTGACACATCTGTTAACAAGAGACGTCTTTTTGTCTTTGCTCGTAATGAATGCAAGCGTGTCCTAAATGGTGCAGAGTTGTTTTTTACTGATAGAATGAAACAACGTATAGCATCTTTACTGATGGCTCGTCAAGGGTGTTCAGAACAACAGCAAAAACTCAATACCTACTCTATTCAATCAATTCAAAGTCCCCACTTCTACATCAAACAATGTTGAATGCTTTGTATGAATCCTCTTCCAACTCAATACTTGACTCGTTTGGAGTACCCACAACTGATTTTCTACTAGAATAAAGGTTTTACTCAGTGATATGTGCATAACCCGTCTCTGGACTCGGACATTATTTCTAAATTAGACTCTCAAAGGCAAGCAGAGGTGATGTGATCCCAGCCATCACCCTAAAGAAATGTGCTCCCTTAGCTGGTCCCAGTTCTCTCCAAGCTCTACAACTATTTCTTCTCTGCTTCCTGCTTTCCAGCATGTTAGAAATCCACATCTGTAGTTACTGTTTTGAAAAAGTATAATGAATCCTCTGACCTATTGAACTATATATTCAAGGCTCGTGATAATACTGGAGAAGCTCGACCTGTGGCTCTAGATATCTCGGAAGCGTTTGAAAGCCTTTAGCATGCTGGCCTTCTGTGCAAACTCCAGGGCTACGCTGTCTCCGAGCGACTGTTTGATTGAATTCACTCGTTCCTATCAAATCGTGAATGTAACGTAGTTTTGAACGCACAAACTTCCAGATCCTTCTACACAAACGTGGGTGACCCTCCAAGCTCTACCTTAAACTAAAAAACTGTTTCAGGTCTTCATCATAGATCTTCCCGATATTGCCAGTTCACAAGTAGGCATCTATTAGATGACACCACCATTTACTTCCGTTTCAATAATAAATCAGCCAAAGTAAACCTGGCTATCACTCTTAAAACGGACATCTAATCAGTGATTAATTGTTGCAGAAAATGGCTTTGTAAATTTTAATCCCTCTAAAACAAAACTGCTCTTCTTTAACCACCATTGAGAAACTTTACAGCCAGCCATCAGTATGGCGGATGTAAGTCTCCTTGAAAGCATCACAGTGGATATCCTTGGCCTCACTATTTCAACCGATCTGAAGGTGAATGAATAAATTGGATATATAGTTGCATCTCCTGCTAGGAAAGTTCGGTCAGAATCCATCTTGCACATATAAATTGGCCATTCATCCTTGCATTTGAATATTGTTGCTATATTGTTTCTGCTATTCGAGGTACTCGATAAAATCCAAAGAAGGATCTGCTGTGTAATTGGCCCTAACTTGACATTTTAGTCACTTTCTCACCGACGTGACGTGGCTTTTCTTTGTATTTTTCTAAGAATTAAGAAAAATGGCGCAATTGTGTTAATGGACAGTCCCGGTGTTGATCCATCCCTCGTTATATAGGTATTAACACTATCATGTCCTACGGACGTCAGCGATATTGTCCTTGAAGGACGGATTACATCTGTTATAGGTACTGAAAATCTGGGAAAATGCGTCCGGGCCCTTACTGCCAGGGACTTCGATCCTGTATGTGATTAAAGTATCTGTTTTTCTCTTTTCAGGGTTAATTGAGTGTCTATCAAGATAACTAGCTTGAATGCAATGGTCTTGAGGTATCAGGGGAAGTCTGCCCGCCTGCTTCGTGACCTGTTGTCACTCGGTGTGGATATAACGTTGAAACGCTGATGCCTGTGTGCTGTCTAACGACTTTGTCGTTTATTCAGTACATGAGAACCGACAGGCCAGATCTGTTTCTTTGCTGGTCAAGCGTACTCTGGGCGCGAAGGTGGAGCTTGTTCATGTTGGTCCCGAGGGCCAGTTGATCGTGGCCAATATTGCGGTGAGAAGCAGCTCGTTTCGGCTGGGTGTGGTTTATGCGCCCAACGACTGGGAGGACCGTGTCTCGTTTTTTCGCTGGTTGGAGCCCTTCCTGGTGGACTCAACGCGACTAGTCTTAATGGAGGACTGGAATGCCATTCGAATTCGGTATCGTCGATAGATACCGGGTCGATCACCCAGGTGGGAAGGTGTGGACGTGGGCTAATAACTGGCTGTCTACCTTGGTGGTTTACCTGGATAGAAAGAGCAGCCGACGTAGATCTTCTAGACTGTCTCACGTTCCACTGGTTAGCCTACGCAGACCACAAACTCGTTTGGACCCGGGTGGCGTTAGAAACTAGGCCTCAATCTGTCCTAACTGGACAGTCGGAACTTTCGGGAGCAGCTAATTAATGTAGTGTAGCGGGAATCAGTGAGGCGGTTATCGGAAATAAGTGGTGGGAGAGGCTTAAGGATACGATTACGTCCTTCACCATCGAATTTAGTCAACGGCTCACAGTAGGTAAGGCTAAAAAGTTGAAGGCACTTAAAGATAGCGTGCTTCGAGCGGAGGTTGGCGAGGATCCTCAAGAGAGAGACTTAGCTAAGGAGGCCCTAGAGCATTTGACTAGCAAACGCTACATGGGTCAGGTAATTAGTCCCAAGGTAAGCAAAATTTGTTCGGAAGTTGTGGACATGGGCGCAGAATTGTGCAATGAAGAGATTCGTTGAGGCGGCGATGGGTACATTCAAGCGATACGAGACCCGGAGCAAACTCTGAGGTCGACCAATGACATGTGCGAGGCGTTTCGGCGGCATTTCGAGAGTTGATTTACTAAGGACCTTGGCCTCCGTGATGAGGAGTTTCGCAGTTATTTGGCTGACTTTCCCCGGCTGATGCAAGAGATTACAGAGGGCAAAGTCTACGCGGCTTTGAAGAAAGTCGGCAGTGGCAAGTATACAGGTCAGGATGGTTTGCCCTATGAATTGTACCTGAGGTTGTTGCACATCTTTGTCCTGATTTTACCTGCCATGTTCAACAACTGGTTTTGGCAGAGGTTTATCCCTAACTGGATCATCACGCTGTTGAGAAAAGACAAGGATGCAGTGAGGGATTTCGATTGTTACCGTCCCATAATAACTCTGCTAAACACAGAGTTAAAGATGGAGCGTTTGCAGCTAGTTGCCGAGATTCTGTTGGGACCCAAGCAAACTTGTGCTGTGAAGGGCCAAAGGATTCAGAGCAACCTGCAGCTGAACCGCAAGCACATCTGATTTACATCTATAGGGTGTAAAAGGCATGTGATAGAGTTAACCATCGCGACATGGCCGCTGTCCTGCAGGCCGCCGGATTCACACCCAACTTCTTCCGATGGTTTAGCCTCCTGTATCGCCCCCCCCCACGGCTGTGGTACAGGTGAACGGGAAGCTGTCGCGCGCTTTTGCACTGTCTCAGTCTGTTCGTAAGGGTTGTCCACTGTTGCCCCTTCGCCGGGTAAGGGACAGGGCGTGCAATCCGGCCCTACGTGGAATCGCTCTCCCTGGTAAGACAAGCCAGGAATTCCGCGTATGCTGATGACGTATCTCCTTTCGTTTCGTGTCACATTGACATAGAGCGGGTACTGATGGCGCTTGGACAGTGCGAACAGGTCATGGGGACCAAGATTAACAGCAACAACTCTTCCGGCTTACGGTTAGGTGCCTGGAAGGGGGTCGATTTCTGGAGCTCTTTGTTTGGACGGATGGCCCTGTCCGTATTCTTGGAGTGTGGTTTGGACCCGACTTCCAGCAGGAGAAAAATTGGTCAGAAGTACAGGCAGCAAAGGTTGGCGCGCCGGCCTGGACTTGGTGTCGAAAGAGGTTGTCCTTAAAGGACAGAGCAGAGGTGTGTTCCGTTTACGTCTTTCCTCTTTTTCTTTACCATCTGTCTGTACTTCCTCTCTGTGAGGTGCCTATAAAGGCGATCGAGCGTTTGCTAACCTCCATTTTGTGGGAGGTACGGAAACATCACGTCGATATAGAAGTCAGTGCCCAACGTCCGTATCAGTGGGTGCTGGGAATGTCACACTTGGCGAGTCACAAGCTCGCCTCGAGGCTAGCTTTCCTACGCTGTGCGTTAATGGAAGACTCGGTGTTGGCGGGAATTGTAAGGGGCGCGTTCTTCAGCCTTACTATCTCAACTCCTCTACATCTCGAAGCGGTGCCGTAAGCCCCGGAATCAATCGAGTTTTCTCCTCGTCTGTCGAGTGGCCTTGAGTGCCATTCCTCGGTCCAGTGACTTCTTCGACCTAGCAAATTCTTCTATCTTGGATTAGTGAAGGGTGTCGCGAAGGATCCACTACGTGACACGCTCGGCTTGTCGGAGAACGAGTCTCGCTCGTTCTGGTCTTGGGCGCCAGCGGCGGATTATCTCAGCAACCCTGAGTTTTCACTTAACTGGCGATTGGCTCGGAATAGGTTGTCTCTCAATGACATGGCTTCGCACGCCTTCTACCCTTGTCCTCAGGTTCGCCCTATATGGGGCCGTGTCGGCTTGTGCTCGTTGATCGTGCATACGCATGTGACAATCTGTTGCTTCCGTTCTCTAGTGTGAAACGGATGGTGTTTCTGTCGCTACTGGTCACATTCCGAATGGTGATTCGAACGACGCGAACGGAAGAAGTCTTGCGAGGTTAGCGCTTTTCTCATCAGGATCTAACCCGATATTTTGAGCATCAGCTCAAAATGAAGATTAGAACTGATAGAAAGCGTTTGATTTCGACAGATTTCAGCAAAAGGTGGGTGACTGAGGCGAGCATGGTTCCCCTTAACGGGGATAGCCTTGATTTTCTCTTTTAAGTTTCCTTGTTGCATCGGGGTGGATTCCTGTTGAACCCTTCCCTAGTTAAGGTGATCTCTCTCGCATACCTAGTTAATTTGAGTAGGGGTTGGCCTGTTCCCGGCTTCTTTTTTGTTATGATCTATGTTGAGATTCCCCTTTTTCCCCAGCTTTTTTAATCCCGTTGTTTCATCTCGACTGGGTTAGAATTTTTATTTTCCCAAGCCGTATTTATTATTTCTCCTCCCCATTTCCCGGAGAAAGAGTGCTTCTTGATTTTGTCATAAAGACAGAATACAGTGGCCTCTTTATTTTTGTGGGTTGAATGAGACCAACTAACATCAATGTATTTATTTTTTTATATTAAGCTGAAATTTTTGTTTGAGTTTTTTGGTTTCATGTACCCCTACCCCTTTTTTCATTACATATCATGTGTAAATTATATATATATATTATATCTATATTGTACATAAAGAATTTTTTTAAAATTCAGATGGGGATTCTTTTTTAGGTTCCTGAGTTATTTTGGTGGATTGCCTGACAATGGATAGGCTTTTATGGTTTATGGAAAATTGTAAAGAGTGAGTGGGTCATGATTCTGATTAGCTAGGTAGAAGACAGTTATTGATGACCAGCTTCAGTTTTTGTCCTCGCCAAAATTTGTGCCAAAATTGTATATTTTATACAATAAATATAAGGACACGGAGAGATGTGCTACGACTACTATTACGCACAAAAGAATGCAAAACATAATGCTAATATAATCCTTAAATTCGCTAGACAACACAGAAAATATGGATAAAAACTTTTGATGCATTTACAAGAATAAAGAAGTTAAGAGGCAGAAAGACTGACGGATGAGAAAACGAGATAACCGTTTTATTTCTGGCTACAGTTGGACGCAAAGTTGAGCACCTCGATATGGTATAATAGTTAGCAAGCGTGTCTTGCTAGAATCATAACAAATGAGTAGTGAGTTCGATCCTCACTGGGTGCTGCATACTTTCGGCCTTGTGCCACATCTAAGTTGTGCTTAGAAAATCACTAGTTGGATGCGAAGCTGTGAAGAAGATTTCGACAATATGTTACCCGAGAGAATTCGAAGAAATGACATTTGAAGAAATTGTGAATATCGTAAAAATAGAACATAAGACAAAAAACAAAAAAACAAAAAAAAAACAATTGAAAATCACTGAATAAACAAATATTTAAAACACAAGACAAACACCAAATGAGTCAATTATGCAACACTTACATGGATCGAAAGAACGAGTCAAGTATTGTGAATTTGAAAAAATTGTGAGCACAGGAAATGAGTATACAATTGATTAATCTTCGAGTAATTGAAGGCTTGCAAGACAAAACCACAAACGAAAAATACTAGAATATCTACAGAGTAGCAAAATGAGTTTAGAAGCTAGCGTCGAATTTTTGCAATAATTAGAGTTGATTAGAGAATTTAATTAACCAAAAGAAGAATTCGAGACATACAAGACAAGTAAGAACAAATCCATAATTAACCCTCTAGGGCCATTCGTATCATATTTGATTTTTTAAGAGAAATATTTTATAAATTTCAAATGAAAGCAGTACTGACTGCTCAGTCAATGAATACCAAATGTTTCCTTATAGGGAAATACCAAATGTTTCCTTATAGGGAAATACTGTATCAAATATGATACGAATGGCCCTAGAGGGTTAAATGTAGATATTGTGGAAAAAATCACAAGAGAAACATGTACAAATATCCATCTCTAGGGAAAAAGAGAAAATTTACAGAACGCATGCAAATACGAAAAGCAAATAGTAAAAACTATTCAAACCTCTTCCGAAGAAGTTGAAATATTTAAAATGTATACACAAAAAAGAGGCAGAGAAACAAATAATGATAAATGGCCAAGTATTTAACATGCATTTGATACAGGCAGGGAAGTTATGTTCATGCCAAAATTTTCTGGATAAAATTATGACGACAAAATTTTAAAAATGCAGTATACAATTAAAGCGATGGAACGACCATAAAAAGACAACAAGTACATTTCAAAGCAAATTTGAAACCGACAAACGTTTTAAAAAAATTCCCATTACAGTAGTAGTTTGCAAGAAAAAATTTAGGAATTTATGTATTAAAAGCAGATACAGCCAGACTAAACAATTCCATGGAAGCAGAAGGAAATGAAATAGGATTGAAAAGCTTTATAGCAAGCATTTAATTAAAGGAAAACTATCACCTAAATTATATAGAGTCAAGAAAAGTTCCAGCTCATATCCTACTTTTGATAGTAGCGAAATTAAGCAAAATGATACAATGTATACTAGAAAGAGTAACTCATAGTATTAGTAATTGGGCGTCACAAATAGTCGCGATAAAGAAACCTGGCAGTTATGTTATGATGTGTTGTGATTTAGGGGTAAATCACCGGTTATGTTAAGACTCTTTTCGTTTGCCAAATATTGAAACTGATCCACGTGTTAGCAAAAATGGTGTACTTTGCAAAAATCGATCTCAAGGCAGCATTTAATCAATAAAATTGATGAGAAATTCAAGAAAATAATCACGATAAACACCCGTATAAGCCTATCAAGATGGACTCGTCTACCGTATGGGCTAATGACTATCAGCAATATTTTTCAAAAAACAATTCGAAGATTCTTATCAGGAAAAATAAAAAATATGATAATATATCAAAACAATATAGATGTAAGGACGAGAACTAAAGAATAATTAAAATAGAAAACAGAGCCAATTTTAGTGAGGTTAAAAAGCTGGCTTGATAAATGTAATTTTGACTGTAAGAAGATACCATATTTAGGCTATCAAATATCAAAAGAAGGTATATCACTCGATGATAAACTAAAACAGAAGATAAAAGAAATTGCTGCTCTAACAAATAAGAAAGAATTAGAATCCTTTGCGTGTTTGATAAATATTTATAGTAAATACATATCAAGAAGGTGAACTTCAGCAGAAAATAACTACTCCAAAAGAAGCTTTAGAAGTTGTATGGAGCATATAAAGGGCACAAAACTTTTTGATAAGAAAAAATCTTATTAAAATCGGACCACAAACCATTAGAATTCATATTTAACCTAAGAAAAGAACTGCCAAAAGTCACACCGTCAAAGATTTTAAGATGAGCAATAAAAATCATGGCATTCAATTTTGACATTGACGCTTTATCAATATTACTGCTCAATAATGAAACAGGAGAAAAACAATACTGAAGATGAAGTAATACACTAGGTGGAAACGGATGTCCTTCCTCTAAATAGACTCAAAATAGAAACAAAGCAAGATCCAATATTAAACAGAAGAGTAGAG
This sequence comes from Ascarosepion bandense, assembly GCA_037127315.1. Classification (NCBI taxonomy): domain Eukaryota; kingdom Metazoa; phylum Mollusca; class Cephalopoda; order Sepiida; family Sepiidae; genus Ascarosepion; species Ascarosepion bandense. The sequence continues at coordinate 3,529,006 of JBBBDQ010000414.1, forward strand.
AGAATAAAAAATATATGGAGCAATTGTTCGATGTCAGAGCGACCTTTTCATTAAGCGATGCACAAAGTAACCATAGAAAATGGCATAATACGCAATGGAGATATAATATTAGCTTCACAAATACTGAAAAGGGACATATTAATAGGAGTACATGATGCATAACAGCAATGCAAAAAGACTAAAGTTACAAGCTTGGTAGCCAGGATATTCAAAAGATGTAGAGGAATATTTTAAGAGATGTCCAAATGTGAGAAAATAAAAATAACAAACTTCAAGCAATTCATTCATGTCCCGAGGAAGCATAGCCATGTGTTAGGGTTCACATGGATCACGCACACATCAGAGATAGGAGATTACTCTTAGTATGTGGACTCATATTCAGAATGGCCAGAAGTTGTCAGAGTAAAAGACAAAAACCTACTACAACAAAAGCAGATACTAAGAACTATATTCTCAAGGAATGGCCCACCCCAGATAATAGTCACCGACAATGCACCCGAATTTTGCGATAAGAACTTATGTGCGTTGTTAAAACAAATTGGATGCATCCCATACCAGACACCACCATATCACCCACAATCTAATGGCATTACGGAAAGAATGGTATAAACGGTGAAAATGGGATTGAACGCACTCTCACCACTTCATGAAAAAGTGCTCCTTAGTTACAAATCCGCTCTACACACCAGAAGGAAACCGAGCCCTTCTGCATTAATGGGAAGACAGATCAGAGCCCCCATAACTATGTCCTATGCAACGAAAGAAATGATATGGTATAGAAAGAATAAAGAGGCGAATCCAGAAGAAGCAAATTTCCTGATACAAAAAGAACACAACGCGACTATATTTAAGAAAAAGGGACAGCATATACTGTCACATGCAGATCAGTTCAGAAGTAGAAACGGGCTGGATGATGTGGAAATGGAAGGTCAGGAACAAGAAAAGACAGAAAGTTACAAAAGTGGAACAGAGCAGGAAATAGAAGACAGTGCGAATGAAAAAGTAAACGAAAATGAAGAAGAAAATAAAGAGAGACCAAGATCACTATTAAAGAAAAAACAAGAAAGACAAAAGTAAAGACAATACAAAACGAAAATAATCAGGTGTAGTAAAAGAAAAAACAAAGGCGTACGACTTCTCCAATTCAGGGAGGTGTGGTATTGTATGCAAATTAATAGGCAAATATAAATAGATAATAACTGGGGAAGTAAGGAGAAAACCCTACCGTCACAAAAACATGGAGGGCTGTGCTAAGACTGCTATAACGCAGTAAGACATGCAAAACATAGCACCATCATTGGCATGTCCGGAGACTTACAGCTTCATTTTCATAGACAGATCAAATTGCTTAAAAATCCGTTTGGAAATTATGCATTATACAGTATATGATATTGATCTGACATCTGCATTCGAAACTTTAACTAAATCTTTTAGAATGAAGAGAATCCTTCGAAAGAGACATTCTCAGTTGAAACTGACCAAACATTATTTGCATGCACCAAAGTTTTATTCAAACTTATGCAGATGCAAACTCCATCGTCGGATTTTTATGTAACACTATAGAATGTGTTGCATTTTTGTCGTATTGCAAAAGGTAGAAAGATATTTTCAAAAAAGTTTGCCTGGTCTGGACAGATGAGAAAAAAAGGTACGTATATTTTTAAGGCATAATGCCCATCAGAGTAGGAAAAATATTGTAATTACTTTTTATCTGGAAAAATGTTTTGTGAAACTGCGTTAAATTTGTTTGAAATTTTCAGTGAAAGAATCTCCATATTTCAAACACGTTGGCAATGCTTTAAATCTCACAAAAAGATGACAGTGATTTTGTTACTTTTGCTGGTATTGCTAATCGCAAATGTGAAAAATTTTAACTGAACGAACTATTTGTAGATATGTTTAAAAGGTAATTTTTTGTAAAATTGTTAACTTTGAGTTATGATACAGAAATTCGTTGGCGCATTTTAACGAAATTTGATCAGCAAAAAGAAACCTTACAGAAATTGACCGAGGAATGTTAAATAATTCTAAATTTAAGACATGATAATGAAAAAATTGAATGCAGCAAAAGGTGTACTGACAACTCAAAATTTGAATGATGCTCAGGACAGAAAATTTGTGGTTAAGATGAATAACATTGAAATAAAACTCCCATCCATTGGACATAATAGTGAAAAAATTGAATGCAGCAAAAGGTGTACTGACAACTCAAAATTTGAATGATGCTCAGGACAGAAAATTTGTGGTTAAGATGAATAACGTTGAAATAAAACTCCCATCCATTGGACATTTAAATTATCGTTAACGCATTTCAATCCTCATTTAGACATTTTTTTTAACTTCATTTGCTAGCGATTATGGCATTGGAGCAGTTATTTTACTTAAATTCAAGAATGGTAAAATAAAAGCAGCTGCCCATACATCTAGAACGCTAATAGTGGCTGAAAAATGATAAATCGAAATAGAAGCGCTAGCTATTATTCTTGCAGTGAAAAATTCACAAAATTATTCACAAACAGATTACCGTCCATTATTTACTATTTTCTTTAAAAGAAAGGTATTCTGACACATACTGCCAACAAGTTGCAATATTGGAGGACGAAGTTACCAAACTATGATTTTAGGATGGAATATTTACGATCAAAACTTTGGGGAGATGGTGATTGCTTTTGAAAGGGAGATAAAACGTGTTTTATGTAACACAACAGGGAAGTACCCGTGACTGTGATTAAAATAAAATTAAAATACAATCCAACAAGGATGACTAAATTTTGATAATAATACTTCTTTGCAAAAAAAAAAAAAATTAGATCAATTTCATGTTGGGCATTCTGGAATGTCAAAAAAGTAACATCAAAATGATCATGTCAAAAGTAAACTAAAAGTAAGCTCAAAGTGAACATCATAAAATTAAACTCAAAGTGGTTATGCTAAAAGTAAGTTCAAAGTGATCATACCAAAAGTAACGTCAAAGTGATCATGTCAAAAGTAAGCTCAAAGTGCCAAAAATGTGACAGGATTTCCTTTCCAATCTAATTTGATTCATAGTTTTCGTATAAAGGATATTTACTGCTATGAAACGGAACCTATCCGAAGAACCTTTAAGACTCATAACTCCCCTAGTTTAATCACCGGATTATATTTGAAATAAAATATTCCAATAATCATGTATTTGAATGTGTCCTTGAAGAGGTGGGCAATAAAAATATATCCAGGCACCATTTTTTCTGCTGGGCATTTGAAGCAGTAAAAACATTGGTCATCTTAAAACTTCCAAAGAAAATATTATAACGTAAAAATGAATGGCCATTTTAGCGTTAGTATTGAAAGTACCGTTCAAGCGATCATGCCAAAAATACGATAGGAACTTCATTCCAATCAAATAGTCTGAGATAGATAGATAGATAGATAGATAGATAGATAGATAGATAGATAGATAGATAGATAAGGGAAAGAGGAACAAAATTTGACCGATAAATAGATTCGTATAAATAAAAAAAATAGAAATGAGCAAATATGTGACAGACCCATCAAAATTTTTATCCTCATAACATCAGCTTGATGTTGTACCATTCTGACTGCTTTGTTGAATATATTCGTTAAACTTGTGGTATTGATAATAACAATATTTGTTACCAGTTTGAGAAGTTGATTCCACCACTTTCCCTTTTAGTATATTTTCGACGTGAACAAAAATGAAACCAGGCTTCAATATTCTATAAGAACTAAGAATACTTAGTAAGTAAAAGAAAGTGAAATTCTTATTGCCCAAGAAGATATAATGGACACGCTTTGGTACTGGAAGTCCATCCTGACAATATCTGCTCTCGGCTAAAGCATATAAACATTTGTGATGCTCGGAAAAGGTTAAAAATCTATCTTTGTCATTTTTTTTCATACATTCCTAGAGAGAATAGTTGCGGACAGCTGGTTGCCATACACATGTAAACAGAGAAAATGCTTAACTGAATGAAAAACAAATTAACGGAATGACATTGACATATATGTATGTGTGTGCCTGTGTATGTCTATATGGGTGTATCTGTGTGTATAAAAATCCAGATGAAAATAGAATATATCTCTAAAAATCAATATGAATAATGATAAAAGAAAAACTTATTTACGTTTTGTCCCTTGAAGGATTTTGTCAAGCCAAATGTAAGATTTTCATCAACATGTTAAAATCTTTAAGAATGCTATAAATTATTTTAAAGTTAACTGTATAAATAAAGATAAATTTCATAAATATTCTTGATAATTGTTAATAGATGAGCCAAAATCGCTCAGATTTAAAGATCCTTCGAACAGTTCTTATACATTATGCATTCCATGTACAAAAAGAAATCTCTCGTCAGCATCCAATGAAAATATAATAAAAAGCTTAATTATAATCATGATGCGTTGTTAGTCATCTTCAGTTATATATATATAAATGTTATTAAAAATCGCCTGAAGACACCACTTACGGTAGAAGCCTAGCTATATATATATATATATATATAATTGACGATGATTGACAGGGTACCATGATTATGATTTTGTTAAAAACATTCCTTTTTAACCTTGATTTGTGTTTATTTTCCTAAACGAAATTCAACTGAACGAGGAATTTTATAATCTTACTTCTTTCAGCTTAAAAGAAAGCACAAATTATTTGACACTCAATAACAAAATTATTTATTGAATTTTTAGAGCATTATTTTGAAGATTATTTCATTTCTTCGCTTTTTACACATTTTTATTCTCTACAAGGGAACACGCGAAAGTTTGTTCCAAAAGAGTCAGTCGGAGAGAAACTTTATTTTTATGAATGAAATATGGGGGAAATTTGGGTGATTCGATTCAATGGATGTTCTAACTGTAAAGTAGTAAAAGTAGAGTGAATCTCCTGCGAAATTTCTAGTCTTGGATGGCAGTCAGTCTGGAAGAACAACTTAGATTTCTAAACCGGGAAGAATAGAACAGGAAATTAAATTTCTACGTTTCCCATGAAGTTATGACAATTCACAGATGATAAAAAGTCTCTCCGTTAACAGTTATGATTGCCTAATTTGTGAACAATATTCTTTGTATTGGAAGCCAATGCTGTCTTTATCAACACGGATCCATGGTTTGACAAGAAGAAACACACTTTTATTTATTAGCCATGATGCAAATGAGGATCTGAGTTACTAACTGGTAACATACTTAACGCAACCACTTAACGTTAAGATCAGGGTAGAGAGTAATAGAGACTGTTTTTATTGTATTTTAGCGAAAGATGTATGAATGCTACACGTGTGGGCGGTCTGGATAAGATTAATTTAAAGTCGTATCATGAAGTGAGTCATTAGGATGTTTCTTCTGGAAATAATTTGTCTTTTATGTAAATGAGTGTAGTAAAGATTTGTTATTTTTGTTCAAGTTTTTATTTATTTTTTTCATTTTCTAATTTCGCGAGATAATTTTTGTCCATTGATCCTATGTATTTATTAATTTATTATTTATTCGTTTAACGAATTCCACACATTCCCGTTTTACATGTACCCTTCTACCTCACCCCGATAAATAGCAGAAAGACATTTCTCCAACGATTTATTTATTTATTTATTACTTTTTGCGATTGGAAACCACTCCATTGACTCTGCTCAAGAACACGTGGTAACTTACAGATAATAGAGTAAATGAATCTTTGGAGAGCAATAGTAGCCGATGTTTTGACCGGACAAGACATTTAAAAAGAAGAAATCACAGTATTCTCTCATTTTTTTACTTCTTGTGCATCAACCAATCTAAGAAATGAAAAACTGTGAAGAACAGGGAAACCAATTCATTCAAATGGGTGGGCGTGGAGACGAATACAACGGCCAACTAGTAAACTGTATTTCCCGAGAAGTCATGACAATTCACAGACAATAAAGAAAACTAATCATTGGAAAGCCTTGGTTTGCTGAGTCCTAAAGGAATACAGCATTTAAAAGACAAAGACAAAATCAAAACTTACCCTATTTTTTCAGACTTAGCAAAATCCTAAGGGAAAGACTAAAAGACTACAGTTAATTTATAATCGTGGAACGAACAACGTGAAATCACATCATTATCATTCCCAAAAGTCCATGCCAATTCACAGATAATAAAGAAAAGACTCTTTGGAGAGCAATGATCGTCTGCAGTTTAATGCGAATGGCTTAAAAACAGATAAAGATTACTCTAAATTAAAGCAACGGAAAACCCATGATTAAAAGTGATAGGACTTTTAACAAGTCATAAAAATTTTTTTAGCCCTGGCTGGCAACCCTTCTAAAACAAGAACTACTCACCGAGATGTAAGCAACGAAAAACCAGCCTATTATCTTTCCTAAGAAGACATTGAAATTCACTGATAATAAAGAAAATACAATCATAAGAGAAACCTGATGTTGTGGTGTGGCTTACAAAGCGAAAAGAAAATTAAAAAATATTCCTTACTTTTTATCCTTGGTTGTCAAACTTTCTAAAAAATATTCCTTACTCTTTATTCTTTATCCTTGGTTGTCAATCATTTAAAAGAAAGACTCCGTTGAGTAAACAACGAGAAAACATTCCATTGTTTTTCTCAAGAAGACCGGATATTTCACAAATAATTAATAAAATACAATCATCGAAAATGGATATGTAAAACTATCTAGAGAAGGAGACAAGACTGGTTTAAAATTTGAATCATGTTTTAGAAAATAAAAATATTTTTTTATTGTTTCTAGAGCCTGGTCTGACAACGAAAAACGTCACACATTTTTCTCAAATTTAAAAATATTTAATTTATGAAGAAGGATAAAAATGTCCACTAATTTCTAACCGTGAATATCAGCTTAAAACAAGGTATATGTAGCAATAGACAAGCTGAAATCTTGTTAAATTTAAAAAAAGCAGGACCTTTCACACAACTCGATATGGAACATTTACTTTTGACCAATGCCTGTTAGTAATTTAAGTCCATTTCGAAGAGGCTTAGATCGAAAAGAAAGTGACGCGGGGAAGATTATCTACTTTTTTTAGACGAAGATAACAAGTCAAAAAAATGGTTATCTACAAAACTTGAAATTCCGCAAAATGGTAAACATAAGGAGCAAAGAAGACTTCGCAAAACGGGCATAGATAAAGATCGCTGCAATGTGAACCTCTCCACCTCAATTACGTTTTATTCCTACTTCACTCGCTTATACCAACATGTTTCTTCTTCTTCTAATATTTGCCTTGTCCTTTCAGGACTTAGGCGATCATGGATTTTCACGTACTCTCTATCCCTGGTGGCACTTAGCACGCTTTCTCCTGTTACACCACGCAACCACCGTTCTGTTATCCACCTGCTCAGGCCCTTCAAATATGTTATCCGTTGCTTTCCCCTGTCATTTTTCCCTCTATGTGGCATGTTAGTATCAGGTTCTCTAAGCCCTCCTTCCTCATTGCCTGTCCCAGGAACTTTAGCTGTTTCTTTCTGATGCTCAGTATTAATTTCCTTTTGGTTTCCATCCTTTCCAAAACCTCATCATTGCTCAAATGCTCGATCCATGATATCCGCAGCATCCTTCTGTAGAACCAAATTTCAGTTGCTTCAAGTTTTTCCTTCATCTTTGACGATATTGTCCAGCATTCACTCCTATATTGAATAACTAACATCACATAGTAACCCAGTACTCTTTTTTTGTTGTTTCTAGCGAAATTTTCCTGTCTCTTAATACTCTACTCAGCTTCTGGAACGCATCCTTCGCACTTTCCCTCTTCTATAAGAACACTTCCCAGGTATTTAATTTTTTGTACTTGCTTGATTTTAGTATCCCCCATATGTATTTGGACATTTTAGGCTGGTCATTTTGCTGATGACCAAGCATTCGGTTTTCTTGCAGTTTATTTGTAGTCGTTTTTGTCACTCTCTTCAGGTCTTGTAGTTTCCTTTCCGTTTCTGCTCTCAGCACTGTATCATTTGCGTACCTTATGCTGTTCAAATTGTGGCCTCCGATGACAAATCCTGGCATAACACGTAGTGTTCTCGAAATAGTCTCGCTGTACAAGTTGAATAGATCCTTGTATCACGTCCCTTTCTATCTTTGTATATCTGCTGAATTCATTACCTGTTCGTATGCAGGCAGTTTGCTGTCAGTATAGATTCTTGATTACTCTTATGTCTTTCCCAAATATGTCGAGGCTGCTGAGCATCTTCATCAATTACTTTTGCCTAATCGATAAAACATAGGTACAAGTCCTTCTGCATTTGTATTGCCCTTTCAAAGAACATCCTAATCATAAATATGGCGGTCCTTGTTCCAGTGTCTTTGACAAACCCACGCTGTTTTTGTCCTATCTCTGGCCTGATTCTGCTTCTCGCTCTATTCATCAGAATTCGGACGAACAGTTTTGTAATGTGGCTCATTAAACTGATTGTTGGGTGGAGTTCGCACTCGTTTGCACCTGGATTCTTAGGCAGTGCTATGAAAATCGACTTGCTTAGGTCGTCTGGTATTACACTACTATTATAAATTTCATTTATTATTTCTGTAATTTTCTCTATGCCAAATATTTCCAGGGCTATCAGCAGCTCTATTACAATGCCGTCTGGTCCAGCTGCTTCTATTCAGTTTGGCCATTGCAGCTTCCACTTCGGACTTTAATATTTCCAGTCCGTCCTCATCTTTGTGTATTATCGGTTGCTCTCTCTTGTCGTGGAAAAGATCTTTTATATATTCTTCACATCGCTGGAGTATTTCCTATTTTTCCAATATGATCGTCCCATCCTTGGATTTCATACATCCTGCTGAGGAGCAAGTTTTTGTCCTGTCAGTTCTCTAATTTTTTTATGGATATTTGCTTTATTAGTTCTGCTCAATCTCTCTACTTCTGCACATTTTTTGCTGAGCCATTCCTCTTTAGCATGTCTGTATTTGCTCCTTATTCCCTTGTGTAGTTTCCTGTATTCCTTTTCATGTTTTGGCATTACTTTCTGTCTCCTTTGCATCATGTCGAAAATCTATGCAGCCATTCACTCATTTTTTCTTCTGCGCCTGACTTCTTTTTGGGCAATTTTGTTTGCTGATGTCACTGTTGCTTCCTTTAGCAAATCGTATTTAGCGTTTCCTTTTTCAATTTTTTCTTTGTATTTGTTTTTTACGCTGTTAGTGTATTCTTTTTTCAGGTTGAGCTCATGTACGAGCGTGTTGTATTGTAGCCTTGGTGATGCTACTAAGCTTCTTCATTCTCCGAAGTTTCACCCTTAGTTTGCAGATGACTGGGACGTGGTCGCTGGATAGGATTTGCATTGAACCACTGCATTTCTGAATCTCCTGTTTATGGTTATGTAGTCTATTTTTTTTTGTGTCACCTCCTGGTCTTCTCCATGTCCATAGACGTCGTGGGTGTTAGGTATTACCTGGTCATTTGCTGTGCACCATTGGATCCATTTTTCTCCTCGCTCGTAACAGATTTCTAATCCAAAGTTGCCGGTCGTCTCTCCTTTCCTCTCTTGTAGCATTTAATGATTTTTTATTAGCATATTTTTTTTAGCATTTTTATGATTCTAATTTCTTGGCTTTTGCACTGAGCCTTAGCATTATCAAGTATGGGGTTGAATGATTCTATTTTTTCCTCAGTGCTTTGCGTTGTTGCTGCATATATTACTATAACAGATATGTTTAAGGGTCTTCCTCTTAGTTTAACCAAGAGAACTCAGAAAGCTGTCAGTATCCCAGAACGCATTTCTTCATTTCTTTGTCCAGTATTAAACCGACACCTTTTTCGTTATTTTTGCCTCCTGCGCATATTATCCTGTAGTTGTCGCTTCTAAAGTCTCCATTGTTAGGCCATCTGGTTTCGCATGTTCCCAGAATATTAATGTTCAGTCTGTTCATCTCCTGTTTGACATTCTCGAGTTGACCACAATTATTGAGCGTCCTGATATCCCATGTCCCCAAGGTAATTTTTTGTTTGTTGCGCTCTGTCGCAGGGTAACGGTCCAGCGACACCTGTTGCTCATGTCGTTCCTTCCCGGGCGAGGGACAAATTTTGGAAAAAAGTGTTCCCTTTATGCCGTTGATGCTAACAACCGCTGGATTACGGTCAGGTGACACCTGGTGCACACGTCGATCCTTACCGGGCGAGGAGTTACTTCCTTTGAAATTAACTCCCTTCACGCCGCTGGGTTTCACATATGTATTTTAAAAAGGCATGATTATGCGTGGGATAGATAGTGGAGTAGTATCCCGTTGCCTTCTCTACGGTGATTTATTGAGACACCACATGTAGTTAGCTGGCAGTTGACTCCTTAAAAGTTCCTCCGCCCTTTGTAGATTGAATTTTTGTCCTACCGGGTTGCTAACATCCCGTGGAAACAAACAGCTGAGAACGGAGTGGGTGGGATATGGAAGAATATAAATATTAAGTTTGTACTTAAAATATCTTGTCATCTAGAGGAAGATAATGCCAATTCTCTAGATAAGCATTTCGTTACTAGTAGACAGAAAAGGCTTGAAATTTTCTTCGAATTTTCGTAATTTTTCAAAGATAATAACTTTTTGGCCATTTTTTGATAACTTCACAGATTTATCTTCAGTTTAAAATGCAAGGACCCAGAGAAAGAGAGAAATAGACAACGGATGAGGTAGAAATATAACGCTATGCAATATTTTACATTTAAAACTCAATATTACATTTTACATGAAACATTAATCTATTTCTTTGAAAAACTGTTAAAAAATAATGAAAGGAAAATATTAAAACAAAACATTGAACATAGGTGAAACGAATTTTTTAAAAATTAGTTTAAACTAGCGAAAGACAAGAACGTCTGCAAAACTAAAGATTAGCATTTCGTTACCAGTAGACAGAAAAAGCTTGAAATTTTCTTTGAATTTTCGTAATTTTTGAAAGACAATACCTTTCTACCTAAAAATTAAATATGGTTTACTGCTAGAAAGTGTTTGTTCTTCACTCCTGAGTAACAATTTGGCAGAAGGGTAATTTTTAAACTACATGCAATTAACTGCAAAGAACTGTACCTTGTCAATGAACGTAGTGTATGGTCTGAGCTGCAACGTAACATATACTCTAAATTCAAACACGAAGAGAACGTAAGGATAAACCACTCAACTATATCCTTTCCTTTCTCTCCACCTTTGCAATTGTTATCACACATGTATTCCCATCCTTCTCTTGCTCCTTTCTAACTGGTTCATCTTCCTCTTCACTCTCTTCTACTTAATCTTTTTACTCTTATGTAGCCCCCTGCACATCAGTGGCATTACCGCCTTGCTCGGGGTAATACGATTAAAAAACAAACTTCAAAAGTTATGGAAATTCACTGATAATAAAGAAAGTGAATCTTTAGTGTCCCATGACAGCCAACACCCTGGGTGTATTTGATATAGATACCTCCACTAAATCTCTGAAAAACAGCATAGTATAAATAAAAAAGGTCCCAAACTTAATAAAAACGAACTTTTCCCATCAAAATGTTTATATTATTATTAAGAAGAAAGATCAAAATAATTTTTAATTATTTTTAATTCCTTCTAACATGTTCGAAATCTTGGCAGGAAATATTGTTTTGATTTGGGTTAGCGGGTAATTTAAACGTTAAGACTGTTTACAATGGAAAACGTCATGACATCACCCACTTTTTTCTGGTGACAAACACATTAATTTGGAAATTCTCGAAAAAATCAAATAATTGTCGGATTTTAATGGAACTTTCAGTACTCATACACAAATGAATGAAATTATTTTTGAAATTATTATTTTTAAAAATCTTGATTAAAAATATTTTTTTACCTCTGTTACCTCCCTCTACGTAAATCCATGAAATTTTAATAAATTTTCATCTGTTGTGTTCTATAATTTTATTAGGTTAAACGCAGGATTCATTGGGGAATATAAATCATCTTTTTTTTTAGCTTTTGTCTCTGTATCCGAAAATCTGCTCCGAAGAGTAAAATAAAACATGCAATGAAACTCTGATATTATTTAATTTGATAAATTTTTAATTGCTTGAATAAATAATAAAAATTAAGGACATTATAGTCTGAAGAAAAACATTTTTGCAATTACTAATGAAATTTTTATTTATTTATTTTTTTTTAATCATTTCACCCCAAGCAAGGCATTCCACTGCCACTATTGCGCTTGGGGCTACATAGGGGAAGGTAAATAGAAAGAGTGGTTAGATATAGGAAATGTCAGAAGGCGGGGTGATAGATAGTTGGGAGGGTGGGAATAGTGTTTGAAAGAATGGAAGAGAGTTAGTTTGTTAGGAGGTGTCTATTGACCTTACATTGAAACTCCTGGAGATTGTAGCCGTCTGGGAAGCAGTCATGTGGAAGGGAATTCCACAGTCGGGAAGTGAGAGAAAAGAAACTGTTGGAGTAGAAGTTGCGGTTGCATTTTATCGGTTTCACTGTAAAATGGTGGGATCTAGTTGCTAATCTAGTATCCCGTGTAAATTAGAAAATAGGGGCCACCAGTGATCTAAGTTCATCGGAGCAGAAGCCATGAAAGAATTTATAGAAGAGACACAGAGAAGCCACGTCGCGCCGGTGTGAGGGAGACTGCAGGCGGTCTGGTTAGAATAGAAATTTACGAGATCATTGTTATTAGTTTGTTTTGCGATAGCTATACAATTTTAGGCTGTTGTCATTACGGTTTAACATGATACCTAGGATAGGTAAAGTATTGTTTTTATTTGTGTTTTTTTTTTTTCGTTTCATAAGTGAATTCTATTGTATGTTCGACTTTGTTTAGTTTATCTATAAAATTAGGTAAAATAAATTTTCGGGGATATATTAACATCAGTATATCGGAAATATGTCGATTGTTTAAACAAAAGAACATAAAAGGGGCAGATTCAAGAAATTCTAAAACCCCGCTTAGGTGCTTTTTATTTAAAGATTTAAGCATTTGTTAAATAAAACGTTGGCGTTTAATATTTAAACTAGCCATTTTAATAGAACGATTAGAAAATTAATTAATAAAAAATCTTTACAAGAAGTGGAAGACAATAAAAAGATTTCATCGATGATAAAAAACAATAAAAAACGGTTTTCTAGAACACAAGATGATGGTTGACGTTGCATTTAGATCTTTGGAGAACGTAGGAAGCTGGAAAGCATGAACGTGAAAGGAAGTGCAAGAAAATAAACTATCAGTGTATAACTTACGGTTACATTTAGCTAGTCCAACAGTAAAACATGGTCGATGTACAAAGGAGGAGAGAATAATTTCCATGTAAGTATTTATAGAAAAGACACTAGCATTCACTTCACTGCGGTTTGAAAGTGACTGAAGTCGTAATGCCAGGACAGGACTGATAATATTAGAGAACTTTTTATGAATTTTGTACAGAATCTCGATATAACAATAGCCAGAGCATCAGACTTATAGCAGCAATATTCACTGACTAACATAAATATACAACAATGATTCTGACGATAAAAATTGTCTAGCAAGACACAATGAATCAACATTTTTAGCAGCAACTGATGCAATATAATTGACCCACTTAGAAAATGTAAGACAAAAAAGAAGCAATGGGATGCTCCCCCCCCGTGAAGTGTAGCATCAGCTCTGTTGATGGAGAGCAAAAATGGTTCACTGATGTTTAAAAGATTGTAGTTTAATTTTAGAAACGTTAAAATTTACAAGCCATTTCTTGCACCAATTAACAATTGAATTTATATCATTATCTAGGACAGATGCTATTTAATGCTAACCGTGCATTAATGTGAAATGAAATATAAGCGTGGCCATTCAACATTACGTTCATTACCTGATTTGTAAAGAACGATTCGATTACATCAAATATCCGATCTAATACACCATGGAATTTGAGCTTGTGGACTATGCCAGCATACCAAACTCTGTAAAACACTTTCGAAATGTCTAAATCCACGGTACGAGCTTTGTCATTCTTATCTAAAGCCTAATAGACAAATTCAGTGATAACAGTCAACATATCGGTGGCTGACCTAGAGAAAGGAAGGCCATTTTATTTATTTGTGGAAGGAAAATGTAGAGTGAGATTCTTAACCAATTCAGAGTTGATTAGAGCCTCTAGTAAATGACCAAACAGGGGTAAAAGACTAGTAGGCCGATAATTCGAGGAATCAGGAGGTTCAACAGAGTTCTTAAAGAGAGGAACTATACAAGAGGATTTCCAACAAACCTGAAAGCAAGAAGCAGCAAGGCATTTGCTGTACAGTTTTGAGAGCACAGAGGGCAGTTCAGGAGCACATTTCCTTAGGACAATTCTTGTGATACCGCCACGTCTTCATACCTTGTGGGGATATAGTTCGGGGATGATTACAGAAACTATGGACGGAGTTATGTTCATATTGCCGAGTACAGATGCAATTCTACTGGTTAAACCAGACAAATACCACTGAAGTATCGATAATGGAGTTGGAAGAGAATATCTGAACAAAATATTTTGCTTTATCAGCAGTAGATGATAATATTTTAAACTGATTGACGAGAGAAGGGACTTAGCATTTACTCTTGTTCTACTCAGTCTTATAGAGCCGCCAGTATCTCTAGAACCAAACTTGCAAGAGACTGAATGGAGTATTGGTGCCATATCAGAGCTGGAGCTGCCAAATTATTATTTTGCTGACTTGTTAAAATTCAAAAATCACTTACGCGGCCTTGTGGGTGATTAATTACTTTCAATCCTATAGACTCTTTCCTACAAATTTAACATTGCGACCCCATCTATTGCTATTTACATATCAGTCCAAATGCGCTCCACTCTTTAAGTCAACCAGCTCAGAGCTTTACAGCTAGAACTCGTTATTCTACATCCACTGAGTCTAATCCTCCACATTCTCTCTGTATTCTATTCGTAAGGAGGAAGTTCAACTCAGATAATTTTACCCCTCGAGAAATGCTAATTTGTGGAACAAACTCCTTGAATTATTCCCTGAAAAGTATAATGTTAACCTCTTCAATTTAAGGGTCAATCATAATATATCCTACTTAACCTTATAATCTTCAATTCATGCTACTTATCTTCTCTTACATTCAGTAACCCTCTACTACGAATGGTTCTTGAGTCTTGTATTGTGCAAATCTTTAGCACATAAATAAATTGAGATGTCCTACTAAAGATTGTAAGTCAACTACTTATAAAAAAGAAACATATCTTTTTAAACAGTGTTTCTCGACCTGTGTTGCGCAGAAGACTAGAAATCCGCAAGACGTCGCTGGAGATTCCGCGAGAAGCAATGGTAAATAGCTTAATACATTTTGTAGTTGTTTTTGTTTAACGTTTTGAAAAGTTCCTTGGTTAATGATAATAGTTGGTTATGATAATAGCCTCTTATAATATTTAAAATTATGATAATCAAAGGGAGTCCATCTTGCACATATACAAATCAACCATCCGACCGTGCATTGAATACTGTTTTCATATCTGGTCGGATGCCCCTGCTATTAATCTCAGGGTTTTCGACAGGCTCCAAGGGAGAGTCTGTAATTTGATCGGTTCTGACCTGGCAGCTCGACTCCAGCCACTTTCTCAGCAGCGAAATGTGGCTTCCCTCTGTCTATTCTACAAATATTTTCATGGCTTCTGCTCCAGCGAGCTTAGCTCACTGATGACCCCTCCACAAGAGTTTATTGTAGCAATCAGACTGGCAACAAAGTCCCACCCTTTTACAGTTAAATCAACCAAATACAGCCGCCATTTCTACTCTGTCAGCTTCATTTCTCGCCCTTACCGCCCGTGGAACTCCTTTCCGTATACTTGCTTCCCTGACGGCTACAATCTCCAAGAATTTAAATGCAATGTTAATTCCCAAAGACGCAAAGGTAATACAGAAAGTCCGAAGGTATCTTTACGCTGCCTGACTAGCTCTACTTGACCTCTTGTAAATATGCTCGTAACTAGCTACTCTTTAACTGCTCTGTAGTCATGCAGGTAATTTATATATATCAAGAGGAAGAGTTCATTGCTCGTAGGAGGGTACCATAACAAATTCGAAGTGTAATTCATGTAGTTTTGCCATCGTTCCGATCGACTTTTGACACGATGCGTTGTCTTAGTGAAAGATCACTTTTTTCTTTTTCATTTTTGGATGTTTTTTTTTTAAATTTCTTCGTTCAAACGCGCCAATAATGCTATATGATATGCGCAATTGATGGGTCTTCCTTTTTCAAGGTAATCGATGAACAAAATACCTTGCGCATCCCAAAATACGGAGGTCTTAACCTTGCTTGCTGATGTTGGCGTCTTTGGTCGCTTTAGACGACTTTCATGTGCTGCTCGTCTCTCAGCTGACTACCGATTTGACTCCGGAGTAAAGTTGTGAATCCATATTTCATCCCTTGTCACATATTTACGCAAAAACCCTTTCTTGCTGCGTTAGAACAGTTGCAAACAAGGCCAATCATCGACATAACTGTGAGCAAACGCTGCACCCACTTTGAACGCAGGTTTTTCACTGACAAATGTTCCTACAAAATGGTGAATACACTGCCTGTTCAACTCCTTTGCTATCTCACTGTGTGTGTGTGTGTGTGTGTGTGTGTGTGTGTGTGTGTGTGTGTGTGTGTGTGTGTGTGTGTGTGTGTGTGTGTTTTCCGGGACAACTGCCGATTTTAAGCGACCTGAGTGTTCAGCATCATTTGTGTCTGTATGACAGCGTTTATCATCATACCAGGTCTTAACCATTGTTTCCGACGGAGCAGAGACTGAATAACATTATCAAGCCATTGCTTTGTTGAACAGTATTTTTTCTCATTAGAAATCAATACTTTATCAACGCACAGAATTCAGATTTTTTCATTGTTTTAAAAGTTTGCAACAACAGTCTCACTGTAATTTGCAAACTAATAATCAGATTGAGCCCAAATTTTGTCACGCGCCATTTGAAGGTTCGTACATTATAAAAATTATATGGACTTTTTTATTAGTTTCATAATCTATGTATCAGGCCCGGGAATTATTTAATGATGTGGTTTCTCTTGTGGCTGTCTTTTCCCCTTTGCCAAGACTAACATCCAAAACCCCGTTTTTTAAAACGCTTATTTTTTCCAATTTTAATTTACTTTTTTTCATTCTATTAACCCCCATACATAAGCTGTACTTCTGCTAGATATAGTTTAACATAGGACAGAAAGTACGACACTGAAATTCGAAGGCACATTGAGATAGCGAAAGAGGCCTTCAAAAAGCTTAGCAAAGTATGAGGAAGCAGAAAATTTTCGTTAGGAAAAGGCCGAGAACTGTTATGTAGTATCAGTTCTCCTGTAAATGTCGAACAGTCTCTTCACAAATGAAGAAGAGACTTCAAACAAATGGAAGGTGATTATCCATATTATATTTAAGACCCTTCCTTTTTGTTTCTTCTTACACTCTGATTTGCTGTGTAGATATATGTCATATATTATTCTCCATGTGGGACACGCGTTTGTATATATTAATTTTGTGTAAGTATTTGTTTAACAAAAGTTGCTGTGAGAGCAAAGCATGTCTGTTATTATTTTTTCTTTCAGCCATTCTGTTCAATCCATAAAATATTGGTGTTATTATATCACGGTTATAATAATGTCTGCAACAGCGGAAAGACAAATGGGAAAATAAACATTTCTTCCAAGGCTCCAGTTACAACTGGTTCTAATAAAAACAGATTCAAGTGTTTATAGAATACGTTTTCACCTGCGGAATTTCTACTCAAAAAGTATCGAAGTGCAATCAGATATTTCAAATAACGGTAAATATATAATTGAATAAAATATAATTCAATTCTGGTTTTTGAAGAATAAAGTTGATAAACAAAATCGGAAATTATTTATGATTCAACTTAAATAATTAAGCTATTAAAACATAATAAAATTATTAAGATTTCCAACGTTAATAATCCACCTTTTGTCACATCCGGCCTCAATAGGGAGGTTTCTGGTAATTACCAAGAAATATACCGGGTGTGGCATATATGTTGACCAATTATTCATTTTATCATAATATATATGTGACACACACTGTATATGCAAGGGT
Source organism: Ascarosepion bandense (assembly GCA_037127315.1). NCBI lineage: Eukaryota > Metazoa > Mollusca > Cephalopoda > Sepiida > Sepiidae > Ascarosepion > Ascarosepion bandense. The sequence continues at coordinate 3,546,998 of JBBBDQ010000414.1, forward strand.
AATGATAATATGCTACGGGCCAGCACCCAGTTAATGTCCATAAGAGTATGTCGATTTTGGAACTCAAATTGAAAGTTGGGGTTTCACTTGATTAATAATGATACAGAATAGATTTTTTCAAACCGTTATTGCTTTTTAGAAAACGAGTTTAAAGATTAAGTTTAGGTTCAAAATCAAAGCGTTGGAATTTCATTCCGATGATCCGTGATGTACGTTGTGGTGCAGTGGATATTGGCTCGAAATGAAAAGTCGGAGAGCCGAGTTTGGTTTCCAGTTGAATTCGCCGCACAAATACCCTTCAGAAAGGTGTTATTCCGTCTCTTCTCTATCCAGCTATGGAGTAAATAGCAGGACAGATTAGGTTCTATATGTAATATAGAAACTTGAATGCAGAAGTAATTGACAGGTACACCCGGCCGTAGGCAAGGTTAGCAAAGGACAAGGGTGGTTGGTAGATACGCAAGACCGGAGATAACGCCAACAAAGCGACAACCCCCAAAAGCAAAAACTATATAAATATATATAAAGTTTAAACTTTTTTTTTCTTGAAAGGAGAGAATATTTCCACTGGCTTTCGACTCCCGACGGCCTCTTCATGGGCTCTTCTGCTCTACACAAGCGTCACCGATGAAGAATAAAAATATAAGATTATATATATATATATATATATATATGTGTGTGTGTGTGTGTGTGTGTGTGTGTGTGTGTGGGATTCATACATTCAAACCCACATGCATACAGAAATATTATGTTCATTCTTTCACTCCTACGCATTAAAACAACATGCATGTTTTCATCTGCGAGACACGCTATGTTAGCAGGCAGTGATTAGTTAATCTTGACTGGTCATCCTGTGTTCAAGTGTTAAATCCCATTTTCCGCGCAGCCAGGCGCATCTATTTAAGAAAGGTACACACGTGTTGCAAGCCGGTTAGGGACAATTGGGCCACGATTGTAGGCCGTGATCGTGGAGACATGCGTTTCCTAACTCGAAGGAGACCCCTGCTCAAGGTAGGTGGGGACATCTGTATAATTCTCGCATCTACACACCAGCCTATTTGCAGGTAGCAACCAGTAGCGCGAATTTATTTCTTACACACACATGCATGTGCACACACATTTCCCAATACAAACTCCAATGGGAACTCAACAAATCAAGAACTTTATGTACATTGACTTTCTTCCAATGAACATTTGACTTCTCTTAATAGTCTAAGGAAGAAAACTTCTTCTCCTTCTATTCACTTTGCTTCTCTCGATTAATTGTATTATTTGTTAATACATGTTTATTCTGGTTACATTGGGCGTTGTCGTTGTTTCTTATTTTCTGTGTCAAGTGTCTGATCAATCGTGCGTCTTGTCGAATCCTAAATATAAATATTGCGGGGGAATCGGAAATAATCTTCAGGCCCGATCAGCGTAAATATCGCAGTTATAGTACTTGTGCCAGACGCGATCAAAATTATTAACAAAGTCTCCTACATGTTATTCGTTGTTTGTACAGATCCAGCGGTAGTATATAACACTGTATCATTGGTTGGCAACCAGTCTACCGCGGAAAGTAATGGCAACCTTCTGTGGGAAAATAATCTGTCCAGTCAGTCATATCTTTTTGAGACATGATCACCAAAGCGTGTATCACGTATGGCACTTAGCTGATCAGTGAAAGCCTTATAGCACAGTCTTCCTTGTAAAATATATAGTAATTGAAATATATGCAGTTGATTTAAAATCAAAAAGGATAATGAATTCCATAACCAATAACTGTATAACTTCAACATGATAAAGAGAATAAAGCAAGAGTCGACCAAAATACAGAATGTTGATTTTAACATTGACAGCACAATATTTTCGGCTTGTTTACAGAAAATGCTGTTTTGTCAATGTTAAAATCGGATGAATTTGAGGTGGTTGTTCATTAAATAAACAGACATTTATTCATACTTAATTAGTTATGTCAATTTACAAGACTAATTTCATTCAAATTACATCACAAAATATAACCATGTATTGGTAAATTTTTCAATATTTCTTTTCTTCAGAAGAAGCGAGCAACTAAAGAAGAAATTAAAAAATGGCATTCATCAACTCCGAAGCAACACACTTGAGTTTATGAATCAGTGCTTACAGAATGTTTTCTCAAATAATGAACTACAAAGTTTCTAATGAATGAGCTGCATAATTTACTTGCATATTCGCAAGGTGTGGAAAGAGTAGTTAAATTAATATGGACAAGAAGCAAGGCACAAGCACGTTATTTACTAAAGCGTCGTGCCATCAAATAAGACTTTCATTTCCTCCAAAGGGAAATTACGCTGAACAATGTAACTATATTATGATGCAATGTGTTATACAGCGCAGTAGTTTTAGCCTGATTTTAAACAAACAATTTTGCTTGCGGTGATTCCTAAATTTAATTCTGATTCGAATATTTTCCATTTAATGTCTCTAATGCAAAAAATATCAACTTCATATAGATCTTCTGAAGTTAGGTATTACTATAGGTTTTTCAAACGATCTTTAGAGCTAAATGTTCAAATTATGATGGACTCTTGAATTATCATTCCTTGAATAGCGAGGAACCGATTTCTCAGAAGAGAGAACACCTTACCTACCTATATTTCAGAAGACAAGCAATTCACTCGTACACTGCGAAAACTCGGCAGGATTAAATATAGTTCGAGCGAAAACGGAAAAAAACCTCATCATGTTTATATTAATCCACCACAGCCCCACAGACAGCAAAGAATTCCTGCTCGGTTCGTCTGTAGGAAATGAGGCAATGAAGAATACGGTATGATCCATTTTCCCCATTAATGGATCTTTCTTGACAACATATATTCAGGAGAACTCTGCTTGTATTTAGAGTTTACCAAAACTCTCTTAGTCAACTCTCTGCCTTCTGGCGAAAAAAACAAAAAACAAAACAAAACAAAAAAAAAAACAAAAAAACAGACGAGGATCTGCCGAAGAGTAAAGTTTTTTCTGGGGAAAAATAACCAAGAACCAGACTCCATCTTAAGCAGATATTTTTGGCCGAGCTTAAGGACTCGTATTCCTACTTTAATTAGCCTTTTGCCGCATCTGTCCTAATGGGGAGCTAATGAATATCAGTCAGCCAAAACTCTCTCTTGGGCAACTCTCTACCCCCCGGCGGAGAGAAACCCATACCAGGCTCCGCCGAAGGGTAGAGTCTCGTCTGGGGTGAACAAACAAGAGCCCGAACCTGTCTTAAACAGGGTCTACGAAATATTTTAGGTCTAGCTTAAGGGTTTGGATTCCCACTTTAATTGGCCTTGTTCTGCATCCGCCTCGTGAATTCGAGTGTTAAATACAGAGTTGAAAATTTTTGCTAAGATCTCAGCCAACAGTTTGCAGGCTGTTCTGTCTCGTCTGATTGGCTCTGTGCAGACGTGATGTGAAGGATAGAACTATTCAGGACATTCTTCATTTGATACGCTTGATCATCGAGCACTACGACAGTAAAATCCGCGCTGATCAGTTTAGATCAGTCCAAAGAAATCGATAGGGGTGACCATTGATTTTTAGAGGCTGTCATTTCCGCCGCTGGTTTCGGGCCGTACTTTCACTTTTAGATCCGACTTACGTACGCTGGTGGAAGAAATTCGTCAAGGTTCTCTTTCGTCTCTGCTTTACGTTTTTGTGTTGAAGCCTTTACTTCGCAAGTTAAAGGCGAATTTAATCCTACACGGAATCTCCTAACCCGATGCTACCAATCCGCCTATGCTGACCACGGATTTTGTGTCGAGCAAGGCCGGGATTGAAGAAGTCGGAAAAGAGATTAGAGGGTACGAGACGGTGACACGGGCCAAGATCAACCGTGATAAGTCTTTTGGTTTGCTGTTGGGCAAATGGACGGGAATTCATCTTCCCGGTCCTTTCCTCTGGAAAGACGGACTGGTCAAGATGTTCGGCGTCTGGTTCTGTCCCAATCTCTTGCTGAAAATAAATAGTCGGAGGTTCCGTGAAAGACGAGGGTGCAGTTCGTCTGTAGTCCAAGAGAAATCTTTCCTTGAATGTGTTTGGCATTCTAACCAATTCTCATTTGCCAAAATTTCTAGTTATTAAAATTTAATAAAAAATCCATCGATATTTGAACAGATAAAAAATATAAGTAATTACAAACAAGTAATTGTCTTTGTTTGTTTCTTTCTCCCTCACTGCTGAAATATATCTGCGAAAGAAATAGGCCCAGTTAGTTAGATTTCAAATTTATGTCCTACCCGTTTTAGTGGAAACTGTGTGCCAAATGGTGAAACTACCAGTAGTCATTAACAGAACAAGGAAATACTTCATAAAACTGAAAGAAAAAATATACCTTGACAATTTTCTATTCATATTTTTAGGACAATAAAAGTACAGTCAGGGCGCAAAATAAGATCCAAGGCAGTTTTGGGTCATTTTAGACGAAATGCATAAAAAAAAACACCAAGTGAAACAAACATAAAAAATCACTTTATAAGAAATATCGAATGTCAAGTGTTTTAAATTTCTTTAAGTAATCAAATCTGATGGCGAGAGTTTCAGAAAGCATCTTGCATCAGAAAATATCAATATGGTACCATTTCCTCCTTGAAGATTTGTCAAGATTTAGTTGTATTTTCACATTTGCTTTCAACCATTTTATTTATGATCTACCAGTATAGCCTAGCGTTGCTCGGGTGTAATGAAAGCTTTAAAACTAATCCATGGTCCTGGAGCTCAGACTCTTTGAAAGTTGGCATGAAAGACTAAAAAGCAATAGTTGTTTCCAGTTAAAGCGAAACCGTAGACTGAAAGAAAAATGACTGGATGTAAGTTAAATTTTGATTTCCTGGTATCGATATCAAATAAGTCTTTTTCGTCGTAAACTGAATTTTGAAGGCTAAATAAGTCCTCTGAGTAAATGGTATCATGGCTGAGACTAAGAACTACAATTATACCCACTTAGAGCCAAATCCATGTAAAAACTAAAATAAAAGGGCTGAAAAAATACAGACATACAGGCAGATAAACAGACACACACAAGCATCTTGCCATATATATATATATATATATATTATCGATTTTCTGCACTATTGTAAGAACTGCAACCTTGAAACATCTGAATATCGTTTCTTATGTCTTTGTCTATGAGTGTATTAAATTTGATTAAAATCGGACCACTCCTTCTATAACCCGATTTTTTCGATTATCGATTTTCGATATTTATCGGGGGCACCTCGAAACAAAACCTAGCTAAGAACACGCGCAGACGCCTATAGAACAATTGTGTAAATTTTCAAGAAAATCGGTTCAGCCGTTTCAGAGTCTCTTGGTAACGGACGCACACATTCACACAGACACAGACAGACAGACAGACAGACAAAGTTCCATTTTTAAATAAGTTTAGATAGATGGCGATAAATTTGGATTCTGACACGGCCAATATATATTTTTGTCTTAACCTCTGTTAAATTTTTTGTCTAGGTATTCTTTTTTATATTTTAGAGCGGGTGGGGAGGTCTTTTCGAAGTATGGACAGGTGTAATATATATATATATAATACAACAATAATACGTGTCTGACCATACCTCACGGTTGATACCATGTAGCTTGGTGTTAAAACCTTAATTATTGAGTATATATATATATATATATATATATATATAGTCACCCACAGACAGATCAGTTTCGCTGTATCACAGCTCATCAGTACGGTTAGATTCCGATCGCTTTTAACCCAGGATTGAAACCCGACCGAAGTGGCTTCACTCGGCGTTTCTACCTTTGGGCTATGGGCGCTCGGTAGAAGTAGGCAGACTTTTTAGCATGTATATTATCATTATACACGCCCAATAGCCAGAGTTCTCTAATTCATTAGTGAATGAGCGATGCGTACATGCCAGGGTAGCTATTGTTTGAAAAATAGTAGCTACCCTATATATATATATATATATATATATATATATATATATATATATATATATATATAGGTATTACCACTTATTTACCGAAAAAACAGCATAGCATGATGTTAAACGGACTCAAATCTAATAAAAACAAAGTTTTATCGGGAAAATGTTTATGTTATCATTAAGAGGAAAGATCAAAGTATTTTTTAAAAATTATTCTTGACTTTTTTAATTCTTTATTACACGTTCGAAATTTTTGTTAAAAATCTTGTTTTTCTTTTGTCAGCGAGTTGCCCGATTTTTACAAGAGCTTACTAGGGCAGACGTACTATTACACAAACTCACTTTTTTGCCAGTGAAAAACATTAATTTGGAATTTCTTTCAATCTTTGGATTTTGATGAAACTTTCAGGACTTATTCACAAATGACTGAAATAATTTTTAAATCATATTTTTTATAAAATCTTGGTAAAATTATTTTTGCATAATTAACCTCTCACTAATTAATTTCCTGAAATGCCTAGAAATTAACTTCCTCTTCCGGAACTTTTTATTAGTTAATTGCAGGATTCCTTGGGAAATGTTAACCACTTTTTTTTCTAAAAGTAGCTTCTTTTCAAAAGATCTACTCTAAATCGTGAAAAAAACTGTGCCATTTTTTGTTTGAATAAATTTCTAATTGCTTTTATAAACAATATATATTAAGGATATCATAGTCTGAAGAAAAAAAATTTCGATGAATAATGAATTTTACAAGAATTGTTTTCATTTTTTTCATCATAAAAATCTTTGAAGTTTGAAAAATCTTTTAAAATTTCTTCCAATCATTCTTCCAATTAGGTTTGTAAGTTAATAAGTAAGGACTATATTTACTAATCGAAAATCAAAAAGCTTAATACAAATATTTGACCTATAAGAATTTTTCAATAATTAAAACATTCCTTTCTTTTGTGCATGCCGAATATCTGTATATTATTTTACGGGTGGCCGTAAGTGATATGAAAAGGTCTCGTGTTTCAAATGTTACGCTCTTTACAGGAAAAAATATATATAAACCCTTTTTAGGAGGGATAAATTCTTTCATTTTGCTTTCGTGTTTCTTGTGTATTTTTCAACATTCAACGAGCTTTGCAAATCTTCCCTTCAAAATCAAAGGTAAACTTTATATTTTTAATTCCTAGTTTTCTCATTTTGTTGAAAAAGTAATTGTGAAATTCACAATTTGTGGGGGTACGCAAGAAAGAATAATATGAAAAATAGATATTAGAAATAAAAATTAAATCCCATAACATTTCATAAATTATAGAATTACCTCTGTCATGCTATATAATTTCATTCTCTGTTATTAAATTGTATTGACAGAAAGTTTTAAATTAATTTAATTTTTTTATTTTTCAAAAAGCATCTTCAAACGTAAGGTTATGAAAGTTAAACTAACAAAAATTCTATAAGATATTAGATAATTGCTGAAAATATTACGTTAAATGTTTAATTTTGCTATGTTGTTAAAAACCAAAAGCTAAGCGTTCTCTTAAGTTAGATACATTCGTCAATCCTGGCCCACCATACTTAACTTTTAGACTTGTCCTAGATGGCAGTAAAATCATTCGTGACCTCAGATAACACTGATAACAAGGCTACCGGAATTAAGAAACGCTTTTATACTATATTTCAGTCATTAAGCAAATAATAATCGTTTTAAATAAGGTTAAGGTAAGTTTTAAGCCAAAAAATTAAAAAAAAAAATTCCAGCTTTTGGAATTTGTTGTCACAGCCTACCGCTGTTGCCTATCAGGATATAAACAAAAGGGACGACCTTGACTTTGCCTTTTTCTTTCCACCATCAAAAATCATCAGCAGTCTCACAGCTGAAACCATGTAATCAGCGTCTTTTTTCGAAAAAACAGCCCTTTCTTGATCAAAGTGTAGTATCTGTGCATACTCACTTTTTGCTCTCCGGCTTTTTTCAGTACTCGTCACCTCGTGTAGGATTGGATGGTGAACGACCTTTGACACACTATGACCAGCTTAAACCAGCTAAGGCATTGTTAGTACTAAATTATCGCGTATGACCATCGACCCATCGAATCAAAAAGAAAGACCCTAACCTGTCAAAAGCAGTCAGATGGAAGCAGTAGCTGACAGCATCTTATCATATAAAGAAGAAACTTCAAGCTGACTCGCTTTCACTGCCAATTTTCTTTTCTTCTTATTCACTCTACGTCAACCCTGACGTAGGGCACTCCACGGCTTCATTCGACCTCTTCTTCCAACATTCTTTTCTTCATTTTCACACCATGCCGCTAAAGAGGACAACAGTAACAACCAAACGAAAGCGTTATGTAGCACTCCTTTACTTGTTTTGCTTTCCCTCACTCTTAACCTGTGACAACCTAAGAGGAAGAAACAAAGATTTTACATTCCGCTACTACACAACCATGAACTCTAAACTTCCGCGGACATTTTTAATAACTACATTTCTCTATGAACAATTTTAACTACAAAGCTGCATGCATTTTCGCAAAGAGGATTTTTTTTCACAAATATATTACAGTGTTCAGTTAACAAAATTTCACTTATATTTTCCTTCTTACACTCTGTCATTCTGTAAACAAATCTTTGCTTTGATGTACGCACGAAATATTTTTCCTTTCACATTTTAACAACCAATCTTCAACCTTCTGAAATTGTGGGGATTTCAGACGTGTTTGGCAGAAGGCCAATTCACCAAGCATAACCGAGCCCCCTACAGTGTTCTTAAGGGACCTTTTGCTTCTTAACTGGCATTTAGGATTTTTACCGGTTTTATCATCTGTCAACACCTCGCCCGTTGTACAAATTAGATATTGTTCTTAGCTGGCCACCTTTAGAATTTTTAGAATTTTTCAGTTCACTGGGAACGAAACGTCTCGTTCTTTATATCTTTAACCCTTTTCGTGATAAGTATATCCAAAAGCCATTATTAATTATCAGCAACCAAAATAGTGTTACATATCTTCCTTACCTTTTCTGTCATTTACCCTTAAATGACGTTAATTTCCCAATTCTACCAATATACTATTTGTCATGCATATTAATTCATGCAGTACTAATAAAGAAAATAGTTATTGTTCATGCAGTATTTATAAATGCCCTGCTTCTTTTCATCTTCGCATGACATATCTTTCCTTTTTATACAGTGTTTATAAAAGTCATTTCTCTTTCATTTTTTACATGCATTTATTTATACAATGTTTATAAAAGTTTTCATGTTGTGTGTGTGTGTGTATATATATATATATATATATATATATATATATATATATTTATATATGTGTGTGTGTGTGTGTGTGTGTGTACGCGCGTATCTTTTGATTTGTTTTTCTTGCTTATTGGGTGTTTCTCAACAGATGTCATCTCCTCTTCTATTTCTGTTGTCAAGTTCAATCCGGTCTCTTCTTGATTCGATTTGCTTGGGTAAGAATCGCTGAATGGGAGCTCTCTTTCCAGCTGTCGCCAGTTCAGCCAAACAAATCTAATCTGTTTCTCTCTATACTTTTTAACTTTCTATATCGCTGCTACTACTGCAGCAATGATTAACAAAGTACGTATCACTGCTGACCAATTTATCACGATTATTTTACTATTTCTCCAGCCCATATCTTCTCTTCCTAAAATATGTAATCTATCTTTTATCCGATCAATGTTAATCCTGTCAATTACCTTTAATAACTCTAGCATGAGTTCTAGTGTAACTCTACGGAATTCGTTCATTACTGGCTCTCATAATTGTGTGTAATTACTTAAAATTTTGTCAGCTATCTCTGTTATCGAATCTTTTTCTCCGTCCTTGTCTTGGTAATACCGAGCTCTCCAGGGATAGTTTTGTAAGGGACAATGGTGGTTTTCACCCACATACCTTGGAATGATCAACTGGTTTCTGACCGGCCACCACCCAATCTCCGTCAGATATACTGATAACTTGCGGCAACACAGTGTTTGTCAATATCTCTACTTGACAATTCCTCTCAATCCCTTCTTTATTTTCTTTGGATAATTCGAGTATACACAACCTGTGCCTACTTGTCACGTATATAGTACTTAACGATGTACATGTTCCCAGGTTGTCATTCCCAAACTTCCTGGCTTCTTTCGTCGTCAGTATTATAAATTTTGTCCTAGCTGAATTCAAAGCTATATATTCTGTGTCAATCTGACAACTAACCACCGTCCCCAGGCCCTGCTCTGCTTAACGGTATAAAATAGGTAAATTTATTACCAGATATATTTGAAAAAGTTATCTTTTTCTAGCAACGGAATGGATACCACAACCAATAATTATCTTCCAACAAAGTTACACCATCCAGTGCCTTATATATTTCCATAATTCTCTGGTGGGGTCTGCTGGTCGCCTTAAATGATGGGGTAATTCAGTCAGTATCCTGAGTAATAATTCTTTTAAGTATCCTGGGGTCATTATGCTTGGAGATAGGTGTACCAAAGGCATAATATCTAATTGAGCCCTCACATGCTCTAATAAAAATCGTCAAGGACTGACTAGTTTGTCGCACTTTGTAATAGTTACCAACTGAAAACACTGTTATATAAAGCCACTCAGTTCCTGTAACTCGGCTGTCACCGCCGCTGTACTATTAGCTACTTCCTGTCTTCAGGTTATTTATTAACTAATTGAAACTGGTTCTATCCTTGCCCAATTCTAACCTTGTCACATTCAGTATCGATACACTTTCCTCTAACCGCCTGGGCTAGGATTCTTTCACCTTATTTTACCTTCCCCAGTTTTCTCCTTATAACCTTAACGTCATCTTCAGTTACTGTCTCAAACAGAACATTTAGCGCTTTCCCAACAATTGAGGCCATTGCTCTCTTCTCTCTCATCTGTAATAGCTCGATTCCTTTCAGGTAATTTCTCGTGTCCTTCTACTGTGCTTCCACTATAGCAGTTTCCATGTTTCTCGTTCTAAAGAGTAGAACAATCTAAGGTACTCTCATTCTTTGAATAATTTTTCGCCACCTTTAATCTGGCTAAACCCAATCTTTTTATCTCACCCTACAATTTGTCTGGTAGTAACTAGAATGTGTTCAAATCGATCGCAAAAGTGACAAGCCACTTCGAAATTGTGACTATCACCTCGCTCGTTTTCTTAAAAATTGTATTTTGTCTGTGCCTCCAAGCTCCTTTCTTCGTCACCGTCGTCATTAACAGTAATGTCATACCCCTCGCGCCTGCCATTCTTGCAAGGAGAGGAAAGGGGAGACAACTGGCGACTTTTGATTAGGAATCCACAAAGACCGAAGTAAAAGATGGGTCTAGTGGTGTAAGGCGAATGACCAGGTGATAACCAAAACCTGGTTTCAATGCACCCAAGACATTTATTGACATGGGGAAGCCCAGGAGTCGACACGAAAGACCAAATCGATTATGTAAGCATAAACAAAATATTCAGAAGCGCAGTGGTTCAATGCAAAACCTATCCAACGGCCGACTGTGATAGTGATCACCTTCTAGTTATCTGCAAACTAAGGCTGAAACTTTGAACACTAAAGAAGCCAAGGGCAGCACCTAGACTGCAATACAACACACTCCTGAATGACCTCACCACGCAGATAAAATATACTGACACCGTATGAAACAAATACGAAGAACAAATGGTAAATGAAAATTCGAATAAGGTGCACTTAAAGAATCGCTAGTGACATCAGTAAACAACATCAGATGCAAAAAAAAACGAGTGGATGACTGAAAAAATTCTTAACCTTATGCAAAGGAGACAGAAAACTATGCAAAGACATGGAACGGAATACAGGAAACTATACAAGGAAATAAGGAGCAAATGCAGACAGTCTAAAGAGCAATGGCTTAACAACAAATGTGTTGTAGTAGAGAGATTGAGCAAGACTAATAAAGAAGAAATGCATAAAGAAATAAGAGAACTGACAGGACAAAGAATATGCTCATCAACAGGATGTATGAAATTTCAGGCTGGAACAATCATACTGAAGAAAAAAATACTCCAGCGAATGGGAAGAATATATAAAAGATCTCTTCCGTGACAAGAGAGAGCAACCGATAGTAAAAAAAAGATGCTGACGGACCGGAAATATTAAAATCCGAAATGAAATGTGCAACGGCCAAACGGAATAGGAACAAAGCAGAGTGATATTAGTCAGCAGATAGAAGTGCCCATCCGAACTGTCAAATTACACTGCATCTTGACTGACTTCTCTAGGAAGTATCGCAGGTTAGTATTTATGAAGGAGGAAGAGGTCATTCCATTGTAGATAGGGCACCATAACAGCTTCCGTCCCTACTTCGCCAGAAAGGACCCACATACACAGATAAGGCCAAGAGCCTCCCCTGCTCCGCAAAGAAAATTCCCACCGTCTAACTCGCCAATCACCTCCCTCACTCCTCCCAAGAAAAATCCTTCCTTAAGTAGACAGAAAGAAAATTGAGAGGGATTTGTCAAACCAAAGGAGCCTACTGAGATTTCTGTTAAAATTATCTTCTGTCGATGGAAAATCGAGAGAGGATCCACGGAACTTTCTGCGTAACCCCTGTGTAATTACGCCTATCCGCAACACCGGGCGCAATCTCAAGATCTGGAACCACCTAGTAGCAGCCAAAGAAAACTTTCCCAAAATAACAATGACCAGAACTGGACACACCAAAAATACATAAATTTTTTTTTTAATAAGCGTTTCACTCCGAGCAAGGCAGGGGGCTACATAGAGTGGAGAAAGGATGGTTAGATATAAGAAATGTCAGAAGGAGGGTGATAGGTGGGTAAGGATACCGAGAATGAGGGTTGGATAGAAGTTGAGAGTGTTGGGAGAATAATTGTAAGTTAGTGTGATAGGAGGTGTCTATTGACCCTACATTTAAACACCTGGAGATTGTAGCTGTCGGGAAAGCAGACATGTGGAAGGGAATTCCACAGGCGGGAAGCGCGAGAAAAGAAGCTGTTGGAGTAGAAATTACGGTTACATCTTATCTGTTTAACTGTAAAAGTGTGGGAGCTAGTTGTAATGGCGTAATTATGCGCTGGGAGGGTCCCGGTTTTGATCCATCCCTTCTTATTAAGGGTATTAAAATTAACATACCATACGGACGTCGGCGGTATTGTCTTTGTCGGACGGATTACGTCCGATACTGGAAAATCCTTGTGGATTCAACACGCATAGTCTTAGTAGATGATGGGAATGCCATCCTGGACCCCAAGCTAGAAAGAGGGTGGAGAGCTAGAGGGAAATTGCGTGATCGTAGCTTGGTTGATCTGATCGACGAATTTTGTCTCGTCGGTAGATACTGGGTCGATCAGCCGGGCTGGAAAATATGGACGTTGGCACTTAGTTGGCCGTCTACCCAGGTGGTTAGCTGTCTGAATAGAATGTTAGTCAGAGAAGCCGACATAGATCTTTTAGCTTGTCCTACGTTCCACTGGTTAGGCTACTCGGACCACAGACTCGTCTGCGCCGGAGTGGCGTTAGACACTAGGTTCAGAACAGCTGGCTACTGGAAGTTCAATCTGTCCTTACTGGACAGGTGGAACTTTCGGAAGCAGCTGATTAAAGTTTACTCACATCCCACCCTAATCTAATATTCAGAAAATGTTTCCGAGGCATGTTTAGGTGAAATTGCATTTCCTGATCATTCCCTTTTCCAACTTTTATCTTGCGTAGTTGAATTAGTATTGTTACCATATATTTTCAGTAACTTTTATATAGTTTTCATTTTCTCAAGTCCCATAGACATTTACTGTGAAGTATGTGGTCACAGCCTCAACACAGTAAATACTGCTGGTGTGGATTCTATAGCATATAGTTTTTCATGGAATGAAGGTGCTACCCTAAACATTTTTAAGTTGCCCTTCTTATAGACTGGTTGGCAGATTAACATATAGCTTGGGGAGTAAGAAATGGATTCATACCTTTCATGTGATAGTGAATGTAACTAAGTCAACAAGAACTTCAACTTTCAGACTTCTTATTCTAAACCACTATCATTGTACCAGAGCATATTCATAATTTTCATTAACAATTGTATTAATGCATAATTTTTTATTATTGTAAAGAAAAATATGAGCAGGGTTTGGGTGGGGTAACAGAAGAAAGTGTGCTAAGAGCCACTAGGAATAGGGAAATGTGGAAGCCATGACCGCCTACGTCCTGAAGGGACATGGCACATAGAAGAAGAAAAAGAATATAAGTTGACATTTTAATTGACAAAATTTTATCTATAATATCTAACATTGAATGTAGTAAGGGAAAAACAGTAGTTAAAATTTGCACAGCTGTTGACATTTGCAAATCCATTCTCAATTGTTGATAATCACAAAATATATTCCTATTATTTCATTGATTGCTTTTGTTCAGCAGTTTTCAATGGTTAATACAGGTTATGGCCATATTATATTAATGTTATCTAATGTCCACTTGTATATTCAGATCCTAATGTGTTGTGAATGTTAATTTCTCTCAATAGCTACAACTGTTTGTTATATTTCTTATTTGTCCTTTAGCTAAAAAATGAATTTCTGTTTAAAAACTCATTGAATTTAAAGAGTAATGTCTTTAAGTGAATGTCAAAAACGATTTTACAAAATATTTACTTGTACATAATTTCTGTGTCCTTTTTGGGCAATGCTGTCAAATTAGGTATAAATCAAAACAAGATCAGAGATTAAAGAGGCAAGACCTACAAGGCGGCAGATAGTTTGAATTCAGAGTTTATTTTCTCCTAGAATGGCGATGATTATATGTGTAGATCGTGTGCTGCCCGGATTACCTGCACTCACCCTCTCTCGACCGTACCAATCAGACCTGAAAGAAAATGCATTACACTTGGGGATGGCTTAGCTGCAGAAGTTGTCAGTGTTAATAGCCCTCGTATTTTGGATATAAACAAAAGCAATCCGGGGGTTTAAAATCAGGGTTTTCATTCCCCTAGATGAACTGCTTTCCTTGGCTGTCGAGATCCATCTACCCAAAGCAGCTGGTTAGAGGCAGTGGTTTTCCGCACTTGCCCAATCTCCGGCATTAAGTTCGATTTGTCAGAGGCTATTTGAAATGTAGGCCACGAAAGGGTTTTATAGACAGTTAAAGCTTCTCCCACTATCACCCTAGACTATGACAACCTTTCGAACTATTACTTAATGTAAACTAAAAGAACAATAGATTCGTTATTTACAGTTGATTTCCAAAAACAGAAACTACTTACGACTCAGCAAATATTTTCTTCACATCCTATGAAATAACAGCAATTTATGTACGTGAATGTTAAGACTAAATATAGTATAAATCAAGGAATAAAACCTTTGAATATTATTAATTATTTTTTTTAGTTTCAGCTGAGCAGATTTTCCCTTATTCACATTAAACTACGTGATCAAAAAACTTAACTTTTCCGACTGGATATTTAAACTATTTACATTTGGACTATTGTACTCATATCCGTTGTTGTTGTCACCATAACAATAGTTCGAATGTAAATAATGAGAATTCCTCATCCCAGAAATTCCAGCAGAAACGGGATATACGTTGTTATAATAAGGATCCGAAAAAATATTATTTAAACAGTCGTAGTTTTATTTATTTATGTCAGAAAATTACAACTGTAATAAAAGCTACTTCTTTTTATTTATTATTTTTCTAAAATTTACATTGATTTTTTAGAAATATCTGTCCATGAACATAAACCTTTGGTAATCCTAGGTGTGGTTCCCACATACTCACATGCCACATCATCAAGATGGTGTTGCCATACGTATTTCAGTTCATTGTTCTGCAGGCACATCTACATGAGTTATATGTATAAATAAACTGGATAAAATAGTTCAGAGATGAAGGATACTGTTGTAGCAGTAAACTTCATTATAGCATAGAGAAGCCCCACTGGAGACTACTGCACGGTACAGAAACCATTTACAAAATGGCGGTACAATAGCCTCGATATTACACATCTGCTGATAAGATTTCGGAGTTAGTCAAATATTCGAAATATTAGAAAACTGTCTCTAATATAAAAACAAATTCAAATGTTCAGCTCAAACCCTTTCAACTAGGGATTTTCTCTAAAAAGGTAAGTCCCTTCTTTTTTATTTCTTACACTCTGCTTTGCTGGGTAGATATATGTGAAATATTATTTTCCACGTGGGATACATGTTTATATATATGAGCTTTGTGTATGTGTTTGTAATATAAAAAAAAGTCTCTCTGAGAACAAAGCATGTTTGTCATCCTTTTTTATTTCAGCTATTTTGTGTTATTATATCACGGATATGATAATACCCGTAACGGGGGAAGAACAGATGAGAGAATAAAAACAGATTCAAGTGTTTGTTGAAAACCTTTTTACTTGCTGAATTTTCAACCAAAATTAGATAATTCCACTCATTTTCGATGACTAACTTTTAAACTGAATTTTAAAAATAATAACGGTTTCTTGAAACTTTTATTTTAGTTTTAATTGAAAGCTAAATGATGAACTTTACTATTTCAAATAAGCAAAATACTCTGGTGCATTTCAAAAAATAAATTAAATAGATTCGATTATCAGATTTTGAGACTTTTTTTAAAATTTCAGCCTTTCGGCCATTTTTGAGCGATCGGCACATTTGTAAACAAAAGTTAATTCTCGGGTTTAAAAAACTTGCAAAAATAAAATATAACTCTGTGATAAATTATTTTCGGAAAACTAGCAAATTTAATGTTAAATTGATTTTATTTATACGAGTATTACTTATTTATAGCATGAAATTAAGAATAAAACTGTTTCTTAATCACAGAGTTGAATCTTTTGACCTGCCCACCGCATTGGAAATGTGTTGACAGTTCACCAAATGAGAGATAAGATAGGTGTTTGGCGATCACAAGTGACATAATTGTAAAAAAAAAATTTCCTGTAAGGAGAAAAAAACCCTGAAACACATGACCTTTTCATGTCCACATAGAAATTACTATACAAAATATCTAAATACACACAGAAAAAAAATTGAAAATTATTTAAAAAATACGATGGCTAGATGATTTGCATTAAACCTTTCAATTTTTGATTAGTAAGTATAATCTTCACTTTATAAACAACCCACCTACCGTCTACAAGTCTTGGAAATATTTTAAAAATAATTTTGAAACTTTATACATTATTATAATTTAAAAAAAACAAAATTGAAATCAATTTTTTAAAAATTTCATTAATCGAAAAATTCTTCAGACTACAATATCTGAAATTTATGTTATTTATTAAAGCAATTAAAACTTATTTTATTAAATATTGTCATAGCTTTATTTCATTTTTTTAATTTACTTTTCGGAGCAGATTTTTGGTAAAAGGAGCTAAATAGTTTTAAAAAATAATAAATGATTTACATTCTCAATGAGTCCTGCGTTTAATTAATAAAACCAATTTTCGCAAAAAAATTTAATTTTTAAAACTTTCATGAATTTACGTGAAGGAGGAGTAACAGATGTAAAAAATATTTTTAACAATATTTTTTTTAAAAAAAATAATGATTTCAAAGATAATTTCCTTTATGTGCAAATAAGTCCTGAAAGTTTCATTTTTCTAAAATCAAAACAGGATATTTTACCAAAATTTCGAATGTGTTAAAAAGGATTAAAATTTAAAAAAAAATAATGAAAAATACTTTGATGTTTGCTCTTAATAATAACATAAACATTTTGATGGAAAAAGTTTGTTTTCATTAAGTTTGGGGCTTTTTCTACTGTGCTTCTACTATATGAGTTTCCATGTTTCTAGTTCTAAAGAGTACAACAATCTAAGGTACTCTCATTCTTTGAATAATTTTTCGCCACCTTTAACCTGGATAAGCCCAATCTTTTTATCTCACCCTACAATTTGTCTAATAGTAACTAGAATGTGTTCAAATTGATCACAAAGGTGACAAGCCACTTCAAAATTGTGACTATCACCTCGCTCGTTTTCTTAAAAATTGTATTTTAGCTGTGCCTCCAAGCTCCTTTCTTCGTCACCGTCGTCATTAACAGTAATGTCATACCCCTATGCTGATTTTTTTTTTCAGCGATTTAGTAGAGGTACCTACTCAAAATATAATCCGGTAAATGGCAACGATTTATTGCAAATAATAGTGAACATATAATTGAATAAAATGTAATGGAACTTTGCTTCTTGAAGAATTAAGTTGATAAACAAAATCGGGAATTATTTATGACTCAACCTAAATAGTTAATTACATTGTTTTGGCATCATGAAATTACAGAGTAAAAGTTAAACTTGATTTTCGTTTTTTAAATTTAGTTGATTTTCTAAACGTTGCTTAGATGTGGAACAAGGCCGAAAGTATGGGACACCTAGTGAGAGTCGAATTCACTATTCAACTGTAATGATTCTAGCAAGACAAGCTAACCATTACACCACCTTTCAATTCCTTCTAACACGTTCGAAATTTTGTTAAAAAATCTTGTTTTGATTTTAGTTAGCGGGTAACCAAATCGTTACGAGAGTTTAAAATGGAAAACGTAATATTACACAGTTTTTTTTCCGGTGACAAACACATTTATTTAGAAATTCTTGCAAAAATCAAATAATTGTCGGTTTTTAATGAAATTTTCAGGAATTATTTACAAATAAATGAAAACATTTTTTTAATTATTATTTTAAAAAGTATTGGAAAAAATATCTTTTACATATGTTACCCACCCCCAACTCCACTTAAATTCATGAAATTTAAGAAATTAAATTTTGTTGCGAAAATTGGTTTTATTAGTTAAACGCAGAACTCCTTGGAGATTGTAAATCATCTATTATCTTTTTGAAAAATTTTGCCTTTATTTCCAAAAATCTGCTCATAATAGTAAAAAATGCAGTATAACTATGACATTATTTAATTTGATAAGCTTTTAATTTCTTGAATAAATAGTGTAAATGAAGGACATTATAGTCTGAAGAAAAAAGATTTTCGATTAATAATGAAATTTTAAAAGAATTATTTTCATTTTTTTAAATATAATAATTTATAAAGTTTTAAAAATATCATTAAAATGCTTCAAATATTTGTTGGGATTAGTTTATAAACTTTTTAAGCAAATATGTTATCTCCTGTTTTCCCCTGTCTTTTTTCCGTCTATCTAACCTGTGTTTCAGATTATCCATGCTTTCTTTCCTCATCACATATCCCAAGAACTTCAGCTGTCTCTTCCTGATGCTCAGTACTAATTTCCTTTTCGTTTCAACCCTTTCTAAGACCTCTTCATTGCTCACATGCTCGATCCATGATATTCGCAGCATTCTTCTGTAAAACCACATTTCAGTTACTTCAAGTTTTTCATTCATCTTTAATGACATTGTCCAGCATTCAGTGCCATATTGAAGAACATATATCACATAGCAATCCAGTACTCTCTTCTTTGTTTCTAGCGAAATTTTTCTGTCTCTTATTACTCTGCTCACCTTCTGGAATGCGTCTGTGGCTATTCCAATTCGCCTTCGGATCTCAGTGTTGTACTTTCCGTCTTTCGTTAAAACACTTCCCAAGTGCTAAAATTTTTGTGCTTGTTTGATTTTAGTATCCCCAACCTGTAACTGACATTTTGGGCTCCTCCGTTTGCTGATGACCATACATTCGGTTTTCTTGTAATTTATTTGTAGTCCTTTCTTTTGACTTTCCTCATTGACCTTTTTAGGAGATCTCGTAGTTTTTTTCCGTGTCAGCTATCAGCACTGTATCATCTGCGTATCTTATCTTGTTCAGATTGTGACCGCCAATGACGAATCCAGGCATAACTTCTAGGGTCCTCAGAATTGTCCTACTGTACAAATTGAAGAGATCTGGTGAAAAGACACATGCTTTTCTTACACCCCTATATATTTTTGCTGAATTCGTTTCCTGTCCGTATGCAGGCGGTTTGCTGCCAGTAGAGGTTCCTTATTACTCTGATGTCTTTGCCAAATATATCGAGGTTGCTGAGCATTTCTATCAATTCCTTGTGGCGTACTTTGTCGAACGCCTTGGCATAGTCTACAAAACACAGGTAAACTTTCTTTTTCATTTGTATCGCCCTTTCTGATAGCATCCTAAGCATAAAAATCGTATTCCTTGTTCCAGTGTCCTTGATAAAGCTGCACTGTTTTTGTCCTATTTCCGATCTGATTCTGCTTCGCGTTCTATTCATCAGGATTCGGACAATGACTTTAGTTAAGTGGCTCATCAAACTGATTGTTCGGTGGAGTTAGCATTCGATTGCACCTGGCTTCTTAGGCAGAGCTATGAAAATTGATGTGCTTAGGTCTGGTATTACACCACTGCTGTAGATTTCATTTATTATTTTCGTAATTTTCTCTATGCCAAAATCTTCTAAGGCTGTCAACATCTCTATTATAATGCCGTCTGGTCCAACTGCTTTGTCCCTATTCCGTTTGGCCGTTGCACCTTTCATTTCGGATTTTAATATTTCTGATCCGTCAGCATCTTTTTTTTACTATCGGTTGCTCTCTCTTGTCACGGAAGAGATCTTTTATATATTCTTCCCATCGCTGGAGTATTTTTTTCTTCAGTATGATTGTTCCAGCCTGAAATTTCATACATCCTGTTGATGAGCATGTTCTTTGTCCTGTCAGTTCTCTTATTTCTTTATGCATTTCTTCTTTATTAGTCTTGCTCAATCTCTCTACTACAACACATTTGTTGTTAAGCCATTGCTCTTTAGACTGTCTGCATTTGCTCCTTATTTCCTTGTATAGTTTCCTGTATTCCGTTCCATGTCTTTGCATAGTTTTCTGTCTCCTTTGCATAAGGTTAAGAATTTTTTCAGTCATCCACTCGTTTTTTTTTTGCATCTGATGTTGTTTACTGATGTCACTAGCGATTCTTTAAGTGCACCTTATTCGAATTTTCATTTACCATTTGTTCTTCGTATTTGTTTCATACGGTGTCAGTATATTTTATCTGCGTGGTGAGGTCATTCAGGAGTGTGTTGTATTGCAGTCTAGGTGCTGCCCTTGGCTTCTTTAGTGTTCAAAGTTTCAGCCTTAGTTTGCAGATAACTAGAAGGTGATCACTATCACAGTCGGCCGTTGGATAGGTTTTGCATTGAACCACTGCGCTTCTGAATATTTTGTTTATGCTTACATAATCGATTTGGTCTTTCGTGTCGACTCCTGGGCTTCCCCATGTCAATAAATGTCTTGGGTGCATTGAAACCAGGTTTTGGTTATCACCTGGTCATTCGCCTTACACCACTAGACCCATCTTTTACTTCGGTCTTTGTGTATTCCTAATCAAAAGTCGCCAGTTGTCTCCCCTTTCCTCTCCTTGCAAGAATGGCAGGCGCGAGGGGTATGACATTACTGTTAATGACGACGGTGACGAAGAAAGGAGCTTGGAGGCACAGACAAAATACAATTTTTAAGAAAACGAGCGAGGTGATAGTCACAATTTCGAAGTGGCTTGTCACATTCTAGTTACTACCAGACAAATTGTAGGGTGAGATAAAAAGATTGGGTTTAGCCAGATTAAAGGTGGCGAAAAATTATTCAAAGAATGAGAGTACCTTAGATTGTTCTACTCTTTAGAACGAGAAACATGGAAACTGCTATAGTGGAAGCACAGTAGAAGGACACGAGAAATTACCTGAAAGGAATCGAGCTATTACAGATGAGAGAGAAGAGAGCAATGGCCTCAATTGTTGGGAAAGCGCTAAATGTTCTGTTTGAGACAGTAACTGAAGATGACGTTAAGGTTATAAAGGAGAAAACTGGGGAAGGTAAAATAAGGTGAAAGAATCCTAGCCCAGGCGGTTAGAGGAAGTGTATCGATACTGAATGTGACAAGGTTAGAATTGGGCAAGGATAGAACCAGTTTCAATTAGTTAATAAATAACCTGAAGACAGGAAGTAGCTAATAGTACAGCGGCGGTGACAGCCGAGTTACAGGAATTGAGTGCTTTAATAATAACAGTGTTTTCAGTTGGTAACCATTACAAAGTGCGACAAACTAGTCAGTCCCTTGACGATTTTTATTAGAGCATGTGAGGGCTCAATTAGATATTATGCCTTTGGGACACCTATCTTCAAGCATAATAACCCCAGGATTCTTGAAAGAATTATTACTCAGGATACTGACTGAATTACCCCATCATTTAAGGCGACCAGCAGACCCCACCAGAGAATTATGGTAATATAAAAGGCACTGGATGGTGTAACTTTGTTGGAAGATAATTATTGGTTGTGGTATCCATTCCGTTGCTAGAAAAAGATAACTTTTTCAAATATATCTGGTAATAAATTTACCTATTTTATACCGTTAAGCAGAGCAGGGCCTGGGGACGGTGGTTAGTTGTCAGATTGACACAGAATATATAGCTTTGAATTCAGCTAGGACAAAATTTATAATACTGACGACGAAAGAAGCCAGGAAGTTTGGGAATGACAACCTGGGAACATGTACATCGTTAAGTACTATATACGTGACAAGTAGGCACAGGTTGTGTATACTCGAATTATCCAAAGAAAATAAAGAAGGGATTGAGAGGAATTGTCAAGTAGAGATATTGACAAACACTGTGTTGCCGCAAGTTATCAGTATATCTGACGGAGATTGGGTGGTGGCCGGTCAGAAACCAGTTGATCATTCCAAGGTATGTGGGTGAAAACCACCATTGTCCCTTACAAAACTATCCCTGGAGAGCTCGATATTACCAGGCCGAAGACAAGGATGGAAGAAAAAGATTCGATAACAGAGATAGCTGACAAAATTTTAAGTAATTACACACAATTATGAGAGCCAGTAATGAACGAATTCCGTAGAGTTACACTAGAACTCATGCTAGAGTTATTAAAGGTAATTGACAGGATTAACATTGATCGGATAAAAGATAGATTACATATTTTAGGAAGAGAAGATATGGGCTGGAGAAATAGTAAAATAATCGTGATAAATTGGTCAGCAGTGATACGTACTTTGTTAATCATTGCTGCAGTAGTAGCAGCGATATAGAAAGTTAAAAAGTATAGAGAAAGAAACGGATTAGAGAGGTTTGGCTAAACTGGCGACAGCTGAACTTGGCAACAGAAATAGAAGAGGAGGAAATGACATCTGTTGAGAAACACCCAATAAGCAAGAAAAACAAATCAAAAGGTACGCGCGCGCGCGCACACACACACACACACACACACACACACACACACACACAACATGAAAACGATTATAATCATTGTATAAAAAAAATGCATGTAAAAAATGAAAGAGAAATGACTTTTATAAACACTGTATAAAAAGGAAAGATATGTCATGCGAAGATGAAAAGAAGCAGGGCATTTATAAATACTGCATGAACAATAACTATTTTCTTTATTAGTACTGCATGAATTAATATGCATGACAAATAGTATATTGGTAGAATTGGGAAATTAACGTCATTTAAGGGTAAATGACAGAATGGGTAAGGAAGATATGTAACACTATTTTGGTTCCTGGTAATTAATTAATGGCTTTTGGATATACTTATCACGAAAAGGGTTAAAAATATAACGAAACGTTTCGTTCTCAGAGAACCGAAAAATTCTAAAACGAATCAGGTGGCCAGCTAAGAACAATATCTAATTTGTACAACGGGCGAGGTATTGACAGATGATAAAACCGATAAAAATCCTAAATGCCAGTTAAGAAGCAAAAGGTCACTTAAGTACACTGTTGGGGGCTCGGTTATGCTAAGTGAATTGGCATGAATGGATGAAAAAGCCAGGTGACTCGTATCAAACTCCGGACTGGAAGGCAAAGAAAGCTAACTAATTTGTTTTTATAAAATCAAAATATTGACATTCTGCTGAATGATTATTGCTATAATGCAAGCTACAAAGCATTGAGAAAGTGAACTTAGATCTGGAAAATAGAAGAGAAGGCCATTTATTGTATTCCATTTTCAAACCAGAAAGAAGAATAAAAAAGTGCGTTTGAAACGATAGTTGTTGTTTATAAGAGAAATTAAGGAAGGAGGGGGAGCTGTCTGCATCCACTGAAGCGCATCAGGAAAATCCAACTGACCAAAGTGAGAGGAGTTGCTGTACATGTCCACTGAGGAGTATTAGTAGGAGAGGCTAAGAGGAGGAGGAATAATCTGTGGGCGGAGTAATGCCTACAACCGTTATCCGAGAAAAAATGAGGAACTTTCAATATTAGAAAATAATTATTTCTCAGGACCAAAGGCAATAAAAATGACAGGTGGGGGAAAATACCAATTCCTCCAATTGCTTCATATCCCCACACCAGCTTTTGGCCGACACCACAAATATGAATGTGCGAAATGGCTTAAAGAGAGGAAAGAACATTTTGAGAGAAGACAAGAAAGACTGGAGATCGTCCTAGACCGCTCCAGCTGCCGATTATTAGACAACGCACGTGACTAACTGCCGAAGTGTAACTCCGACATCATCCTTGAGTTAAACTTACCAAGTCAGCTAAACAAACTTCTCTAAACTCAAGCCAAACCTTACCAGCTTAACCAAGTGTCGACTCCAATTTGAGGACAATTTAGGTTGACAACTCTGCATGTTAAAAGCTACTGACAAACCACTGTACTCAATACTCGATATAAAAATTGTGATATATTTTTTTATGTTACTTCGAGGGTGATTTTTTTTATTACTGTACATTTCGCTGTGTATGAGGATGCTGGGGACGAATCGCTCTTGTTCTACTTAATCACAACTTGGGGTAAGGCAGGTCAGGGTTCGAAGAGATCATTTCATCGATTAACCACAGTACTGGATGACCAAAGTGAGAATGTAGCTCTACATGGTTCCCGTAAACCATAAGCTGATAAAGAAGGCGTTACATATCATTCCTAAGGAAAATTTGACGAAGAAGAAAAAATGAATGGATCACAAAAGAGGAAAATCAGAACAAAAAAGATGCCAAAACATGGAATATAATACAGAAAACTACACAATGAAATAAGGAACAAATACAAGCAGGCTAAAGAAGAATGGCTCAACGAAAAATGTGCAGAAGTACAGAATAAGTATCAAAGATAAACAAGATGCATAACAAAAAAGAGAACGAACAGGACAAAAGATAAGCTCATCATCAGGATGAATATAATCCAAGGACGGAATGCTCATATTAAAGAAAGAAAAACACTTCAGCGACGGACCGAATATATCGGAGATTTCCTCCTCGACGAAAAAGAACAACTGGCAAGATACAGTAATACCGACCGGCCGGAAATATTAAAAACCGAAGTGGAAGTTGTACTTATCAAATTGAAAAGAAACAAAGTCGCAGTGACAGACAGAATTGCACTAAAGATACCGACAGTTTTAGATTGAAGAATTAATAAATGAAGACTACAACTGCAGTGATATCCCGGAAGACCTAAGCAGATATATTTTCATTGCACTGCCTGAGAAACAAGGCGCAAAAACAGGCACAGAAATTCAAATACTTGGGAAGTGTTCTGACAGAGAAAGGAAAGTGCAACACAGAACTGAAGATGTATTGGGATATCCAAAGACATTGTTGTATGGCCTCGGTAAAGATGTCGACCCCACAAACTTTTATTGTATAGGAATGTGTGAAACAGCAAGGACAATAAGCAGTCGGCAGAAACGTTATCAGCACCAGGCAGGGATGTCGTCAGTGATTGGCTGGAACGTGTGGAGGTCGGGTTACAAGCTTGAACGTAGTTCGAAGAGGACGAGGCCTAGCACGTGTTCGCTCTCAGGTGTACTATCTCTGAAGCAGGGTTAAACTTAAAGCGAGACCGGCTGCCAACTAAGACGTAATCGGCTCCATGAATGAACCGCGGGTAGCGGTATCGCAAATGAAGCGTACGCCTAGTTGGAGGCGGCCGGAGAGTAGAAAGTGATTATTTAAGTAGTGTACATATAGTGCACAGATACTACACTGTGATCATGCCCCCCCCCCCCACAGAGGGGCAAGAAAGAAATATTTACCCATTCTCCCCCACTGAGGCGAGCTGGTTTTTAATGTGAGGAACCCGAGCGCATACGCTCGGGTCGATGGTCATACGCGGTAATTTGGTACTAACAATGCCTTAGCTGGTCATATTATGTCAAAGGTTGTTCACCGTCCAATCCTACACGAGGTGACGAGTACTGAAAAAAGCCGGAGAGCAAAAAGTGAGTATGCACAGATACTACACTTTGATCAAGAAAGGGCTGTTTTTTCGAAAAAAGACGCTGATTACATGGTTTCAGTTGTGAGACTGCTGATGATTTTTGGTGGTGGAAAGAAAAAGGCAAAGTCAAGGTCGTCCCTTTTGTTTATATTCTGATAGGCAACAGCGGTAGGCTGTGATAACAAATTCCAAAAGCTAAGCTGAGTATTAAGAAACAGGTATTGAGTATTAAGAGTATTGAACTGTTACATGATGTCTGTCCCCTTGTATGACAGCGAATGCTGGACAATCTCCTCAAAGATGAAGAAGATACTAGAAGCAACAGAAACGTGGTTCTACAGAAGGATGCCGAGGATACCATGATTTGAAAATGTGAGAAATAACTAGATTTTAGAGAGAATAGAAACAAAAAGAAAACTTATACTTAATATCAGGAAGAGGAAGATGCAATTTCTGGGATGCGTAATGATGTAGGAGGGTTTAGGAAATCAGATTTACGATTTGTATGGCGAGAAAGAGGGACAGGGGAAATCAGCGCGAGTCATACTTGAGCGGCTTCAGCAAATAGATGGTAGAACAGGGTTTGGGGGAAATAACAGAAAGACTAAACTTATTTAGAGCTACAAGGGACAGGAAGATGTGGAGAGCTATGGTCTCCTACGTCTTGAAGAAAAAAGAAGAATTAACTTTAAATACATTTTTTTGTAAGTTTGAAATTTGCCTAAAACAAAATGAAAATGTATACGCATAGCTTACTTGAAAAAACAAAAAATAATACCGGTTCAAAATAAAAATAAGAACAAAAGTAATATTTTTTAAACAATAAATTCTCGGATTATATACGATGTTCAAGCGAGCCAGGATTGTAGCCAGTCTTGCAACAGGTCTAGATTCGCTACCGGTTGGTGTACATTTATAAAGGTGAAAGGCGTGAAGCATTAATCTCTAGTTGAGTTAAAAAGCAGTCAACTCATATCACGACAGTATTGTAGTTTATCGTCTGACACGCAGTACGCTTAGAAGACGTGTCAGTTTTGTGGTCAATTGTGTTTTATTTTTTTAATGAAAAAATGAGGTAAGCTTTTTTTCTGTTAATGTAATTTCATTTTGCACATAGTGAGTAAACAACTTGTTCATAAATTATCTGTTGATGAAAATAGTGAAATGGGATAGAGAAATTGGAAAAAAATCGTAATTTTTAAATAACTTCCAAGAGACTTAAGTGACTATAATTAAAATAAAGTGATACTTGCTTATCTATCTATCTATCTATCTATCTATCTATCTATGGGCACCTCGACGTCGTGTAATGGTTAGCAAGTTTGTCTTGATAGAATGAGTAGTGAGTTAGACCCTCAGTGAATATCTCTTATTTTTGGCCTTGTACCATATCTAAGCGGTGCTCAGAAAATCATCTATCTGTCTGTCCATATCTATATTCAAAGATAATATTCTGTCGTTGATATTTAACAAGATATTAATATTTATTTATTTACTATTGTGAATGCGTATATTTTGTCTTTTTTTCTTCTTCAAAAATTAATTTAAATGAAAATTCTATTTTCATAAAAAATAATATATATCCAGTATTTAAGACTGGTGTTCTTATTTTACAATTTTTATAATTATTTGAACAATTAACTACATTGCATTCTCTTCGAACATTTTTCTTTTCACGAATATGTTAATGTTCAGTTAACAAAATTTCACTTATATTTTTCTTCTTACAATTTTGTTATTCTGTTAATAAAAATTTTACTTTAATGTAGAATCGAAATATTTTGCACTTCCACATTTCAACATCCTACCTTCAAACTTATGATATTTTAATTCGTGGGGACTTCGGTTGTGTTTAGCACAAGGCCAATTTGACGAGCAGACCGAGTCCCCTACATATGTATATATCTAAAAAAAAATTTTGTTATATAGTCAAACTTTCTTGGGTGTACGGAGGTATATATTTTCATTGTACTAGTAGCCTTTTAGTGCTACGTTTTCGACAGATAAAATAAAATATATCTATATTCTATATCAAACTGTTAAAATCTATCTATCTATCTATCTATCTATCTATCTATCTATCTATCTATATCGGACCATTCCGATTTATCTTTTTATCTATATAGCTAAATTTCTGTTAACACATTTTTTTAATAATTTTTATTTATATAAACAAATCTATTTAGTGTAGTAATTGAACTGTTTCCTCTTCACCAGTTCTACTGCTGATATGTTAACGACCATCAAAGAGTATATATCCCAGGCTCTTAATATATATATATATATATATATATATATATATATATATATATATATATATATATTTCTTTTGAGGGTGTTATGTAAACACGCTTTAATCGCTGGGTCTTCATATATCGAGAAAGGAAAAAGAAATTGATATACATTTCTTGATATAACCATAACTCTGGGGCTTTAATATTACCCTTTTCAATGTCATTCTTTGCGATAGTGTCTTACTTAAATAGACGAATCTTCTATTTTAATTTTATGATACACTCCCCTATTCGGCCTGTTTTCACACTGCCTTTGACCACAGCCCTACCAACACTCCATATTCTGGTTCTGCAGCGTCCAAACTGTTATCGGTTTCCACCCCAATAAAACCAAGCCACTATATATATATCAGTCAGTTGAGTACCATCCGTGATACACGCTTTGAGCGATCATGTCTCGATAGAGACATGACTGACTTGGCAGAAGATTATTCCGCAGTGGGTTGGCATTGCTTTCTGCGGTAGATTAGTTGCTGACCAAGGCTATGGAACCCAATCTGTCCTATTATTTGACCTATAACTGGAGGGAAGGGGCAGATTAATACCTTTCCCAAGGGTATTTGTGCGTAAGTGAATGCAAGAAATTCAACTGGAATTCGAACTCGGTTCTCCGATTTCTCGTTCCGTGTTGATATCCATTGCACCACAACGCACATCCAGGGTATTTAAAAAAATAGATGGCATAACTTCAGTACTGTGTTTACTATATCTTCTTCTTCTTCTTCTTCTTCTTCTTCTTCTTCTTCATGTGCCGTGTCCCTTCAGAACCTAGGTGATCATGGACTTCCACTTGGATCTATCCCTTGTCGCTTTCAATATTTTTCCTCTTGGTATATCTCCGAAACCCCGCTTCGCCATCCATTTGCTAAAGCCTATCAAGTATGTTTCGTGCTGCTTTCTCCTGTCTCTCTGTCCATCTATCCATCCTGTAAGTATTACATTCTTCAGGTTCTCCTTCCTCATTACGTCTCCCATGAACCTCAGCTGTCTCTTCCTGATGTTTCCTTCTCGTTTGCACCCTTTCCAACACTTCATCGTTTCTCACGTGCTCATAATATCCTCTGCATCCTTTTGTAAAACCACATTTCTTCTGCTTCAAGCCTCTCCTTCATCCTTGAAGGTATCGTCTAACATTCACTGCCATACCAAAGGACAGATATCACATAGAAATTCAGCACTCTTTTCTTTGTTTCCAATGAGATTTTCTTGTTTCTCAGTATTCTGGTTAGCTTTTGAAATGTGTCCTTGGCCATGCTAATTCCTCTTTGGATATCAGTGTCGAAATTTCCATCCTGTGTCAAAACACTTCCCAGGTATTTAAATTTCTTTACTTGTTTTATTTTATTTTTCTCACCTGTTATTGACATTTTGGGATCTTATTTTCTTGATGTTTACGCTTAGTCCCTTTTTCTCGCTTTCTTTTACTACCTTCCGTTGGAGGTTCTGCATTTTCCTTTCCATGTCTGCTATCAGAACCATGTCATCCGGGTATCTTACATTGTGGAAATTGTGGCTGCCAATAACGAATACGACAAGAATCTTATTTATCTCAGAATTGTTTTGCTGTATAAGCTGAAGAGATCCAGTGAGAAAACACATACTTGTCTTACGCCCCTTTTCATTTTTGTATACCTGGTGAATTCACTTCCAATCCGTACGCAAGCGGTTTTCTACCAATATAGGTTCTTGATTATTCTGACTTCTTTTCCGAAAATGTTCAGGTTGTCAAGCATCTCTATCAAGTCTTATTAAAAAAACTTCCAATGAAAATATCTCCGGAAACGCGTGGTCTCCGTGTTACAGGCTTTTCAAACATGTGCTAACCAGAATGCCTTTATTTTCCACATCCGACACATATAGTGTTTTTGAGTGCTCTATAGCATGTGTTCAAAATTTTCACCCTCTGCTCTAATGCAGGCGTTACATCAACGTCTCATGGACACGCCCACACGCTCCCAAATCCCTGGCATGTTTCGTATTGTCTCACACCCTGCTACAATTCGGTTGCGTAGAGTATTCAACCAGAGACGAATACACCAGTACTTTCAAATGGCCCCGCAGATAGAAATCCCAGGGTTTTAGGTCCGGTTAGCATGAAGGCCATGCAATTGGTTTACTTCTTGCTACTGAGCGACTAATATATTTTCGATCTAGGTACCTGCAGGCTGTGTGAGTGAAGTGTGCGAGAGCAACATCATGCCAGAAGTGCAGTTGTAGACTGGTGATCAGTGGAACATCGTCCAAGAAATCAGGCATGTTTTCCAGGAAGCAGTTTTACGCGTCACCTGTAAGCCTGTTCGAAAGTACATGAGGTCCTAATAACCTATCACCAACAACACCAGCCCAGATGTTGACTGAGAACAGGTGTTGGTAATGTGATTGAACAATTGCATGTCGATTTTCCTTTGTTGATTGTGGAAGTTGACTATTCCATCCCATGTAAACTGTGTTTCATCTGTGAAGATAACGAAGGCAGGAATTGCATTGCATTGCTGTAAGAACCATTGACAGAACACAACTCGTGTAGGGTAATCTCCTGGTCACAACGTATGTACACGTTGTAGATGAAATGGTTACAAATGTTTTCGGAATACTCTTCAAACATTCGAATGGCGAATAGCCACTTGCCTTGACGACAGTCGTGAGATCTTTTTCAGGAGTATCATGCACAATATCCAATATCTACTCTTCTTCCTCAGGCGTCGTAGACCTTGGTCGTCCCCTGCCACCAGCACGAGGTTCGAACGTCCCATATTCAAAGAGGTGGCGATGAATATTCACAAATGTTTTCCTATCGGGATATTGTTGGTGTGGGATCCTTTTCTGGTAGAGACGACGAGCTTGTATAGCGTTACCGTCTGCCAAACCATACACGAAGTGCGTATCTGCCCTCTCCTAACAGTAGTCCGGCAACACTTCACACGTTAGAGAGAAAGGGGGATCAGTTGGGGAACAGTTGGCGACAAAAAAGCGGTCTGATTGTCTAGTCCTTTGCTTAGCTAGTTAGGTGCCAAATGTGGGAGATAAATTTATTCTGTTTAGCACATGTTTGTAAAGCCTATAACGAGGAAACCAAGTGTTTCCGGACATATGTTCATGGGGAGATTTTTCATTAGTTAGATATAGGGAACACAGTCCTGTAGTTTTTTTAAACACCCTATATATATATATATATCTATATATATATATATATACTCATTTTCGCTACCCACGTTTTACATGAATTTTAATAAATAAAAAAGCTATCTTGAAGCTTTAATTGAAAGCTAAAGGATTAAGTGTACTAATTCCGCTGAGCAAAATACGCTGGTGCATTTCAAATCGAAATTATACTAATTGGAATTGAAAATCTTCAGAGTTTTAAAAAATTCACTTTTTTGGCCATTTGTGACCGCTCGACCCATTTTGTAAACAGAAGCTAATCACCAGTTTTAAAAATCTTACAAAAATAAAATATACATCGTTATTTTAGTAAAATTAGCAAATCTAAAGTTACCTTAATCTTATTTGAATTTAGTATTAATTGCTTACTGCCTGAAATGTAGTATAAAAGCGTTTCTTAACCCCGATAGCCTTGTTATCAGTGGTATTTGAGGACACGAATGATTTTACTGACATCTGGAACAAGTCTAAAAGCTAAGTGTGGTGGGCCAGGATTGACAAATGTATATAACTTAAGAGAACGTTTAGCTTTTGATTTTTAACTACAAAGCAAAATTAAAAATTTAACGTAATATTTTCAGCAATTATCTTATAGAATTTTTGTTACCTTAGCTTTTATAGCCTTACGTTTTTATAGCCTTACGTTTGAAGATGCTTCCTGAAAAATAAAAAAA
Organism: Ascarosepion bandense; assembly: GCA_037127315.1. Lineage (NCBI taxonomy): Eukaryota > Metazoa > Mollusca > Cephalopoda > Sepiida > Sepiidae > Ascarosepion > Ascarosepion bandense. The sequence continues at coordinate 3,579,140 of JBBBDQ010000414.1, forward strand.
AATGAAAATAATTTAAAACTTTCTTTTAATACAATTTAATAAAAAGAATGAAATTATATAGCATGACAGAGGTAATTCTATAATTTATGAAACGTTATAGTATTTGATTTTTATTTCTAATATCTATTTTTCATATTATTCTTTATTACGTACCCCCACAAATTGTGAAATTCACAATTACTTTTTTAACAAAATGAGAAAACTAGGAATCAAAAATATAAAATTTAACTTAAATTTTGAAGGGAAGATTTGCAAAGCTCGTTGAATGTTGAAAGGTACACAGGAAACACGAAAGCAAAACGAAAGAATTTAACCCTGCTAAAAAGGGTTTATATATTTTTTTTCCTGTAAAGAGCGCAACATTTGAAACACGAGACCTTTTCATATCACTTACGGCCACCCGTAAAATAATATACAGATATTCGGCATGCAGAAAAGAAAAAATGTTTTAATTATTGAAAAACTCTTTTCGGTCAAATATTTGCATTAAGCTTTTTGATTTTCGATTAGTAAATATAGTCCTTACTTATTAACTTACAAACCTAATTGGAAGAATGATTAGAAGAAATTTTAAAAGATTTTTCAAACTTCAAAAATTTTTATGATGAAAAAAATGAAAACAATTCTTGTAAAATTCATAATTCATCGAAATTCTTTTTCTTCAGACTATGATATCCTTAATATATATTGTTTATAAAAGCAATTAAAAGTTTATTCAAATAAAAAATGGCACAGTTTTGTTGCATTTTTTTTTCGCGATTTAGAGTAGATTTTTTTAAAAGAAGCTACTTTTAGAAAAAAAAGTGGTTAACATTTCCCAAGGAATCCTGCAATTAACTAATAAAAAGTTCCGGAAGAGGAAGTTAATTTCTAGGCATTTCAGGAAATTAATTAGTGAGAGGTTAATTATGCAAAAATAATTTTACCAAGATTTTATAAAAAATATGATTTAAAAATGATTTCAGTCATTTGTGAATAAGTCCTGAAAGTTTCATCAAAATCCAAAGATTATCTGATTTTTGAAAGAAATTCCAAATTAATGTTTTTCACTGGCAAAAAAGTGAGTTTGTGTAATAGTATGTCTGCCGTAGTAAGCTCTTGTAAAAATCGGGCAACTCGCTGACAAAAGAAAAACAAGATTTTTAACAAAAATTTCGAACGTGTAATAAAGAATTAAGAAAGTGAAGAATAATTTTAAAAAATACTTTGATCTTTCCTCTTAATGATAACATAAACATTTTCCCGACAAAACTTTGTTTTTATTAAATTTGAGTCCGTTTAACATCATGCTATGCTGTTTTTTAGGTAAATGAGCGGTAGTACCCCCCCACCTCTCTCTCTCTCTCTCTCTCTCTCTATATATATATATATATATATATATATATATATTACACCTGTCCATAAAGCGAAAAAAAAACCCCACCCGATCCAAAAAATAACAAAGAATACCTAGACAAAAAATTGCTCAGAGGCCAAGACAAAATTATACACTGGCCGGGTAAGAATCCAAATTTATCATTGTCTATTTAGAAATAAACTGGTTGGAAGCAAATTTGAAAATACAACTAAATCTTGACAAACCTTCAAAGAGGAAATGGTACCATATTGATATTTTTTGATGCAAGATGCTTTCTGAAACTCTCGCCATCAGATTTGATTACTTAAAGAAATTTAAAAGACATGATATTTCTTATAAAGTGATTTTTTTATGTTTATTGCATTCGGGGTATTCTTTCTTGTATTTCTTACAAAAAATTATCAAAAACTGACTTGGATTGTTTTGTTTTTTTTAACCCTGAGTATATATGAAACATATGAATAATTATATTATTATAATAATTATAGTATGAAAGAAACATGAATAATTATATTACATTGAACAGCAAATTGTCAAACCATACGTTTTCTTTCAAGATTGTTTTTTTACCCCCAGATTATAAATTCGTTGTCTTACATGAGCAAAGCCTATCTATCTATCTATCTATCTATATATCTATCTATCTATCTATCTCATTCAAGAAAAATTTTCGTGTAAAATCCTGTTCCCTTTTACGTAAATGTTTGAAATATAAAATAAAAGGAGGTTACTTTTAATTAGTTTTAATTTATCAAAAAATAATCATATTAATATAAATAAAATATGTTTAATTCATAAAATGATCCTATCGTAAAATGTTCAATATATGGGAGATATGCTTGAATTATTTCTTTATTAGGTGAAAAGAATGTTATGCTAGCAAACATTTATGAAGTTAATTATTGAAAGTACAGTCCGCTTGAAAATGCAAAAAGTTTCATTATGTTTGTGAATTTTGTTTTTAATAACAAAAGACGTAAGATAAGTAAAAGCAGTTATTATTATTTTTAAATAAACAAAATAAATCGCAAACAAAAGGGGCTCGAGGATAATGCAGAAGCCCATTCTTCAACACAAAAATATTAGATAAAACGTGTTTAGAATTATATATTGAGTCAGAATACAAATTTATGGTTATCTATTCAGCGTCAAATGGTTGGAAGCAAATTTACAAATCTACCTAAATCTTGTGAAGCTTTTAACCAAGAAATGGTAGCATATTTAGCGATGCAAAATGATTTCCGAAACTCTCATCAACAGATTTGATTACTTAAAGAAATTTGAAAGACATGACATTCGATATTCCTTATAAAGATATTTTTATGTTTGTTTCAGTCGGTGATTTTTCTTTTTTGCATTTCGTATAAAAATGACACCAAAACTACCTTGGATCTTATTTTGCGTCCTGACTGTATTTTTATTTCCCTAAAAACATGAACATATTGAACAGCAAATTTTCAGCGCGTATTTTTTTCTTTCAGGAGCCAGAACGCTACCAGTTTTATGAAGTATTTCCTTGTTCCGTTAATGCTGACCATTGGTATTTTCACCATTTGGTACACAGCTTCCACTAAAACGGGTAGGACATAAATTTTAAATCTAGCTGTACTTTTTTCTTTGGAAGATATATTTCAGCAGTGAGGGAGAAAGAAACAAACGAAAGCAATTACTTGCTTGCAGTTACTTATATTTTTTATCTGTTCAAATATTGATGAATTTTAATTAAATTTTAATAACTAGAAATTTTGGCAACTGAGAATTGGTTAGAATGCCAAACACATTCAAGGAAATATTTCTCTTGGACTACAGACGAACTGCACCCTCGTCTTTCACGGAACCTCCGATTATTTATTTTCAGCAAGAGATTGGGACAGAACCAGACGCCGAACATCTTGACCAGTCCGTCTTTCCAGAGGAAAGGACCGGGAAGATGAATTCCCTTCCATTTGCCCAACAGCAAACCAAAAGACTTATCACGGTTGATCTTGGCCCGTGTCACCGTCTCGTACCCTCTGATCTCTTTTCCGACTTCGTCAATCCCGGCCCTGCTCGACACAATAACCGTGGTCTGCATAGGCGGTGTAATTAGCCGGATTGATAGCATCAGGTAAGAAAATTCCGTGTAGGATTAAATTCGCCTTTAACTTGCGAAGTAAAGGCTTCAACACAAGAACGTAAAGCAGAGACGAAAGAGGACAACCTTGACGAATGGAGCGGAACAACACGAAAGCCCCTGATCGTACATCACTTCCTTCCACCAGTGTACGTAAATCGGATCTAAAAGTGAAAGTACGGCCCGAAACCAGCGGCGAAAATGACAGCCTCTAAAAATCAATGGTCACCACTATCGATTACTTTAGACTGATCTAAACTGATCAGCGCGTAGTGCTCAATGATCAAGCATACCAAATGAAGATTGTTCTGAATAGTTCTATCCTTCACAGCACGTCTGCACAGAGCCAATCAGACGAGACAGGACAGTCTGCAAACTGTTGGCTGAGATCTTATAAAATATTTTCAACTCTGTATTTAACACTTGAATACCCGAGGCGGATGCGGAACGAGGTCAATTAAAGTGGGAATCCAAACCCTTAAGCTCGACTCAAAATATTTCGTAGACCCTGTTTAAGACAGGTTCGGGCTCTTGTTTGTTCACCCCAGACGAGACTCTACCCTTCGGCGGAGCCTCTCTGGGTTCCTCTCCGTCCAGAGTTAGTTGACCAAGAGAGAGTTTTGGTTAACTGATATTCATTACCTTCTCACTAGGGCAGATGCGGCGAAAGGCTAATTAGAGTAGGAATATATGCCACACCCGGTATATTTCTTGGTAATTACCAGAAACCTTCCTATTGAGGCCGGATGTGACAAAAGGTGGATTATTAACGTTGGAAATCTTAGCTCGTAATTTTATTATCTTTTAATAGCTTAATTATTTAAGTTGAATCATAAATAATTTCCGATTTTGTTTATCAACTTTATTCTTCAAAAACCAGAATTGAATTATATTTTATTCAATTATATATGACTGATTGCACTTCGATACTTTTTGAGTAGAAATTCCGCAGGTGAAAACGTATTCTATAAACACTTGAATCTGTTTTTATTAGAACCAGTTGTAACTGGAGCCTTGGAAAAAATGTTTATTTTCCCATTTGTCTTTCCGCTGTTGCAGACATTATTATAACCGTGATATAAGAACACCAATATTTAATGGATTGAACGGAATGGCTGAAAGAAAAAAGAATGACAGACATGCTTTGCTCTCACAGCAACTTTTGTTAAACAAAAACTTACACAAAACTAATATATATAAATGCGTGTCCCACATGGAGAATAATATATGACATATATCTACACAGAAAATCAGAGTGTAAGAAGAAACAAAAAGGAAGTGTCTTAAATATAATATGGATAATCACCTTCCTGTTACTTCAAGTCTCTTCTTAAGTTGTGAAGAGACTGTTCAACATTTACAGGAGAACTGATACTACATAACAGTTCTCGGTCTTTTCATAACGAAAAATTTCTGCTTCCTCATACTTTGCTAAGCTTTTTGAAGGCCTCTTTCGCTATTTCAATGTGCCTTCGAATTTCAGTGTCGTACTTTCCGTCCGATGTTAAACCATATCTAGCAGAAGTACAGCTTATGTATGGGGGTTAAAAGAATGGAAAAAATAAATTAAAATCGGAAAAAATAAGCGTTTGAAAAAACGGGGTTTTGGGTGTTAGTCTTGGCAAAGGGGAAAAGACAGTCGCAAGAGAAACCACATCACTAAATAATTCCCGGACCTGATACATAGATTACGAAACTAATAAATAAAGTCCATATAATTTTATAATGTACGAACCTTCAAATGGCGCGTGACAAAATTTGGGCTCAATCTGATTATTAGTTTACAAATTACAGTTATTTAAGTGAGACTGTTGTTGCAAACTTTTAAAACAATGAAAAAATTTGAATTCTGTGTGTTGATAAAGTATTGATTTCTAATGAGAAAAAATACTGTTCAAGCAAAGCAATGGCTTGATAAATGTTATTCAGTCTCTGTTCCGTCGGAAACAATGGTTAAGAGCTGACTTTAAACGCTGTCATACAGCCAAAAATGATGCTGAACACTAAGGTCGCTCAAAATCGGCAGTTGTCCCGGAAAACACCCCCCCCACACACACACAAACTCGTTTTGGCCAATAGTAAATTTAAGTTGCGTGAGATAGCAGAGGAGTTGAACAGGCAGTGTATTCACCATTCTGCAGGAACATTTGTCAGTAAAAAACCTGTGTTCAAAGTGGGTGCCGCGTTTGCTCACAGTCAGTCAAAAACAACAACGCATCGATGATTGGCCTTGTTTGCAACTGTTTTAACGCAACAAGTAGGAGTTTTTGCGTAAATATTTGACAAGGGATGAAATATGGATCCACCACTTTACTCCGGAGTCAAATCAGTAGTCAGCTGAGAGACGAGCAGCACATGAAAGTTGTCTAAAGCGACCAAAGACGCAAACATCAGCAAGCAAGGTTTTGACCTCCGTATTTTGGAATGCGCAAGGTATTTTGTTCATCGATTACCTTGAGAAAGGAAGACTCATCAATTGCGAATATCATATAGCATTATTGGTGCGTTTGAACGAAGAAATTTCCAAAAAACGTCTACAAATTAAAAAGAAAAAAGTGATCTTTCACTAAGACAACGCATCGTGTCAAAAGTCGATCGGAACGATGACAAAACTACATGAATTACACTTCGAATTTGTTATGGTACCCTCCTACAAGCAACTCCCCTCAGGAGCCTCCTACCTATAGGACCTCCTACCGCTACCAAAAAGCTGACTGGGATGCATTTCGCGATTTCCTCTGCGACGTCCCTTGGGGAAAAGTGTTCGATCTCCCAGTTGATGACTGTGCCTCTGAGGTCTCGTCATGGGTGAAAGCTGGCATTGATGCCTTCATACCCACCAGGAAGTATTGCCTAAATACTCTTGACCCCGATAAGGCGAGCGGTGGCGACGGAATCCCGTATTGCCTAAAACCTCATTTCTCCCCGTGGTTCTCTCCTGCCTGTTCGGCCGCCATTGCCCACAGAAACCATTACTTCCGAATATTCAGGAGCCAGTCATCTGATCACAATAGGCGCCTATTCACGTCTGCTCGCAATAAGTGCAAGAGAATCCTGAATGACGCCAAACGGTTTTTCGCTGAGAGAATGCAACAGCGCATAGCTGACCGCAAGTTCGGCTCCAAGAACGACTGGCGGATATGCAAACGGGTGCTTAACAACTGCAAATCCTCTATACCTCCTTTAATCCATGAATTCGAGGTTCTCACATCATCTGCGGGCAAAGCACTCAGCTTTGTCCGCAGATTCTCATCCAACTCCACGTTTGACCATCTGGAGTATGCTCACCCGACTTCCCCGTTAGAACTGAGGCCAAACTGCACGACGTACATATTACCCCGAAGGTAGTATCCCGAGTAATTTCAAAACTTGACCCCGATAAGGCGAGCGGTGGCGACGGAATCCCGGTGATAGTCCTTAAGAGGTGTGCCCCTGAACTCTCCCCTGTCCTCTGTAAACTTTTTAACTACTGCCTTTCTGCTTCCTTTTTTCCTGCATGCTGGAAGTTCTCTTCAGTCGTTCCTGTTTTTAAGAATTGTGGTGAACCACAATCAATAATCAGGCCATAATCAATGCTGAAATAGTTCAACATCTTACTGCCTACAAACTCTTCTCTGACAAGCAATATGGCTTCCGCTTTGCCAGGTCCACTGCCGATATGCTAACAACCTTTTCGGAGTACATGCTCCGGACTCTCGATGAGTCAGGCGAGGCTCATGCAGTTGCTCTGGACATCTCCAAGGCTTTTGACAGGGTTTGGCACTCTGACCTTCTTTGCAAGCTACGGGGTTACGGCATTACCGGACGCCTGCTTGACCTAATCCAGTCTTTTTAAACAACCGCAAAATGAAGGTCGTATTGAATGGGCATGCCTCTTCATCCTACAGCACGAATGCCGGTGTCCCCCAGGGCTCTATTCTGGGCCCGACGCTCTTCCTTATTTTCATTAACGACCTCTCAGATGAGATCAAGTCCCAAGTAGGCATCTCCGCAGATGACACCACAATATACACCCGCACAAGTAAGAAACCTGGCATCATAATCTCGCTGCTGACCTTGAGCGGGATCTACACTCTGTGGTGAATTGGAGTAAGAAGTGGCTTGTCAACTTCAATGCGTCCAAGACCAAGCTGTTGTCTGTCAACCTCACAGGCAACCTCTCCTGCCTCACATAAGCATGGACCAAGCGATTCTCCCTGAGTGCAATACACTACGCCTCCTCTGCCTTACCCTCTCTTCTGATCTCAAGTGGAACCGCTACATCGAATCCATAGCTAAATCCACTGCTAAGAAGGTTGGGTCACTGTGTCGATCCAGGATGTTCTTTCCGCCTGAATCCATCCTGCATATATACAAGTCTACCATTCGACCCTGCATGGAGTACTGCTGCCATTTATAGTCAGGCGCCCCTGCCGCTCACCTCAGTGTTCTCGACAGGCTCCAAAGGAGAGTTAGTAACGTGATAGGTGCTGACTTGGCGGCTCGACTACAGCCACTTCCCCACCGACGAAATGTGGCATCCCTTTGTCTGTTCTATAAGTACTTTCATGGCTTCTGCTCAGACGAACTTAAATCACTGGTGCCTTCTCAACAGGTGTTTACTCATGCAACCAGAATGGCAACTGGGTCCCACCCATTTACAGTTCGGTTAGCCAAATGCAGACGACAATTCTACTCCTGCAGCTTCTTCTCTCGAACTTCACGCCTGTGGAACTCGCTCCCATATTCTTGCTTTCCTGACGGCTACAACCTCCAGAAATTTAAATGCAATGTCAATACTCATCTACTAACCATTTGACTCTAGCTTTTCCCCCACCCCTGTATATCCTTCCCTTTCTCTCCCCCTTGCAACTGTCATTACACCTGCATTTTCATCTTTATATTGCTTCTTTCTAAATGGTCTGTAATCCTCTTCTCCTTCCTCTAGTTAATTTTCTTTCAGTTATGTAGCCTCCCCCCTCCTCGCACATCAGTGGCATTTACACCTTGCCCAGGGTGAAACGATTAAAAAAAAAAAAAAGAACTCTTCCTCTTGATATATATAAATTACCAGCGTGACTACAGAGCAGTTAAAGAGTAGCTAGTTACGAGCATATTTACAAGAAGTGAAGTAGAGCTAGTCAGGCAGCGTAAAGATACATTCGAACTTTCTGTATTACCTTTGCGTCTTTGGGAATTAACATTGCATTTAAATTCTTGGAGATTGTAGCCGTCAGGGAAGCAAGTATACGGGAGGGAGTTCCACAGGCGGTAAGGGCGAGAAATGAATTTACAAGAAGTCAAGTAGAGCTAGTCAGGCAGCCTAAAGATACCTTCGAACTTTCTGTATTACTTATTATTAACACTTTTTTGGATATCTTGTTTCTTGTTATACTCTGTTTATGAACCTACTTTCTTGTTCCGTGTCTTAATTCCAGCATAATCCGGTCACTACAACACTGCAGCGAAGTTTCGCCACAACTACGCAACAATTTGACGACGAAGATTTTGTGATAAATATATTCGACAAATATTTTCGACAAATATATTCGACAAATATATTCGACAAATATATTCGACAAATATTTTCGACAAATATTTTCGACAAATATTTTCAACAAATATTTTCAACAAATATATTCGACAAATATATTCGACAAATATATTCGACAAATATATTCGACAAATATATTCGACAAATATTTTCGACAAATATATTCGACAAATATATTCGACAAATATATTCGACAAATATTTTCGACAAATATTTTCGACAAATATTTTCAACAAATATTTTCAACAAATATTTTCGACAAATATATTCGACAAATATATTCGACAAATATTTTCAACAAATATATTCGACAAATATTTTCGACAAATATATTCGACAAATATATTCGACAAATATATTCGACAAATATTTTCGACAAATATTTTCGACAAATATATTTGACAAATATATTTGACAAATATTTTCGACAAATATTTTCAACAAATATTTTCAACAAATATATTCGACAAATATATTCGACAAATATTTTCGACAAATATTTTCGACAAATATTTTCAACAAATATTTTCAACAAATATTTTCGACAAATATATTCGACAAATATATTCGACAAATATTTTCAACAAATATATTCGACAAATATTTTCGACAAATATATTCGACAAATATATTCGACAAATATATTCGACAAATATTTTCGACAAATATTTTCGACAAATATATTTGACAAATATATTTGACAAATATTTTCGACAAATATATTCGACAAATATTTTCGACAAATATTTTCGACAAATATTGCACAAATATTTGCGAGGACCACCGGGATTAAAAAGAAACCCTCAGACAACACGAATTTCGTAAAGTCCTACGTAAAAAGAGGAAAGGCACAAAATGAAAGATTTCAAGAACGTTTTATTACAGCTGATAAAGTTCCAGACTGAACAACAAGAAAAAATGGAATATTATTCGTTCAAGCGCAAAAGGAAAATCAAGAAAAACAGTTCGAATTTCAGAAGCAAGTGTTGGAACTAGTAAGTCGAACGAAAACCAGTAAAAATGAAAATTCGCATTTTTCACAAGACACAATTTGGAGTGCTAAAGAAAATTTTACGTACGCTCCCGAGGAAGACATAACCTTTGCGTCTTACTTTACAGTCCATAAAATATATTTCGATTTAAAATAGACCCCAAACGGTTGATAAGCCCTAAAAAAATAAAAATCACATTCAAAATGTAAACAACAGTTAATAATTTTTTAATGCTATGTTATTTATTATTGCTATAAATCAGCGTTTATCAAACTTTTTACACTTATGAAACTCTTAAAATAGTTTGCTTGCATAGAAATTATTATATGTCATCATTAATATGTTTTCTTTTATATTTCATCGTAGGTAAGCATAATATATGTTCACTCGTCCTGCACTCTAGTGGGTCACTCAATGATACACAAATCCGCTATGTACTTGTCTTGTCCACTAACCAGTGAAGGTGATTTCACACTGACTCCATAGAAGCATCACTAGATACATTTTTTAAATCGTTTCACCCCATGCAAGGGGCTACCGCCACTAATGCGCAGGAGGCTACATAATAGAATAGTGAAAGTTTAGAGAGAGCAATGGGAAAGACGAACCGGTTATAGAGAGTGTCGGGAAAAGGGTAAGAAAAGAATGGGCATACCAGTGTGAAGACAGTTGCAAATGTAGAGCGAGAAAGGAAAAAGAACAACGTAGACGGGGTGATGGGGAAAGGACGAGGGAAGGACTGAAGTCAAGTGGATAAGAGATGGGAATTAACATTGCATTTAAATTCTTGGAGATTGTAGCCGTCAGGGAAGCAACTATACGGAAAGGAGTTCCACAGGCGGTAAGGGCGAGAAATGAAGCTGACAAAGTAGAAATGGCGGCTGCATTTGGTTGATTTAACTGTAAAAGGGTGGGACTGTGTTGCCAGTCTGATCACTCTTGTGGAGGGGTCATCAGTGAGCTAAGCTCGCTGGAGCAGAAGCCATGAAAATATTTGTAGAATAGACAGAGGGAAGCCACATCTCGCTGGTGAGAAAGTGGCTGTAATCGAGCTGCCAGGTCGAGACCGATCACATTTCAGATTTTCCCTTGGAGCCTGTCGAAAACCCTGAGATTAATAGCAGGGGCATCCGACCAGATATGAAAACAGTATTCAATGCACGGTCGGATGGTTGATTTGTATATGTGCAAGATGGACTCCCTTTGATTATCATAATTTTAAATATTATAAGAGGCTATTATCATAACCAACTATTATCATTACCAAGAACTTTTCAAAACGTTAAACAAAAACAACTACAAAATGTATTAAGCTATTTACCATTGCTTCTCGCGGAATCTCCAGCGACGTCTTGCGGATTTCTAGTCTTCTGCGCAACACAGGTCGAGAAACACTGTTTAAAAAGATATGTTTCTTTTTTATAAGTAGTTGACTTACAATCTTTAGTAGGACATCTCAATTTATTTATGTGCTAAAGATTTGCACAATACAAGACTCAAGAACCATTCGTAGTAGAGGGTTACTGAATGTAAGAGAAGATAAGTAGCATGAATTGAAGATTATAAGGTTAAGTAGGATATATTATGATTGACCCTTAAATTGAAGAGGTTAACATTATAGTTTTCAGGGAATAATTCAAGAAGTTTTTTCCACAAATTAGCATTTCTCGAGGGGTAAAATTATCTGAGTTGAACTTCCTCCTTACGAATAGAATACAGAGAGAATGTGGAGGATTAGACTCAGTGGATGTAGAATAACGAGTTCTAGCTGTAAAGCTCTGAGCTGGTTGACTTAAAGAGTGGAGCGCAATTGAACTGATATGTAAATAGCAATAGATGGGGTCGCAATGTTAAATTTGTAGGAAAGAGTCTATAGGGTTGAAAGTAATTAATCACCCACAAGGCCGCGTAAGTGATTTTTGTTTAACAAGTAGAATTGGATCTGCACTCGGTAATATGAACATAACTCCGTCCATAGTTTCTGTAATCATCCCCGAACTATATCCCCACAAGGTATGCAGACGTGGCGGTATCACAAGAATTGTCCTAAGGAAATGTGCTCCTGAACTGCCCTCTGTGCTCTCAAAACTGTACAGCAAATGCCTTGCTGCTTCTTGCTTTCAGGTTTGTTGGAAATCCTCTTGTATAGTTCCTCTCTTTAAGAACTCTGTTGAACCTCCTGAATTATCAGCCTACTAGTCTTTTACCTCTGTTTGGTCATTTACTAGAGGCTCTAATCAACTCTAAATTGGTTAAGAATCTCACTCTACATTTTCCTTCCACAAATAAATAAAATGGCCTTCCTTTCTCTAGGTCAGCCACCGATATGTTGACTGTTATCACTGAATTTGTCTATTAGGCTTTAGATAAGAATGACAAAGCTCGTACTGTGGATTTAAATATCTCGAAGGTGTTTCACAGAGTTTGGTATGCTGGCATAGTCCACAAGCTCAAATTCCATGGTGTATTAAATCGGATATTTGATGTGGTCTAATCGTTCTTAACAAATCTTGCCGGATATATGACATAATTGAATCCTTCTTTATAAATCAGGTAATGAACGTAATGTTGAACGGCCACGCTTCTCTTTCATTTCACATTAATGCAGGGTTAGTATTAAATAGCATCTGACCTAGATAATTGTATAAAATCAGTTATTAATTGGTGCAAGAAATGACTTGCAAATTTTAACGTTTTTAAAATTAAACGACTATCTTTTAAACATTAGTGAACCAGTTTTGCTTTCCATCAATATAGCTGATGCTAACCTTCAGGGGTGGTCATCCCATTGCTTCTTTTTTGTCTTACATTTTCTAAATGGGTCAATTATATTGAATCAGTTGCTGTTAAAAATGTTGATTCACTGTGTCTTGCTAGACAATTTTTATCGTCAGAATCCCTGTTACATATTTATAAGTTAGTCAGTGCATTGAATATTGATGCTATAAGTCTGATGCTCTGAATATTGTTATATCGAGATTTTTTACAAAATTCATAAAAGGGTTTCTAATCTTATCAGTCCTATCCTGGCATTACAATCTCAGTCACTTTCAAACCGCAGTTACGTGAATGCTAGTGTCTTTTCTATAAATACTTGCATGTAAATTGTTCTCTCCTCCTTTGTACATCGACCATGTGAATTTAATTGTGCTACCAGATTGGCAACTAGGTCTCATCGTTTTACTGTTGGACTAGCTGAAGTGAAAAGGCGCCTGTTTTGGTCCGACGCGTAGTTACGATAGAGTCGGAAGAAATGATTCCGGTGGGCAATGGCAGCCGAGCAAGCGGGTGAGAACCATGGAGACGAATGAGATTTAAGCTGGAATTTCCTAGCAGGGATGAAGGCATCGATGCCAGCCTTAACCCAGGAGGAGACCTCGGATGCACATTCTTCGATGGGAAGACTAAAGACATTGTTCCAAGGGATGTCACAGAGGAAGTCTCGGAACGAATCCCAGTCTGCTCTTTGATAGCAGTAGGATATTCTACTTGTCTGGGTTTCATGGATCGGGCGGGAGTGGAGTGAAATATTGACGGACACTACAGTGTGGTCAGAGTTTCCGAGTGGGAAGAGTTGTCTGGTAGTGCAAGAGTATGGGATGGAAGTGAAGCAGAGGTCTAGAAGTGAGTCCCTTCCGTTAGGGTTGTCGGAGAAACGCGTGGGAAGTCCACTACTTGCGTAAGGGATTGGGTGATTGAAAAGTTCATGGTGTGGACACCAGCAGGGTCAGTGACAGCGTTCTTCAGCCACTTGGTGTGGTGGGCGTTGAAGTCACCAAACACGAATACATGGGCAGAGGGATGGGAAGAAATGGATTTGTCAATATTGTCAGAAATGATGTCAAGTAACGAACAGTCAGGGGAGGAAGGAGAGCGGTAGAGAAAAAAGAGATAGCTAATCGAGCTGAGAAGTGAGAGGCGGAAGCACATGAAAGAATGATCTGGGGATTCAAAAAATGACACCCTAGCTAAGGGAAGGTGTTCGCTGACATAGACACCAAGCCCATGCATATGAACATTGGAGTCCTTCCTGAAGAGGGGAAGGTAACTAGGAACGTAGAACTCAGATGAAGGGATAGAAGGGTTAAGATTAGTTTCACATAGGGCTAATATATCAGGTGAGTTATTATGGAGGAATGAATCTACGCTGGGGAAGTTGGTGCGGATGCCGCGTATGTTAGTAAAAGAGATGCAGACAGGTTTGGGCGTTTTCAAATGAGCTGGTTTAGTTTTGCTATTATGTTTGCTTTTTTCCATAGTGATTCAGTTAAGGAGAGGTCTTAGAATAGAATCAGTCGGTCAATCATTTGCAACTTGTGAAGGATGGAGACTGGCGCGGCCTACAACATAATGTGGCCTCGGGGTTGCCCACCGAACGTTCATGCAGGGACGCCCGTCCATGCGCGATATGGCACTACAAGAACCCCGGTATTATTCAACTGTTGATCAGAGCAGCCTCTAAAGACGCTACGCAAGAGTTCGGGCTTCTAACTACCAGTCGGAAGCAGCAACCAGGAAACTGCCAACCCGGTACCCTCAGAATATAAAGACGTTGCCACCATACTCCGTAACTGCAAAGAGCTTCCAGCTGAACTAACACTAAAACCGGAGAAGGGGGATGAACCGGGAACCCCTTCCTAAACAAGAAACAAGGCGATCACCTCTAAACTCATTCAAAAGAAGGGGGTGGAGTGTGAGACCGGGCGATAGTAGGAACTATCTACTCCAATTAAAAAAAAAAAGAAAGAAAAAAAAAGTGACTGAGGTTTACAAAGTTTTAACTTAAAGTCAAAAATAACCTTGGAATTGCAAAATAATTTACACAAACTAAGTGACAAAAAAAAAAAAGAAAAAAAGAAAAATCAAAGACGAACAAAAAAACGAAAAAATAAAAAATTAATTTCCAAAAAATTACAGAAAAACAGATTGTAAAATGGACTGAATCCCGGTTGACTTACCACAAGCAGCTAACACTGTAAAGTTGATTTAATTAAATTTCTGAAGACAAAAATAGAAATTAAACCATTTTTTACAGAATATAATCGAGTTATGCGGAATGCGTTTTCTGGTCAACCGTTATGATTTGAATGTCTCGAAGACAGAAATTTAACTCTTCTACAAGGCAAAACTAATGGAAATAATTGAACCGTGATACTATTTATCTTAAGTCAAAAATAACCTTGAATTGCAAAATAATTTACACAAATTAAGTGACAAAAAAAAAAAAAGAAAAATCAAAGACGAACAAAAAACGAAAAAAAAAAAATTTCCAAAAATTACAGAAAAACAGACTGAAAAATGGACTGAATCCCAGTGGACTTACCACAAGCAGCTAACACTGTAAAGTTGATTTAATTAAATTTCTGAAGACAAAATTAGAAATTAAACCATTTTTTACAGAATATGGTCGAGTTATGCGGAATGCGTTTGCTGGTCAACCGTTATGATTTGAATGTCTCGAAGACAGAAATTTACCTTTTCTACAAGGCAAAACTAATGGAAATAATTGAACCGTGATACTATTTATCGTAAGTCAAAAATAACCATGAATTGCAAAATAATTTACACAAACTAAGTGACAAAAATAAAAGAAGAAAAATCAAAGACGAACAAAAAAAAAAAAAAAAAAAATAATTTCCAAAAAATTACAGAAAAACAGACTGAAAAATGAACTGAATCCCGGTTGACTTACCACAAGCAGCTAACACTGTAAAGTTGATTTAATTAAATTTCTGAAGACAAAATTAGAAATTAAACCATTTTTTACAGAATATGGTCGAGTTATGCGGAATGCGTTTGCTGGTCAACCGTTATGATTTGAATGTCTCGAAGACAGAAATTTACCTTTTCTACAAGGCAAAACTAATGGAAATAATTGAACCGTGATACTATTTATCGTAAGTCAAAAATAACCATGAATTGCAAAATAATTTACACAAACTAAGTGACAAAAAAAAAAAAAGAAAAATCAAAGACGAACAAAAAAACGAAAAAATAAAAAAATAATTTCCAAAAAATTACAGAAAAACAGACTGAAAAATGGACTGAATCCCGGTTGACTTACCACAAGCAGCTGTAAAGTTGATTTAATTAAATTTCTGAAGACAAAAATAGAAATGAAACCATTTCTTACAGAATATAGTCGAGTTATTTATTTATTATTTATTACTTTCTATAATAACTTGGGAGAGATAGTGGAGTGGGTTACTGTTGCCTTTTCCAAGGTTTTGTATTTAGAGTAGATTTTATCTTAAGATTTAGAATACTATTAATTTATGGAAAATATTGACTCCTCATTTTGATTTCTATATTAATAGGACTTCAGCAATCAAAGAATTGTGTATCACCATGGATATCTGAGAAACATAGTGGAATGGTTTCCTGTTGACTTCTTCAAAGTTTTGTATTGAAAGTAGTCAATCTCTTAGGTTGTAAGCCAAAACCCAAAACGAGGAAAATTTTTCATTATTTTTCTCATTTTAAAGTAGTAGTTCTTGTTTTAGAAGGGTTGTCAGCCAGGGCTAAAAACAATTTTTTATTACTTCTTGTGAAAATTCCTATCACGTTTAGCCATAGACTTTTCCTTGCTTTAATTTACAGTCATCTTTATCTTCTTTTTTGTTTTTGTTTTAGGCTATTCACTTTAAACTGCAGACAATGATTGCCCTCCAAAGATTTTTCTTTACTATCTGTGAATTGTCATGAACTCTTGGGAATGATAGTGACGTGATTTCACATTGTTCGTTACACGATTATAAATCAACTGTAGTCTTTCTCTTAGGATTTAACTAAGTCTGAAAAAAGAGGTTAAGTTTTGATTTTGTCTTTTTCTTTTTAAATGTCGTGTTGTTTTAGAACTCAGCCAATCAAAGCTTTCCAATGATTAGTTTTCTTTATTGTCTGGGAATTGTCATGACTTCTCGGGAAATATAGTTTACTAGTTTCCCTTTGTATTCTTCTCCACCCCCATTTGAATGTATATATGTATAATTTATGAATTGGTTTCCCTATTCTTCACGGTTTTCCATTTCGAGTAATCCTTTCCTTAGATTGGTTGATAGACAAGAAATCGAAAATGAGAGAATACTGTAATTTCTTCTTTTTAAATGTCTTGTCCGGTCAAAACATCGGCTACTATTTCTCTCCAAAGATTTATTTACTCTATTATCTGTGGGTTGTCACTTGTTCTTGAGAAGAGACAATGGAATGCTTTCCAATTGCAAAAAAGTAATAAATAAGTAAATAAATAAAATAACATCACTGAAAAAATGTCTTTGATATTTATTGGGGTAGGGTAGAAGGGTAGACGTAAAACGGAAATTTGGGGAACTCATAAAACGAATAAATAATAAACTAGTAAATGCATAGGACCAATGGACAAAAATTATCTCGCGAAATTAAAAATGAACAAAATAAATAACAAATCTTTACTTCCCTCATTTATATAAAAGACAAATTATTTCCAGAAAAAAAAAGCAACCACTTCATAATACAACTTTAATTTAATCTTATCCAGACCGCCCACACGTGTAGCATTCATACATCTTTCGCTAAAATACAATAAAAACAGTCTCTATTACTCTCTACCCTGACCTTAACGTTAAGTGGTTGCGTTAAGTATGTTACCAGTTAGTGGAGAGAAAAAGAAAAATCGCCGTCTCTCAGATCCTCATTTGCATCATGGTTGATAAATATAAGTGTGTTTCTTCTTGTCAAACCAGGGATCCGTGTTGATAAAGACAGCATTGGCTTCCAATACAAAGAGCATTGTTCACAAATTAGGCAATCATAACTGTTAACGGAGAGACTTTTCATCATCTGTGAATTGTCATAACTTCATGGGAAACGTAGAAATTTAATTTCCTGTTCTATTCTTCCCGGTTTAGAAATCTAAGTTGTTCTTCCAGACTAACTGCCATCCAAGACTAGAAATTTCGCAGGAGCTCCATTCTTCTCTTACTACTTTACAGCTAGAACATTCATGGAATCGAATCACCCAAATTTTCACTATATTTCGTGCATAAAAATAATGTTCCACTCCGACTGACTCTTTGGGAATAAACCTTCGCATGTATTTTTGTAGAGAATAAAAGTGTGTAAAAATCGATGAAATAAACAAAATCTTAAAAATACTGCTCTAAAAATTCAATACATTGTTACTGAGTGTCAAATAATTTGTGTTTTCCTTTAAGCAGAAAGAAATAAGATTATAAAATGCCTCCTTCAGTTGAATTGCGTAAGAGGTGTGCTCCTGAACTTTCCCCTGTCCTCTCTAAACTATTTAACTACTGCCTTTCTGCTTCCTGCTTTCCTGCATGCTGGAAGTTCTCTTCAGTCGTTCCTGCATTTAAGAATTGTGGTGAACCCTCGGACCCATCCAACTATCGCCCTATCAGTCTTCTACCGATATTCGGGAAAGTATTCGAGGCTATAATCAATGCTGAAATAGTTCATCATCTCACCACCCACAAACTGTTCTCCGACAGGCAATATGGATTCCGCTTTGCCAGGTCCACGGCTGACCTGCTAACAACCGAAACGGGGTACATGCTACAGACCCTGGATGAGTCTGACGAGGCTCGCGCGGTTGTTCTGGATATCTCCAAGGCTTTCGACAGGGTTTGGCATTCTGGCCTCCTATGCAAACTACGCGGTTATGGTATTACCGGTCGCCTGCTTGACCTAATCCAATCTTTCTTAAATAACCGGAAAATGAAGGTCGTTCTGAATGGGCGTGCCTCTTTGTCCTACAGCACGAATGCTGGTGTCCCCCAGGGCTCTATCCTGGGCCCGACGCTCTTCCTTATTTTCATCAACGACCTCCCAGATGAGATCAAGTCCCAAGTAGGCATCTACGCAGATGACACTACAATATACTCCCGCACCAGTAAGAAACCTGTCGTGGCGGACAGACATAATCTCGCTGCTGACCTTAAACGGGATCTACACTCTGTGGTGAACTGGGGCAAGAAGTGGCTTGTCAACTTCAATTGATCTAAGACCAAGCTGTTGTCTGTCAACCATTACAGGCAACCTCTCCTGCCTCCCATAAGCATGGACCAAGCGATTCTCCCGGAGAGTAATACACTACGCCTCCTCGGACTTACCCTGTCCTTAGTCCTCAAATGGAACCACTATAATGAATCCATAGCAAAATCTACTGCTAAGAAGGTTGGGTCACTATGTCGATCCAGGATGTTTTTTCCACCTGAATCCATCCTGCATATATACAAGTTAACCATCCGTCCGTGCATGGAGTAATGCTGCTATTTATGGTCAGGTGCCCCTGCCGTTCTCCTCGGTGTTCTTGACAGGCTCCAAAGGAGATTCTTACAGATAGGTACTGATCTGGCGGCTCGACTGCAGCCACTTCCGCATCGTCGAAATGTGGCCTCCCTTTGTCTGTTCTATAAATACTTTCATGGCTTCTGCTCAGACGAACTTAAGTCACTGATGCCTCCTCAACAGGTGTTTACTCGTGCAACCAGACTGGCAACTGGGTCCCACCCATTCACAGTCAGGTTAGCCAAATGCAGACGACAATTCTACTCCCGCAGCTTCTTCTCTCGCACTTCCCGCCTGTGGAACTCGCTCCCGTGTTCTTGCTTTCCTGACGGCTACAACCTCCAGAAATTTAAATGCAAAGTCAATACTCATCTACTAACCACTGGACACTAGCTCTCTCCCCACCCCTGTATAACCTTACCTTTCTCTCCACCTATGTATCTGTCATCGCACCTGCTTTCTCAGCTTTCTGTTGTTCCTTTCTAACTAGTTTGTACTCCTCACTCTTTTCTAATTAATCTTTTTACATTTATGTATCCCTCTGCACATCAGTGGCGTTTCCGCCTTGCTCGGGGTGAAATGATTAATATATATATATATATATATATATATATATATATATATATATATATATATATATACAATTGAAGATGACTAAAAACGCACAATGATTATGATTAAGCTTTTTATTATATTTTATTGCATGCTGACGAGAGGTTTCTTTTTCTACATGGAATATGTAATGTGTAAGAACTATTCGAAGGATCTTTGAATCTGAGCGATTTTGGCTCATAGAGAATGTCAAGCAAGAGATGGACAGACTGAAAATCAATATGTTGGGAATATGTGAAATCAGATGCCCAAACAATGGAGACCTCAGCAGTGACGCTCACAGAATAATTTACGCAGGAGGCAAAAACAACGAAAAAGGAGTCGGCTTAATACTAGACAAAGAAGTGAAGAAATGCGTTCTGGGATACTGCCAGCTTTAAGAGAGAATTCTCTTGGTTAAACTGAGAGAAAACCCTTCAATATATCTATCATAGTAGTTTATACACCAACAATTCAAAGCATTGAGGAAGAAATAGAATCATTTCACTCCATACTGGACAATGCCAAGGATCAGTGCAAAAGCCAAGAAATAGGATCATAATAGGTGAATTAAACGCCAGTATAGGTAAAGAGAGGGAAGGAGACACGACCGGCAACTTCAGATTAGGAGTTTGCAACGAACGAGGAGAAAAATGGGTTCAATGGTATACAGCAAATGACCAGGTAATAACTAACACCTGGTTTCAAAAACACCCACGTCGTTTATGGACATGGAGAAGCCAAGGAGACGACACGAAAATCCAAATAGACTACCTAAATATAAAGAGGAGATTCAAAAACGCTGTGGTTCAATGCAAAATCTATTCAGACGCCGACTGCAGAAGCGACTATGTCCCAGTTATCTGCAAACTAAAGATAAAACTCCGGAGAATGAAGAAGCTTAGCACAGCCCCAAAACTGAAATACAACACGCTCGTGAATTCCCTCAATCTGCAGAAAGAATACACTAACAATGGGAGAAACAAATACGAAGAACAAATTGGAAAAGGACACTCCAAATGGGACTCATTAAAGGAAGCGATAGTGACATCAGCAAACAATATTGCTCAAAGGAAATCAAACGCAGAAGAAAAAACGAGTTGATGACTGAAGAGATTCTCGACATGATGCAAAGGAGACAAAAAATAACGCCAAGACATGGAAGGGAATACAGCAGGAAACTACACAAGGTAATAAGGAGCAAATGCAGACGGGCTAAAGAGGAATGACTTAACGACAAATGCGCAGAGGTAGAGAGACTGAGCAGGACCAATAAAGTAGACATGTATAAAGAGATAAGAGAACTGACAGGACAAAACACCTGCTCCTCAACAGGATGCATATAACCCAAGGATGGAACGATAATATTGGAGAAAGAGGAAATACTTCAGCGATGGGAAGAATATTTTAAAGATCTTTTTCACGACAGGAGAGAGCAACCGAGAATACACAAAGATGAGGACGGACCGGAGTGGAAGCTGCAATGGCCAAACTGAAGAGAAGCAAAGCAGCTGGTTCAGACGGCATTGTAATGGAGCTGCTGATAGCCCTGGAAGAATTTGCCATAGAGAAAATTACAGAAATATTAAATAACATTTATAATAGTGGAATAATACCAGAAGACCTATGCAAGTCGATTTTCATAGCACTGTCTAAGAAGCCAGGTACCAAAGAGTGCGAATTACATCAAACTATCAGCTTAATTACAAAAATGATCGTCCGAATCCTCATGAATAGAGCGAGAAGCAGAATCAGGCCAGACATAGGGCAAGAACAGCGCGGGTTGGTCAAATACACTGGAACAAGAAACGTCATATTTATGATTAGGGTGCTCTCCGAAAAGGCAATACACATGGAGAAGGATTGGAACCTATGTGTTATTGATTATGCGAAGGCATTCGACAAAAAGAATTGATAGAGATGCTCAGCAGCCTCGACATTTTTGGGAAAGACATCAGAGTAATTAAGAATCTCTACTGGCAGCAAACTGTCTGCATACGGACAGATAACGAGTTCAGCTACAATTTGAATAACATAAGATACGCAGATGATGCAGTGCTGATTGCAGACACGGAAAGGAAACTACAAGACCTCCTACAGTAGGTACCTAAAGAGAGTGACAAGAAAGGACTACAAATAAACTGCAAAACTGAATGCATGCTCATCAGTAAAGAAAGCAACCCAAATTGCCAAATACAGATGGTGGATACTAGAATCAAGCAAGTACAGAAATTTAAATACCTAGGAAGATGGAAAGTGCGACACAGAGATCCGAAGGCGAATTGGCATAGCGAAGGACGCGTTCTAGAAGCTGAATAAAGTACTAGGACACAAGAAACTTTCGCTAGAAACAAAGAAGAGAGTAATCTATTGCTATGTGATGTCAGTTCTTCACTACGGCAGTGAATGTTGGACAATATCATCGAAGATGAAGAAAAACTTGAAGCAGCGGAAATGTGGTTCTATAGAAGGATGCTGCGGATATCATGGACCGAGCATGTGAATAACGACGAGGTGTTGGAAAGAATGGTGACGAAAAGGAAATTGATATTGAGCATCAGGAAGAGACAATTGAAGTTCCTGGGACATGCAATGAGGAAGAAGGGCTTGGAGAACATGATACTGACAGGATAGATAGAGAGAAAAAAACGACAGATGAAAGCAACGGATAACGTATTTGAAGGGACTGATCAGGTGAATGACAGAAAGGGGTTTGCGTGGTGCAACAGGAGAAAGCGGGCTAAGAGCCACCAGGGATAGGGAGACGTGGAAGGCCATGATTGCCTACGTCCTGAAAGGAACTGGACACATAGAAGAAAACGATTAGCCATTATTAAGGATGTTTATAAAGTTTACCTTTACTTATGCAATTAAGTTTAAGAATATTTTATAGCGTTCTTAAATTTCAAAATGTTGATAAAAATCTTACATTTAGTTTGATAAAATAAAAAAAAGGAAAACATCTAAATAAGTTTTCCTTTTATCGTCATTCATATTGATTTCTTACAGATATATTCTATTTTTATCTGGATTTTTGCACACACAGGTACACACATTCATACATACACATACGCACACATACATATATGTAACACCCCAACGGACGGTCCGAACAATTTCTCCGGCGGCTGTTCTCCACGCTGTGATGTTGCCGGGAGTTTGTTGAAAAAGTCGGAGTCTCAAGCTGGGGGTACAAGATTAAACTATAAGGAACGAACTTCCACAACTTGGATGAGTTGAAACGATACTTTATTTCGTTTAGAGTTAGTCTTTCGGTTGGGGCAGGCAAATGTGACGTTCAGCTCTAACTCTAATTAATGTAGATCAAATCCGAACTGACCGGCTCAAGACGAACGGATTTTCTACTCACTCCACTAACTGACTAACTTAACTGATTCACTTGATCTGACTGATCAGCTCGGAAATATCACCTGCATTTATTCAAAATTAATCCGGAAATCCGGAAATGCTTTAGACCACCGGGTGATAAGCATTGGCGACTGTAAGTCCGAAACTTCAAGGTACTTAAATTTTCTTTCTTTTGATGTGCAAACATCCCGGCAGACATCCGGTATGCACTTAGCCTTAGTATTTTTCCAGGTTCTTTTTTTTATCTTTTTATCTTAATAAAGCTTCCGCCGGAAAATTCTTAATGTGTGGTCAAGATACAGTAAAGACAGTTTTTGACCTGATCATTCAAAAACCTATTTCCTGAACTTTATCTCTTATCACATTAAATCACTTAGTCAAATATTTACCGGAAGACTGGTAGGATTTAACAGTTATCTGATACCCTTTTCTCTTCCACAATTTACCTTATAAAAGAAAAAGCGTTTATTTAGTTATTTTTTCTCTTCTTTTTCACTTTTGTTAAACGAAACACATGTTTTTAAACTATTTTCTATTCTTAGCCATTTTCTATTTTAATCTATTATAATAAAATACATATTTTACAAAGCACCTTAATATACGCCTAGTTATCGTGTCACACATATTTCAGTGTCATTCTGTTAATTTGTTTTTCATTCAGTTTAAAATTTTCTCTGTTTACAGGTGTATGGCAACCAGCTGTCCACAACTATTCTCTCCAGGAATGTATGAAAAAAAATGACAAAGATAGATTTTTAACCTTTCCCGAGCATCACAAATGTTTATATGTTTTAGCCGAGAGCAAATATTGTCAGGATGGACTTCCAGTACCAAAGCTTGTCCATTATATCTTCTTGGGCAATACGGATTTCAATTTCTTTTTCTTACTAAGCATTCTTAGTTCTTATCGAATATTGAAGCCTGGTTTCATTTTTGTTCACATCGAAAAGATACCAAAAGGAAAGTGGTGGAATCACCTTCTCAAACTGGTGCCAAATATTGTTATCATCAATACCACAAGATTAACGAATATATTCAACAAAGCAGTCAGAATTGTACAACATCAAGCTGATATTAAGAGGATAAAAATTTTGATGGGTCTGTCACATATTTCCTCATTTCTATTTTTTTTATTTATTTATACGAATCTATTTATCGGTCAAGTTTTGTTACGCTTTCCCTTATCTATCTATCTATCTATCTATCTATCTATCTATCTATCTATCTATCTATCTATCTATCTCAGACTATTTGACTGGAAAGAAATTCCTATCGTATTTTTGTTATGATCACTTGGACGGTACTTTTCAATACTAACGCTAAAATCACCATTCAATTTTACGTTATAATATTTTCTTTGAAAGTTTTAAGATGACCAATGTTTTCACTGCTTCAAATGCCCAGCAGTCAAAATGAAGCCTGGATATAATTTTATTGCCCACCCCTTCAATTACACACTCAAATACATGCTTATTGGCATCATTTATTTCAAATATAATCTGGTGATTAAACTATGGGAGTTATGAGTCTGAAATGTTCTTCGGATGGGTTCCGGTTCATTGCAGTAAATATCCTTTATACAAAAAATTTGAATCACATTAGATTGGAGAGAAAATCCTGTCTCACTTTTGGCATGTTCACTTTGAGCTTACTTTTATGATCACTTTGAACTTACTTTTAGCATGACCACTTTGAGTTTGATTTTAGGATGTTCACTTTGAGCTTACTTTGTGAATAATTACTTTGAGTATACTTTTGGAATGATCCCTTTGATGTTACTTTTTTGACATTCCAGAACGCCCAACATGAAATTGATTTAATTTTTCTTTTGTATAAAATCAGGAATTAATATTCTTTCAGTGTACATCAGTACTTCATCACAGATAGAAAAAGACTTATTTTCAGTAACACTTGATTTATGTTTTTTTTTTTATTGCGATCTCACTTTTACGTCATTCATTATTTTCAAAATTTAGTCATCCTTCTTGGATTGTATTTTAATTTCGTTCACAGTCACGGGTACTTCCCTTGATATGTTAAATAAAACACGTTTTGCCCCTTTGTAGAAGTAATCACCGTCTCCCCAAAAGATGTAGGGTCAATAGACACCTCCTATCACACTAACTCACAACTATTCTCACAACACTCTCATCTACCCAACCCTCATTCTCGGTATCCTTTACCCGCCTATCACCCACCTTCTGTCATTTCCTATATTTAATCAGCCTTTCTCCACTCTACGTAGCCCCCTGCACAGTAGTGGCAGTGACATGCCTTGCTCGGGGTGAAACGCTTATAAAAAAAAAATCCTTAAATTTGGGGATAAATTCGAACAAAACACCTCTATGTCCCAATTTATGATGGTAAATACTCCATCCTAAAATCATAATTTGGTAACATCGTCCCCCAATGATGCAACCTGTTGGCAGTCAGTCAGTTAAGTGACATACGTGATACACGCTTGGGCGATCATGTCTCGAAAGAGATATGACTGACTGAGCAGAAGATTATCCCGCAGTAGGTTGCCATTGCTTTCTGCGGTAGACTGGTTGCCGACCAAGGCTATAGAACCCAATCTGTCCTGTTATTTAACCCATAACTGGAAGGAAGAGACGGATTAATACTTTTCCCAAGGGCATTTGCGCGTAAGTGAATGCAACTGTTGGCAGTATGTGTCAGAATACCTTTCTTTTAAACAAACTAGTCAATAATAATTTATCATTTTTCAGCCACTATTAGCATTCTAGATGTATGTGCAGCTGCTTATATTTTACCATTCTTGAATTTAAACCAAATAACTGCTCTAATGCCATAATCGCAAGCAACTGAAGTTAAAATTATTTCTAAATCAGGAATAAAAATGTGTTAACGATAATTTAAATGTCCAATGAGAGTTTTACTTTAACGTTATTCATCTTAACCACAAATTTTCTGTTCTGGGTATAATTCAAATTTTGAGTTGTCAGTACACCGTTTGCTGCATCAAAATATCTTACATTTTTCTTTGCTTTGATTTGAATGACTGTCTGTTGGTTAGTTTTCTACATATGAAACACTTAACACATAAGCAATCCACCTTAAAATGAAGTCATCTGCAAACGTAACACCTGTTTAGCGTAGACAATTTTTTTATCCCTTTGTTCGTAATGCCTGCATTTATACAATATCACGTTCTTCAATTTTTTCAGTATCATGTCTTAAATTTAGAATTATTTAGCATTCCTCAGTTAATTTCTCTAAGGTTTCTTTTTCCTGCATCTTTACTCAAAGTTAACATTTGTACAAAAATTTAACTTTTAAACATATTTAGAGATTATTCATTCAATTTAAATTTTTCACATTTGCGATTAACAAGACTAGTACAAGTAACAAAATCTGTCATCTTTTTGTGAGATTTAAAGCATTGCCAACGTGTATGAAATATGGAGATTCTTTCACTGAAAATTTCAAACAAATTTAACGCAGTTTCACTAAATATTTTTTCCAGGAAAAAAGTAATTACAATATTTTTCCTAGTCTGATGGGAATTATAACTTAAAAGTATAAGTAATTATTTTCTCATTTGTCCAGACCAGAGAAACTTTTTTGAAAGTAACTTTCTACCTTTTGCAATACGACAAAAATGCAACACATTCTACAGTGTTACATAAAAATTTGACAATGGAGTTTGCATCTGCATAAGGTGTAAATGAAACTATAGTTCACGCAAATAATGGCTTGGTCAGTTTCAACGAAGAACGTCTCTTTTGAAGGTTCTCTTCATTCTAAACGATTAAGTTAAAGTACTGAATGCGGATGTCAGACCAATATCAGATACTATATAATGCATAATTTTCAAAAGGTTTCTTAAGCAATTTGTTCTGTCTATGACAAATGAAGCTGTAAGTCTCCGGAAATGCCAATAATGGTGTTATGTTTTTCATGTCTTACGGCATTGTAGCAGTCTTAGCACAACTCTCCGTGTTTTTGTTATGCACCTAACCGGCCAGTCGCTGTTGGTTTCGATTCAGATAGCTGGTCGTAGATTGTCACGGTGATCTCCCTTGTTAATTCCTGACCCAGGTTGTACGTTCTGCTTTCTTTAACTTTGTTCCATACTCCCTGGCTCTCCTTAGCCAGAGATACCGCCGGTGCCAACCTTATGGGTCCTTCCTTTAGTACGTCATGTCTAATGCGCTCGTCTTGCAGCGCTCCGACGTACAAATCAGCTAGCTAGGCCTGTACGGCCGCATTCTCCCTGACCGCGGCAGAGAAAGCGAGGGAGGCTAGCTTTTCCACCCTTTTTCCCAGGTCTTCTGGTTCCTCATCCTTTCCCTGAGTTAACTTCATCAGATTTCTCATTACCTCTATGGCCGTCCCCTCATTGGCACATTCCCCAATCAGCTACTCTTTCAGCTTACTCCATGCCAATTGTGGGTCCTTATTTAGCTGTTTCCCTATGAATTTTGACGGTTCTCCCGTCGCAGCATGAAACTCCATGAACACCGTCTCGCTTTCAGTTAGGCCATAGATCAACTGGTTCTTTTCTATCGCTGCCAACCAACTTCTTAGCTCTTTTGCATCTCCTCCCAAACCCCGCACCCTTGGTTCCCACAATAGGTCTCTCAACTCTGTGGACATTCTCTGTTCTAATTCGTCTACTTCTGAACCTACCATATATTCTTGGTTAGACATTTAAATACGTCCAAAAAGAATCAATCAACAAGAAGGAAATCGGTTTTTTGAAAAAATGGCAAACAACAACAATTTCAGGGAGAAACCAAAAGTGTCTTACCTATCCCCGGCTCTGGGTTGCTTCTTCCTGTCTTTGGTTGGTGTGGCTGTCTCTTTTTATGAGCGTTATGAATCAGATTGGTTTTCGCTCTTTTCCTTGGTCACTGTCACCAGTTATTTTTTTGTACTTGTTCTCGTCGATTTTTGCCTGCGGTCACCCTCTGGTCTAATCCTGGTCTAAACGGCACGAAATATGCAACTACCCGGCCGGTCGCTGGTTGGTTTCGATCCAGATAGCTGGTTGTTGATTGACTCTGTCACGATGATCTACCTTGTCCCACGTTGTGATTGATTAATCACAAGGTAGTCATGTGAGTTCTCCCCTAGTTGTCTCTCTGCTGAACAAAACCAAACCGGGAAGCGTGTACACAAGTAATAAAAGAAAGAAATATAGTGCTAAGAAAAATAAGTGGACCGATGTCTGAAGTGTTGTAAAATAATGTCTTTATATACAGAATATACACAATAGTCTCTTGAATAATTCCCAATCCCTGCTTTTATCAAACTGGTAGCGGAACGGAAGTTTCTTAAATAATTCGAATTATTCTCCTAAGTAATAACGAGAAATCTGGCTGGCCGCAGCTCGCTGCTCCGAACAGAGTTCTAAGTTCGTTGTTGAGTCTAGTCAACTTGTTGCTTGTTTTCCGGAATGTTACGGAAATTGCCGAAGTGCTGGGTTGCGGGTAGGTTGGCGTGGTTCATCTTCAGAAACGGAATCTAGGTGGATTTCCTTGTTCCAGGTTGGATTGCTCTCACCAAGAACTCTAAAAATTTTGATTTTTGGGCCCTCGGGACCCTGTATTTATGCCCATGCTATGGTGTGGGGCCGACGGTCGCTGGGTGTCTAACCCCTCATCTCGGCGACCAATAGAATGCCGGGGTTAACTGCTACTCGTTGCCTTTGGTATACCCAATGGGATTAATCTGCTTTCCATGACGTCAACTGTTAATCGTCTCCCCCTCTCGGCGCTTGTTTAAAGGACCAATGGAATTCCTCTCAGTCTTATGACATCATCTTCCCATACCTCTTTTCTGGGCTGGACTTTACCGAATTTTTTCTCTCAAAATTTTCTTTCTTACGAAACAATTTCGGGGATTTTTTTCTTAAACAATCGCTATTAACCTTTTTGAACTGGCTTCGCCCAAAACAAATTGACAAGGGTCCATTGACATTGTTACCCAGATAAAAATTTTTCGCACCTGTGTTTTTAATATCCATTTCTGAGTCACCGATATTTTCAAGCGACGGGAAATGTTTTCGTTATCTGGTTTTACCCTGGTGTCAAGTGAAAATATCTCTTCTCTGAGTTACTTCGACCCGGGACAAGTGTTATCTTAATTCTTTTCACTATTCACGCTAGCAGGACAATTGGATACAATAATAAAAGTGAAATTTCTTTTTCGGCTCTTTCTAATGCCCTGCGAAAAGAATAACAATTGAATTTATCTCTTTCATTTAGGTTTAGAATTACAATTGTTAGCTTTCTTGGGTGGGCCGAAATCGACATCTATTGTTCATGGCATTGAAACAAATCTAAGTCTTTTCTTTCTTTTTCTTCTTTCTCTGGTTTAAAATAACAACCGAGAAATACCATTTGCTATCTTTCGTTTTTTTTCTTTTCCTTCGCTCCTATTCGAGGAATAAAGAAAAATGTCTTTTAGTACGTTCCCCCCTGACTTATAATAGTAATTAGAAGATTTTCCAGTTATAGTTATAATTAATAAAATTAATCACCTCCGTTTTCCTTTGCTCATATTCGGAGAATAAAGAGAATTTCTCTTAGTACGTTCTCTTCTGATCTATAATAGCAATTAGAAGATTTTCCATTTATAGGTAATAACTAATTAATAAAATTAATTACCTCCGTTCCGCACCAAAATATTCTTATATTGTGACGGTAGGGTTTTCTCCTTACTTCCCCAGTTATTATCTATATATATTTGCCTATTAATTTGCATACGATACCACACCTCCCTGAATTGGAGAAGTCGTACGCCTTTGTTTTTTCTTTTACTAAACCTGATTATTTTCGTTTTGTATTGTCTTTACTTTTGTCTTTCTTGTTTTCTCTTTAATAGTGATCTTGGTCTCTCTTTATTTTCTTCTTCATTTTCTTTTACTTTTTCATTCTCACTGTCTTCTATTTCCTGCTCTGTTCCACTTTTGTAACTTTCTGTCTTTTCTTGTTCCTGACCTTCCATTTCCACATCATCCAGTCCGTTTCTGTTTCTGAACTGATCTGCATGTGCCAAGTATATGTTGTCCCTTTTTCTTAAATATAGTCGTGTTGTGTCCTTTTTGTATCAGGAAATTTACTTCGTCTGGATTCGCCTCTTTATTCTTTCTATACCCCACCTTTTCTTTCGTTGCAAAGGACATAGTTATGGGGTCTCTGATTTGTCTTCCCATTAATGCAAAAGGGCTAGGTTTCCTTCCCGTATGTAGAAAGGATTTGTAACCAAGGATCATTTTTGGTAAATATTCTTTAATATTTCATAAAGTGAAATTTTTTTCAAAAAGTGGTTAGAATGCGTTCAATCCCATTTTCTCTGTTTATACCATTCTTTCTGTAATGCCATTAGATTGTGGGTGATATGGTGGTGTCTAGTATGGGATGCATCCAATTTGTTTTAACAACGCACGTAAGTTCTTATCGCAAAATTCTTCGGAAGAGGTTTGAACAGTTCTTACTTATTCTATTTGCTTTTCGTATTTGCATGCGTTCTGAAAATGATCTTTTTTGCAATTTGAGCATATTTTTCCTTTTTTTTTTTTTTTGAGCATATTTGTACTTGTCTCTGTTGTGATTTTTTTCCCATAATAACTACATTTAATTATAGATTTGGTCTTACTCGTCCTGTATCTCGAATTCTTTTGGCTGATTAAATTCTCTAATCAACTCTAATTGTTGCAAAAATTCGATGCTAGCTTCTAAACTCATTCTGCTACTCTGTAGATATTCTAGTATTTTTCGTTTGAAGTTTTGGTCTTGCAAGCTTTCATTTAATCTCAGAAGAATCAATTCTTCTTTTATAGTCTTTTCCAGTGCCTCCAATTTTTTTTCAAATTCACCATACTTGGCTCGTTTATTCGATCTATGTAAGTATTGCATAATGCACTCATTTGGTGCTTGTCTTGTTTCTAAAATCTTTGTTCTTTCAGTGATTACCATTTTTTTTCTTTTTGGTCTTATGTTCTTTTTATTTTTCTTTTTGGTCTTATGATTATGATTTTCACAATTTCTTCAAATGTCATATTGTCGAAATTTTCTGCAGCTTCGCATCCAACTGCTGATTTTCTAGGCGCAACTTAGATCTGGCACAAGGCTGAAAGTATCGGGCACCCAGTGAGAATCGATCTCAATACTCATTTGTTATCACCATCACCAGGGGAGGGTTCCACAGGGATCCACCTCGATGTGACAAGGAGACTTAAAAGAGAAAATCAAGGCTAGCCTTGTTCACGCGAACCAGGCTCGCCTCAGTCACTCCCTTTTGCTGAAATATGTCGAAATCAAACGTTTCTATCAGTTCTAATCTTAGTTTAAGCTGATGCTCAAAATATCGTATTAGTTCCTGATGAGAAAGGCGCTGAGCTTGCAAGACTTCCTCTGTTGGCGTTGTCCAAATCACCATTCGAGCTGTGGCCAGTAGCGACAAAAACACAATCTGTCTCACCTCAGAGGACGGGGGCGTCACATTGTCACATGCGTATGCACAATCAATGAGCACAAGCTTTTCGGGAACGATACGAGCCGTCAACTCGCAGACACAGTACCATAGAGGGCGAACCTTAGAACAATGGTAAAAGGCGGGCAAAGCCGTTTCTTCCAAACGAAGTTTATAGCGTTCACAATCAAGCAAATTTACCAGGCCCCATATAAAAACCTTGTCATTGAGAGACAGCCTATTCTGAGCCAGGTATGCGAAAACTCAGCGGCAAAAGTCGTGTGCGAATTCGTCCACCTGCAGAAAAGCACACAGGTAGCAATGGTCAACCCTATAAAATGCCATAGACTGACCAAAATTGATCAGCGTGGCTTCTTCGTCGTTTTTTACACCCTCTAGGATCGTGTGGATCAGATGCAGGTTGCTCTGAATTGTTCGGCCCTCTACAACACAAGTCTGCTCGGATTCTAACAGACTCTTGGCAACTAGCTACAAACACTCCCTCAGGATATTGGCCATAATCTTTAATTCATTTTAGCAGATTATGGGCCTGTAACCATCTAAATCCCTCCCAACATTTTGCCTTTTTTCAACAGCGTGACCACACGCCTGGTGATCCAGTTGGAGATGAAACCCTGCTGAAACCAGTTGTTAAACACGGCAGTCAAAATCAGGTCAAAAATGTGCGACAGCCTCAGGTACAATTCACATTATTCCATACCTGGAGATTTGTCACTGCCGACCTTATTCAAAGCCGCGCAGACTTCGCATTCTGTAATTTCTCCCTCGCGGCTAGCTGCATCAGCACACGAAAGCCCGGGGAAGTCAGCCAAATAGCTGCGAAATTCTTCATCACGGAAATCAGGCTCCTTGGTAAATCGGCTCTCAAAATGCCACCTAAACGACTCGTACATGTCGTTGGTCGACCTCAGAGTTTGCCACTCTGAGTTTTGGCCACGGTCAACCGGCCCTCGGCATCGACATGAACAAGGTCCACTTGTATGCTTGACCAGCAAAGAAACATCTTTGGCCTGTCAGTTCCTATATACTGAATAGACGACATAGTCGCTAGACAGCACACAGGTATCAACGTTTAAAACAAAGTGAGTCTCTTGGATCGCGGCGACATCCACACCGAGTGACAAGAGGTCATGAAGTAAGCTGGCAGCCTTATGCCGATCCCACAAGCCCCTTGCAATCAAGCCGGCTGTCTTGATAGACATCAATTAAGCCTGTAAAGAGAAAAAAAACAGATACCTTAGTCACATACGGGATATATGTCCCAGAATACAAGTACATATATCAGACGTAATCTATCCGCCAAGGAAATTACTGCCGACGTCCGTAAGTGATGTTAGTTTTAATACCCTATATAACGAGGGGTCGATCAAAACCTAATCTCGCTGCAGAAAGTTGCGCCATTTTTTTAAAAGTTATTTTGATCCAATTTTGACCATATTAATGTTCTTGAAAAATTCTCGGTCAAATGGTCCCAAACCTTTAGGTTGCCCCCGGTGTTTCGGATAAGTGTATTATCCTGGGGGCATGCGGAAGGTTCCGTGGATCCTCTGTCGATGGGAAATCAACAGAGGATAATTTTATGAGGGGTTTCAACATACTCCTCCGCTGATTAGACATATTGTCAATTATCTTTTTGTCTATTTGACACGTAGCCCTCCTTTTGGGTAAGGATTTCTTTTTCTTGGGAAGGGGTGGGAGATATGGCTGGTAACTGGGTTGGGGGTGACTGGTAAAAGTGCGGTGCCGGCGGATCGTGGGAATTTGTGGGGAGCAGTGGAAGCTCTTGGTTTTACAGGCATGTGTGGTTCTCTCCGGTGAAGTAAGGACGGAAGCCGATCTTAATGGTAACTCCGTTTTCTCCGCCCTACTCCACCACGACACTTTTCCCCTTTTTCTTTTGCTTTTTGTCTTCCTCTTCTCTCCCTCACTTTAGTGAGGAAGACCGGGGTGCTGTCATCTTCACCTTCATCCTTTCATGCTCTTCGTGTTGGGCATGCTGCTTCTGTTCCCTTTCTTTTTGCTGCTTCCTTTCCTTTGGTTCTGACTGCTGCTGCTGTTTTTGAGGTGATTTCTTTCTCCTCCTCTTGTTCTCATCTGAGACATTCTGCTGGGGAGGTGGAATTTTTGCCTTCACGCTCTTCCGCACGGTCACCTGCTACTCCCCATCTGACTTGGCTTCTTTTAGATCAACTGCTTTTTGCCCCTTCAGTTGTTGCTTGTGTTTGGGTCTGTTAGGTCGTTGGTGCAGAGTTTTTTGTTGAACAGACTTTTGCCAGATGGCCCGATGCACCGCAGACTCAACAATAAGGTCTTCTTCCCTCTACGACGACGTAGATGGATCTGTCCCGCCAGATCAGTATATTGGGAATTTTGCCAAACTCTCTACGAGATAATGTCACTTGAAATGAGACATCTTCCGTAGCGAAACCAGCCTTGCTTATCACGGTTGCCACCCTGGCCACTTTACCAATATTGGTCGAAAAAGCCCCCCAAATGGTCCTCTGTTCTATCCATGGGCACCCCATGCAAAGTTATGCGCGTTTTGTGGGTGCTCATGTACTCCGTTTGGAGGTAAAACGTTTTTGTAGTTAAAGTGGCTCCTGCCAATTGTTTAGCCCCCTCATCTTTGGCCAGCAAGATGTCCCACATGGTGTAACTACGCCTGGCAACTATTTTTGCTTTGATTTTGATTTCTTTGACGGCCTCCTCTACGGTTTCTTTGCTAACCGCAACAAACTTTTGCGTTTTTGGGGTCATTTGTTACCAGGGAAGTTATTCTGGTTTCAACGGCCTTCAGGGCTTCAGGAACTGTCAGGAGTTCATTCCCGGAGATGCACTCCTGATATTTTATCTTTCATCGAGGCATAAGATACCTCGTCTCTCTTTTGTGGCTTTGTTCCTCTCCAAGCCGATGTCGACGCGACTGGCGACTCTGGCCTCGGAGGGGCCTCTGCCATCCTGGAAGGTACACCAAAAATTTTTTTACTTTATATTTCTTGCTGGCATCCGGACTGCTAGCAAAAAAAAAAAAAAAAATACAGAACTCAAAAACGCAAGACAGAAGAACTCAACAAACTCATTAACTACTGTTAACTGCTGTGTCGATAAGGTTTTCTCCATTTTATTCCACCAGTTATTCTCTATTTATACTTGCCTATTAATTTGAATACGATACGATGGTCCATTTCAATTGACCATTGTATCGTATTTTGGCCAATTTCAAATGATGATGGCCACTTTGGAAGGTTCTTCTCATTCTGAATGATTAAGTCAGATTTCACAAGCGGTTATCAGAACTATATCAGATACTGTATAACGCATAATTTTCAAAAGGTTTCTTAAGCAATTTGTTCTGGATATAGAAATGAAGCTGAAGTCTTTAAACATACCAATGATGGTTTGGTTTGTTTCAACTGAGAATATCTCTTTTCGAAGGCCCTCATCACTCTAAACGATTAAGTAAAGTTTCGAATGCGGTTATCTGAACTATATCAGCTAATGTCAGTCAGTTAAGATATTCCTGCAGTAGGTTGCCATTATTTTCTGCAGTAGACCGGTTGCCAACCAAAACAATAGAACCCAATCTGTTCTGTTATTTGACCCATAGGCGGAGGGAAGAAACGGATTAGTACCTTTCCTTAGGTTATTTGCACGTAAGTAAATACAACGAATTCAGTTGGAATTCGATCTCGGCACTACGAATTCTCGTTTCGAGCCGATATCCACCGCCTCACAACCCACATACATAAGATAATGTATTATCCATAATTTAGAAAAAGTTTTTTCAGTAATTTGTTCTCTTCATGGAAATGAAGCTAAAATTCTCCGGTCATAATAATAATGATTGTTCTGTTTCAACTGAGAATATTTCTTTCGAAGGTTCTCCTCCTTCTGAACGATTGAGTCAAATTTCGAATGCGGATATCAAGCATTTATTTGATACTGTAAAGGCATAATTTCCAAAAAGTTTCTGAAGCAATTTGTTTTGTCAATAGAAATGAAGCTAAAAGTCTCTGGACATGCCAAATATGGTTTGATCAGTTTCAATTGAGAATGCCTTTCCAAAGGTTCTTTTCATTTTGAACGATTAAATCAAATTTCGCATATGGATATCAGACATTTATGAGATACTGTATAATGGATTTTATCTCAGAGATTTCTTAAGCAATTTGTTTTTTCATGAAAATGAAACTAATAGTTTCTGGACATACCAATGATAGTGTTGTCAATTTCAATTGAAAATGTCTCTTTCGAAGTTCTTTCTTATTCTGAACGATTAAATCAAGTTTCGAATGCGCTCATCAGAACTATATCAGATAATGTATAAAGAATAATTTCCAAATCGTTTCTTAAGCAATTTGTTCTATACACGGAAATGAAGATAAACGTATTTGAACATAACAATGATGATGTTGTCAGTTTCAACTAAGAATGTCTCTTTCGAAGGTCCTCCTCAATTTGAAAGATTAAGTCAAGTTTCGAATGCGTATATCTTACCTATGTCAGATACTATATAATGCATAATTTCCAAAACGTTTTTTAAGCAATTTGTTTTGTATATGGAAGTGAAGCTGTAAGTCCCTGCACATGGTTTGTTCAGTTTCAACTGAGAATGTTCTTTCGAAGATTCTTCTCATTTTGGCCTCCTAAGTTCCATCAATGTTTGAAGTTTTAGAAACTGTAGCTGAGGCAGATCCTGAGAATGTCGCAATGAAGTAGTATAACGGTTCAATAAAACTCACTGTTCTTTCATAAAACATCTTCATCGACAGGGTATAAAGTTTTGTTCATGGGACCTACATCAAATGATTTTTCTCGTATTAATGAAGGAGTTGTCCTCACTCTGCACGTCATTAAAGAGTAGACATTCTACCAAACATTTCCTGGGTTGAATCATTCCTCTTGGTGTAAAGCAGGTTTTCTGTAATCATATTCAACAAACGAGCACGTTTGACACTACCTGAACAGGGAGAATTCTCCTCAAATCAGAGCAACATGTTCGATATGAAGAGTGTCGTCTATATATGTATCAATTCAGTGTATGTGTATATGTTATTAATTTTTTTAAACAGACTTTTACATTATGATTTTAATACCCCACCACCAAGCAAGAAGAGACCGCCACTAGTTGACAGGAGGTTACAGCGAGAAAAAAGACTGGACACAGGGGGTATTAAAATTAAAAGGATAAAAGATGAACGGGATTCAAGATGGAGTTCGACAACTGTCAATGTGAGAGAATAAATCATTAGAGTAGAAGAGGGGATTGCATTTAGCTATATCAAGGGTAAAAGAGTGCGATCTAGATGTATATCTAGTAGTTCACTTAAATACACATAGATGATTGCCCTTCAGAGCGGTTGCCCTGAAAATATTTGTAAAAAAAGGAAAGAAAGATAATAATGAGGCCAAGGAGGTACACTGTGTTGCTCTCAAGGAGACTTGCATCAGCCATGCTGATGGCTGCCAGTAAAGTTTCCCTATGGTGTTTAAAAAAATGTATAAATAATGTATCAATTCAATTTCATATGTTATGCTTTTATTAAACTTTAAAAGTTTCTTCACAAGCAAAAACTAGAACAAATAATAGAAAAAATGAAGAGAAAACTACAAGTTTTGAAGGAATTATAGTAATGTCAAGAAAAAAAAAGGCTTTTTAACATACCATTTTTGCCTGGTTCTAAGTTAAACATTGCCATTTGTGGTTATATAAACAAAATATCAAATGTGTACCTCGTCTCGTGGAGACCTTGAACTGAAGTATCAGCTTTTGTGGAATTTAAGGTAGAAATTAATATTAAAGTAAAAATTAATGAAAATATTTGTTCCATCGCGGTAACTCCATATCTGTTAAATACTAATTGCAAAATTGTTGATTCATAATAAGATACTAATTATTGGCTGGGAAGGATCGTAAAAAGATTGAATTGTTTATTTTCCAGAATTTGGTGGAATTTACATGGACACCGATGAACTCGCGCTGAAAAGTTTTGATCCTTTGAGGATTTATCCCATAACCTTGGGTCCTTGTCGTACTGACGCGTTGGGAGTGCAAGTAATCATCGCCAGCAAGAATTCTACGTTTCTCAAAATTTGGTACTTGACATACGAAACTTTTGATGACAAAAGCTGGGCAAAAAATTCCCAGTACATGCCTTACAAACTCAGTAGAATTCTACCCGAACTTATACACGTGGAAAGTTTATTCGCCTTTGCCGGCTTCTCCGGAGGGAGTGTTAGTGATTTCTTCAACAAAGTATCCGATTGGTCCCAACGGTAATTTTTAAGATTTTCTTCTATATATCATACTGTGTTGGCAGAAATTTGTGTAAGTTTGTGTACATACAAGTGTGAATAAATTAGCGAAACATTCATCGTTGTAGGAAAAGTTTTGGATATTTGTATTCAAAGAAAACATTTATTGAACAAATCTGTGATATTGTAAGTATTACGCAAGTGTAAAAATTGAAATATTTCTAAAAGTAACCGCACTTTTGTCATCGTGACAGTTTTATTCATTGTGGTTTCAGATTGTCCTGCCTTAATTTCTTGTTCAACACTTTTACTCTTATCCTTAAAATCTCTCTCTCTCTCTCTCTCTCTCTCTCTCTCTCTCTCTCTCTCTCTCTCTCTCTCTCTCATTATCTGCATATATATAACGCATAAAAACTCAATGCATCCTCTAAGGTGGTTATAAACTATAATTTATTTCGACGAGTAAATTTCTGGAACCCATCTCACGACTACGCAAATTGCAAATGGCTTAATTTTATTAAAACATAAAAAACAAAACAAAACAAAAAAAACAAAAAAAAAACAAAAAAAAAACAAGAAATAAAGTGGCATGACCTAATTTTTTTCCTGGCTATTATAAAATTGAAGGCTTAAGTGGTAGAGGAGGAAAGGTTAACATTTCATTGGCTAAGTCAACTTAGGAAGGGGTTTCCGGTACATTTTCCTTCGACTTCGGTCGTGGTTTCCAAACTTCTCACTTTCTTTTTTGTTTATTTTTTTTTCAATTGGAGTAGATAGACTGAACTATCGACCGGTTCACATTCCACCCACGTCTATTGAACAGGTGTAGAGGCTCATCCCTTGTTCCCTGTTTAGGATGTGGTTTCCGGTTTTCTCTTTTCCAATCTTTTCACTTTCTTTTTTGTTTATTTTTTTTAATTGGAGTAGATAGACTGAACTATCGACCGGATCACACCCACCCACGTCTATTGAACAGGTGTAGAGGCTCATCCCTTGTTCGCTGCTTAGGACGTGGTTTCCGGCTTTCTCTTTTCCAATCTATTCACTCTTACGTAGCCCCCTGCACACCAGTGGCCTTACCGCCCTGCTTGGGGTGATGTGATCAATATATATATATATATATATATATATATATATATATACAACACATGTGCATGTATGTTCGTGAGTACATGTGAGTACCCACGCATATACACACATATGAAAACATATATTCACACATATACACAAACTTATATACATACATGTACACAAGCATACACATATAAATCTACACTCTTATACACTCTTATAAATTAATTATACATGTAGACAGGCTTATATACATATATCAAATACAAAATAATTGTTTAATTATTTCGTGGAGATAGTTGGAGTTAACATTAATATAGATTGAAGTTTTATTGTCTTTGTGATGAGGTTTAAATATGTAATTTGAAAAGTTTAAGTATTATCTAAAAAGTTAACTATTTTAAGGTTTGAAGAAATTGGAAAGACCTAATGGTTTTTGGTTTGTATTCGAGAGGATAATAGAGCGTTACTATTAGGGATAACGAGCCCGTCATCTCTATAGAGACAGGTTTGTTTAGAGTCAATGATCCTACTAAGTGTGCTTAAAATGTATAAGTCTACTAAGTTTGCAATTTGAGTGGAATCAATTAAAAAAAAAACTAGCAAGAAGAATGAGATTGTTTTAAAATGCTGTCATAAAAATAAATTTAAATTATCTTTAATTTTAGTTTTTTCCATTCCAATTCAATTGTAAACTTACTATCATTTTCTATTGAATTTATTTTTATGTTTACTACTTGTTGAGGAGATTTGGGTTGATTTTGTTTTTGTATTTATATATAAACATATAT
This sequence comes from Ascarosepion bandense, assembly GCA_037127315.1. Classification (NCBI taxonomy): domain Eukaryota; kingdom Metazoa; phylum Mollusca; class Cephalopoda; order Sepiida; family Sepiidae; genus Ascarosepion; species Ascarosepion bandense. The sequence goes on from JBBBDQ010000414.1 coordinate 3,618,960, forward strand.
ATGTATATAATTACTTTATATATGTGTATAAAGTTGTGGATTTACGTGCGTATGCATGCTTTTTATTTGTAAGTTTGTGTGCATGCGTGTATATAAGTTTGTGTATGTGTATGCATATGTGATTTATATATGTGTGTGGTTGTGTGTATATATATATAGATGCACATGTATTGTGCGCATATATGCATATATATACATATTAAATTTAGTATATCGAGTCAGCAGATAATTTTCTAAACATATACTGTTAAATATAAGAGACAATGAATGCCTGTTATGTTTAAACATCGTATTTTGGCTTTAATTTCAGGTGAAAATAAAAAGGCTCATGATTAAGTATAATAGACATTCATTGTTTCTTATATTTAACAGTTATATATTTAGAAAATATATACATACATGTATATATGTGTGTGTGCGTGTGTGTGTATGTGTGTGTGTGTGTGCGTGTGTGTGTGCGTGTGTGTGTGTGTGTTGGTATGTATCTTGATATTGTCGTTGACATGCTCCTCCAAAAGCTACACTTGACCGATGGAATGCTACCTTTTCCTCCTCTACTACTTAAGACACCAATTTTATAAAACCCAGAAAAAAATTTGGGCTCACGTCACTTAACTTCCTGTTTTTTTAATCTTCTGTTAAATTAAACTATTTGTAATTTGCGTAGCAATAAGATGTATATCAAAAAATTTATCTATCGCTTTAATAATTTATATTAGATAGATCTATTTAGTTTATCCTCTCCATTCAAGGATTTGACATGATCACACACACACACACACACACACACACACACACACACACACACACACACACACACATATATATATATATATATATATATATATATGTATGTATAGATTTAAACTTATCGCAACCTTCCCTGAAGATCTGGTTCCCTGAAGATTCGTTGGCTCTTTAGGTTAGTTACTGTCTTTCTTTCTTTATATATATATATATATATATATATATATATATATATATGGTTTATCCTCTCTCTTCAATGATTTGACATCATTACCTATATGTGTGTATTTATATATAAAGATATATGTGTGTGTGTGTGTGTGAGCATGCGTCTGTGTATGTACATCGATTACCCTTATCAATTATGACCAGTAACATATAGTAGAAACAACAGCTACTGTCTTGTAACAACTGTAAATATCAGAATCAGAGGTATAGAAAAAGGTATAAATGTCACTGTTATAGACAAGAAGAAAGCTTTGCGTGATTTGATAAAGTGTAATGACTAAAAGACTAAATCAGATGAATTTTGAAACGGAATATCTTGTGGAATTTTTACTTTCGGATGACACTGAATTGAAAAAGGAACAATCACCAATCACCGACAGTGTATTGGGCAGTCAATATCTTTTTTTATGCGAGAAGGAAATCGACGCTTTCTAGTAAGTACAAGCCAATAAAAGGAGTACTCTCGCATAATATTTAATATGTTGGTTATCTCAAATGACCTACAGTTTATAAGATATGATACAACAAAAATGTGGTTCTACAGAAAGATGCTCGGGATAACATGGCTGAACATTTGAGCAATCACAAGGTTTTGGAGGGATTGGAAACAAAAAGGAAACTTATACTTCAGAAAGACAGCTGAGATTTCTGGGGAACGTAATGGGGAAGAGGGCTTAGAAAATATGACACTCACTGGACAGATTATGGGAAATAGAGACAGAGAAAACCAGCGTGTTACCAACTTGAGAGCTTGAGTAAATAAATAGATAGTAGAACAGGGCTTGGGAGAAATAAACAAGACAAAACTAATTAAGAGCTACAAGGGACACGAAAATGTAAAGCGCCATGATCGCCAACGTGTGAAGGAACATCACACATAAAAAAGAAGAATATATAATAATACATGTTATAATACCGTTGAGTTTTAGGAAGTGATCGATAAAATACGAATGAGGAAGGAGGGTTTGGAGAACCTGGCGGATAGAAGAGAAGAGAATCAAGGATAAGCAACGCATGACATACTTGATGGACTTTAGCAGATGGATGGTAGAGCGAGGAATGAGTAGGATAACAGGAGAAGGGGTATTAAGAGCGACAAGGTATAGGGAGATGAGGAAGTCCATGATCGCCTACGTCTTGAATGAACACGGCACATAGAAGAAGAAGGTTTAGAGTCTGTCAAAAAAAAAAAAAAAAAAAAACAACAAAAAAAAAACGAAAATTCTTTAAATATACACTAATATGTAATAAGATTACACCTTAATGATACGGTTACTCACAAATGCTATGTTTGTATGGAGGATAAAACCTGTTATTTGTACTGATCCTATATTTTTTACATTAAATTCTCATTAACTTAATTAAAATTTATGTTCAATAATTTTTGTCTGAATGAGGAGTTATACATTATATACAATATTTATATTTAGACTATTGTCCTTATCTTTGTTGTTGTTATTATCACAATGTTTCGGCCGTTAATGCCCTCTGGTGTATGGAATATAGATAATCTACGCTTTTACCCACTAGGCTGTTGCTAGAGCAAACCTAACTGTTAATTTGCAATGCATATATTGTTTGCTTGCTTTGTATTATTTTTTGCCCTGTTCTTTTTCCCGTTATTGCTTATTGCAAACTTTGACAATTCTGTTTGTTCGACAGTTATGTTACTTATTTTGAATTTGATCATGACTACCCATTCAACGCTTTTCAATGTTTCTAGAAACTTAAATTTAGGAGACAGCTTGTTGCATCTTTATATTCATTGTATGTCCTCTGAATATTTTTTAAAAATGAATTTAATGTTCTTTTAAGCAAAAAGAAAATAATTAAATAAATCTCAACTAAGTTGATAAGATATTTTATTACCTGAAACAAATTAATTTACGTTTATGTTCGTGGTATTTTTTGACAGGTATGGTATACATCTTTACATCCGTCTTCAGAAAATTAAAAAATCCGATCCAGAACACATAAAAAGATTGAACAGCTCTTATGGTCAAATTGCGCGCTTGATTTACTACGGAAAACCTGAAATGATTCAAGTGTCAAAAAAGGCGAACAAAATCACACAGCGACTGAAAAAGACAGATTAAAGACACAATTGGAAATAAAAACCAACAATCAAGTGAGACAAGATCATCGACACGATCGATCTCAAACTTTCGGGTCACAAATTATACTAAAAACACATTCATTATAACTAAGGTTAATGTTTCAAAGTAGTTTTTCTCACATCCTTTATTCTATTCTGCGTTTCGCTACTAATTGGTTTCAATTATAACTAAGTTTTCAGTCCGATCATAAATGTGTTATTTTTTATAGTAAATATACAGAAAAGCATATAAAAAAGACTTCCATTGTAAAATCGAATATCAACTTCCGCTAATATATTTCGTTTGTTGGCTACTGCGTATGTGGAGGTTTTCTTACTTTGCTCAATTCATTAGTAGCAACAAGAGAAGTAATCAACTGAGAACAACCGGAAGTACTACAACACATACAAAAACGCTGATCAAGCCATATTTGGTCTCATTTTCCATTTTTCTTTTTCAGCGGCTGCTCCCTTCCAGGCCAGCACTTTTCCCACTTTTCTATTGCATTTGGTATTTATTAAGAGTGAATGAACACTGAAATCACTTGGGCGCTGATAAAATAAATAAATAAATAAATAAAACAGTTCACAGTTATTAAAATGTGTGAACTTTGAAAATTAAAACTAGAGAATTCTAAACATTCTGCCAACTGTTCTCTTAGAAAAGTATTTTAAATGAAAATTCATTATTAAAATCCAATAAACAAAAATCCTGTTATCTTTAAAAACTAAACCTGAGAATTTAATGCGTAAAATTCTTCCAATATTTTCTGTTCAAACTTATTGATAAATTCATTCATAGAAATGAACGTCATTTATAAGTTAATGGAAAACGTCTGGACACAAGTATAAAATTGATACTACTGTAGAATACAAAGGATTCTTATCTCGCGTTGGTCGAGATAAGACACATAAGTCACATGACAGAAACTTCGTGACGTCACTCTAGATATTAACCGAAGCATTAGTCATTAGACAGTTCGTGAACAGCAACCAAAGGAGAATAGTATTCCCTTCTGACTAGGCCTCTACCTGAAGCTTACATGCGCATAGATGCCCAAACCCGCTAGAAGAAACAACTTACAAGCACATGACCCCGTTCCGCTGGATCATAGATAAATCTTGCTACGTCTTGCTGGGACAAACAGTTTACAAGCACATAAGATGAATCGGCCCCTTTAATTGGGAGCCATAACAATGTCTTCCAAGATCCGAAGTAACTTCAGTTATATGTAAGACCTTTCCTTTTGTTCCTTCTGATACTTTGCTTTGTGGTAGATATATATGATATGTATTTCTTCACGTGTGGACCCTTGTATATATGTATAATTCGGTGTAAGTCATAGTATACAAAAGTCTCTCTTTTTCTGAGAAGAAATTTTCATTCATTCGCTTTCCCTTTCTGCCTGACTGTTACACGCGATTTATTTACCGCACCACGTGGGAAGATATCATTTACACTGTTGACATCCGACATGATATGATTTACCCGATAAACGTATCTTATCATTTATTAACTGTTAAACATGACGTGATAAGTACAAACAAGTAAATATGAAATGTTAATTTCTCTCTCATCACATTGCTGGTAATAGAATAAAATTCACGTTATATTTTTCCCGTGAAAAGAGTGGCTATGATACATTTTTACAATGACACAGCGATATATAAAACGTAAGTATTTTCTTCTCTCCTTCCTGGAATAAAGAAAATTACAAATACTGTTCTTAACGAAATATAATCTTAACAAGTATATATTTTTCATCATGGTTAGTGCCGGAGCTTTAAAGACAATATTGTTATTACGGAAAGTATTAATGACCGAAAGAATATGTGTTTTTTAACATGCTAAAAAGCTAGATAATTAATATTTCTAGATGTCTTAACTAGCGTGTGAATATTTTTTTCCTTCACGCAATTTTTCCAGTGATGTTTATATGCATTACAAGATTTTTAATTAAAGCACTATGTGTGTGAAGAATTTTACTATAATATCAATTCACAAATTTAAATTAGTATTGTCTAATGCGGTTGAATTGTATCATATTGTTTCACGCAATCAATTGTGTTTGGCAGCTTACATTTCTACTACTGGAGTAGTAAATTCGGGTTGAGTGGAAACCTAATATATATATATATATATATATATATATATATATATATATATATATATATATTGAAGACATCAATTTCCGTGGCATTGATGCTTTCCTGATAAAGACACATGCACTGTCTACCAGTTATATAAAAAAGCAAAGGACGAAATCTCCAGAATAATTTTTCAGGAGTACTAAAACCTGAAAATTTTCAGTTGTCCATGTCCTGAACACTGACTTTGAAATACTACCTTAAGTTGTTTTCTTTTTATACAGCACATATTCTTTCATATAAACTTATAAATATTCTAACACAGGAATCTTTTGCTATTCAATAGGTATTGTTTCAGTCTTTTAGTAATTTTTAATACTGCATGAATATTCGTGTTTATAGTGTAGGTTGTATAAGATATGTTCTCACATTTCTATTATATCAACAAAAAGCAAGGTAAAAGTAGCTTCTCTTGTTAGGTTAAGAACCTGTTTAGAAGTGGTTAGTTTAGGATATAAAATGTGCCTATCTCCCATTAGTAGAGTTAAGACATATATGTTACATAACAGCCGATCCGAGACGTCACTCCAGACAGTAACGCATGCACTAGTCATTAGACAATTCGTAAACAACAGCCAAAGGAGAAAGTTGTTTTCTTCTGTCTGGTTTTTTTGGTCTAGGCAGACCAAGGCTAAATCTGCCTACCCCAGAAGCTTACAAGCACATAGATGCAACGTCCCGATGGAACAAACGGCTTGCTGTGACATAAGATATATCGCCCTCATATATGTGTGTGTGTGTGTGTGTGTGTGTGACATGTATTTCGCTACATTGTCACTTGCGTATATGTATAGTCCTATGTATAAAAGTATATAAAAGTCTCTCTGAGAACAAGTGTTCATTCATCCGCTTTTCCTTTCTGCTTTATCTTTACACTGGTGACCAACACGCGATTTATTTACCCGACCCACGTGGAAAAATATATAGTGACACTGTTTTGAATTTAATGGAAAAAAAAGCTAAAGCAAATGTACTTAAATAATTTTTCTCTTTGCAGGAAGAATCTGTGTTTAAGTGACTAAATATTGTGGAACTTTTCATCGACGATATAATTAATATCGATTAGGATTTTGATGTGAAAGGTATTGAAAATGAAGCTATTTGTGAATTGAACTATCGCTCTGATACATTAGAAACCTTTTATGATCTAGTATATTGTTCTGAGTAAATCAATAATTACTGGAATAAGGAGCCTGAACTGCAAAAGTGTCAGTCTTTGTTAAAAATTCTGACACTGATGAAATATCAAATTATTTCGTTGCAAATAAAAATTCTAAAATTTCAAACCCCCTCTATGATAATAATAATAATAATAATAATAATAATAATAATAATAATAATAATACATACATACATACATACATACATACATACATATTTGCTTGCTATTAATAATAATAATAATACATACATACATACATACATACATACATACATATTTGCTTGAAAGTGATGAAAGTAACAGAAAGATATGGCAACCTACTGTGGAAAAATCTATCCTAGTCAGTCATGGATCGGAAGAAACCTGATTGCCCAAAGGTGTAACACGTATGACCCTTAAATGACTGTTACCTCACCCGGCAGATAAAGGTATTTACATAGAGTTAACGCCCTATCTGCAAAGAAGTGACCAGTTATAGAAGCATCAACGTGTTCGTTGATGATCTACTCCACTGGGAGTGATGAGCCAGTTAGGTTAATTTTACTATAACAGATAATAATAGATATTTATTGAAACTGATACAATATCATGTTATTTTGTTGTAAATGAAAATTCTGAAATTTCTGACACTGATGAAAAATCAAGTGACGTGGTTGCAAATAAAAATCCTAAAATTTCAGACTTATATTAACACATAGCTCAATAAATCCCGGGCCTAACTAATAAAATAACAAATTTTAGTCAAAATTCGACTTTATTCATTAACATAGTCTCCTTCTAGGGTGATACACTGATTCTAACGCTTCTCTAACAATTCGATGCCTTTTTTGTAGGACGATTTGTCATTGGCCCCAAAATACGCCTCAGTTTCCGATCTCACTTCTTCATTGGAGCTCCTCTTTTTACTAATGACCATGCATTCAGTTTTCTTGTAGTTCCGCTTTCTTCAGCTACCTTCTGTCGGGGGTATTGTAGTCTCCTTTCCGTATCTTCTATCAGCACTATTTGTAGCTGTATATCTTATATTGTTTAGGAATACTGGCAGGACTTCTAAGGCTCACAGAATAGTCTTGCTGTACAAGTTGACTTGATCCGGTGAAAAGACACATCCTTGTCGTACACCTCTTTCTATCATTGTATATTTGATGAACTCGTTTCCTGTTCGTATGCAGGCGGTTTGCTGCTAGTAGAGGTTCTTGATTAATGTCTTTTTTCCAAATATGTCTAGGTTGCTGAGCATTTATATGAAGTATCTGTGATGTACTTTTTCGAATGCCTTCGCCTAGTCTATAAAACACATGTATACGTCCTTCTTCATTTGTATTGCACTTTCCGATAGCATTATAAGCAGAAATATTGCGTTTCTTGGTCCAGTGTCCTTGACTAAATCGCATCGTTCTTGTTCTATCTCTGGCCTGATTCTGTTTTGCGCTCTATACATCAGGATTCGGATGGTGAGTTTTGTTATGTAAATCATTAAACTGATTAAACTGAAAGTCGACCAAAACCGGTTTTTAACCGATTTTGAGAATGACTAACACTTATAGTGGGTTTTAAGAATTATCGTTTCTTCTTTTTTATTTTGCGAGCCCTGGTACTTCCACTAATTCGCTGAAAAAAACAACATAGTATGATGTTAAAAGGTCTCAAACTTAATAAAAAATAAAGTTTTATCGTCAAAATGTTTATATTATTATAAAAAGGAAAGATCAAACTATATTTTTATTATTTTATCAATTTTTTTTCTCCTTTCTAACACGTTCGAAATTTGGAATTATTTTATTTTTTCGTCAGCGAGTGACGAGATTTTTACGAGAGTTTACTATGGTAAATGTAATCCTTGCACAACTCATTTTTTGCCGGTGAAAAACACGTTAATTTGGAAATTCTTGCGAAAATCAAATAATTGTCAGATTTTGATGAAACCTTTAGGACTTATTCATACATAACTGAAATTACTTTTAAAATTATTATTTTATAAAATCTTGGTAAAAATATTTTATTTTTACAGATGTTAACCCCATCCCAAATTAATTTACTGAAATTTCTAGAAATTGACTATCGTACCGAAATTTTTTTATTACTTAAATGCAGGACTCCTTGGGGAAAATAAGTCACTTATTTTGTCCCTTACAAATATTCCTGTTCAGAAAATCTACTCCGAATTGTGAAAACAAAAATGCTGATAATTTAGATAAACTTCTAATTTCTTTTTAAAAAAATACATATGAAGGAGATCATAGTCTGAACAGAACAGATTTTTTCAATGAATAATGAATTTTTATAAGAATTTTTATTGTTATTTTTTAGTTATAATAATTTATAAAATTTAAAAGATTTAAAAAAATTTTCTAATCATCGTACCAATTAGGTTATTAACTTAATTGAAAACTACATTTACTAATCGAAAGTTGAATATAAATCTTCACGCACAAAGATTTTTAAAAATAATCCCAACCCTTTTTTGTGGCAGGCCATAAAAGCCATATCATTAAAAGATCACGTTTTTCAAGAGCTGACAGAAAACCCCCTTATATAAACTTTTTTCGGCAAGGTACAATTCTTTCATTTTCCTTCCATGTTTCGTGTGTACATTTCAACACTCAACAGGCTTCTCAAATCACACTTTCAAAATTTAAAGTAAGTATTTTTTTAATTACTTGTTTCGTCATTTTTTAAATTAATTGTGAATTTAAATACTGTCACTAATTCGTGATACCGAAAGTTTGGAAAAAAGTGGAAAATCTTTCATTTCTATTAGTTTTATTGTTTAGGGTATTGGATTATGTTTCAATAAAATGATAGTGCAAACAATTATCTTGTTAATAATAAAATGTAAAGTATTATAAATATTTAATAAATAACTTTACCTAACCATGTCATAAACATCATGATAACAATTACTTTTAATAATGAATAATATGAAAAATAGATATTAAAAATATAAATTAATAAATACCATAACAGTTCTTAAATTACTGAGTTCCATCTGTCATGTTATATAATTTTATTCTCTGTCATTAAATTTTAAAATTAATTTAAAAGAAAGTTTTATATTATTTTAATTTTTACTTTTCAGAAAGCACTTTCAAACGTAAGGCTATAAAGCTAAAGTAACTAAAATTCAATAAAATAATAAATAATTGCTGAAAATATTATGTTAATTTTAAAAAATTACTAGATACTTAAAACCCAGAAACGAAAGGTTCACTTAGCTTTCATAAATTAATCTCAGTTCTTGTCCCCCATACTCAGTCAGCCGTATTAAATGAATGATGAAAGCTGCCATCAATCATTTCGCAGATAAGAAAGACAAGCCCTCCGTTTTTAAGAAACAGATTTATTCTAAATTTTATGCTATAAACAAATAATATTTGTTTCAAAACAGATTAATTTAACTTTAAATTTGCTTTAAATTTAAAATAACGTGTCACAAATGTATATTTTATTTTTGCAAGATTTTTAAAATCGTGAATTAACTTTAGTTTACAAATGTGTCGATCGCTCAAAAATGGCCAAAATATTGAATTTTTTTAAATCTCAAAATTTTAAATTCTAATCAATATAATTTGTATTTGAAATTCACCAGAGATTTTTCTTACTGAAAATAGTAAATTCAATCATTCAGCTTCCAATAAAGCTAAATTTTTTAATCTAATTTATTACTTAGGTATTGAAAATGAGTGGAGGTATCTAAAAGACATAAGGTGCCTTTTCAAAAGATGCTTCACTTTTATTGAAATTTCTTCAGAGAATGAAATCAAATCATCTGCAGTTTTAATGCAAATGACACACAACTAACCAATGAGATTCGATCCAAACAAAACTGCAAAAACCAAATATTTGTGTTTTTGTCTGTTTTCTCTCAACCTCTGACGAATCTTTAATAAAAGTGAAAAAATTAGATTGATAAACGCCTGCTATTCGATCTATATATTCCTGTTGTATTTCGATCTATATTTGATCAGCGTTCGATCCTCAACTCATATATATCATCATGAGCGGGAATAAAAATAAACATTTTTGTCGATTTATGGTGGTTATAAAATTTTGTATCACCGACCATATTTTCATATATATATATATATATATATATATATATATATATATAATTGCGTATCATTGCAATTGAGTAGTGAGTTCGATCCTTACTGGTTGTCCCTTACTTTCCGCCTTGTGCCATATCTAAGCTACGCTTAGAAAATCACCATGATGGCCTTGTACACGGACATGCCTCCGTTGAGGGAGTTCCCGAACCGCAAACATTTCACCATGTCACCGTCCACTTCCTCAACAGCTTAATTCAGTTATTTCGTTACCCCTCCCCGCTATGGTCTGTTGTTTGAATTCAAATTTACCAAGCAGCTTAACTCGATGTTGATTTTTGGGAAAAGCAAGAATTGAAGAGTGAAACTTTCTTAATTCAAATTTCCTGGGTTAACCTGTGAGGTATGTGACGAATTCTTTCTTAAATCTATTTTTTTTTTCCTCACTTTTTGGCGTTCATGCTTCATTTGGAAAAAAAAAGAGGTTTGGGATTTTTATTTATTTATTTATTCTGTTATGCGAAGCTATCCTGGCCAAGGTATCAGCAGCCACTTGTTACCCCTCCTCGCTATGGTCTGTTGTTTGAATTCAAATTTACCAAGCAGCTTAACTCGATGCTAATTTTTGGGAAAAGCAAGAATTGAAGAGTGAAACTTTCTTAATTCAAATTTCCTGTGAGGTATGTGACGAATTCTTTCTTAAATCTATTTTTTCGTTTTTTCTTTTTTTTTTCCCCCACTTTTTGGCGTTCATGCTTCATTTGGACTTTAACTAAGTTAAAACTTAGTTAACTCTCCACTTTTGGAAGTTTGTGTTTTTTTTTTTTTAATAGGAATAGATAGGTCACACTATCGCCTGGCCCATACTCCTCCCACGTCTATTGAACTGGAGTAGAGGCTTGCCCCTTGTTTCCTGTTTTGGATGTGGTTTCCGGCTTTCTCTTCTCTCTCTTCAGACCTTGGTATTGGTGCTTCCTTGAGTTTCCTGCGATCTGGCCGGTTGGTGGCAACGGCTCATCACTGTGAGGGTACCGGGTTGGCAGTTTCCTGGTTGCTGCTTCCGACTGGTAGTTAGGAGCCCTAACTCTTGCGTAGCGTCAAGAGCGGCTGCTCTGATCAACAGTTGTATAATATCGGGGTTCTTGTAGTGCCATGTCGCGCATGGATAGGTGTCCCTGCAAGCGCTTTCGGTGGGCAACCCCGAGGCCACACCTTGTTGCAGCCCTAGCCAGTTTCCCTCCCAGCACAGATCGAGGATAATGACCGCCTGTATCCTCTACCCTAGGCCCCTTTCTACAAACAGAATCATGACTAAACAAATCAGAAATTACCCTAAACCAGTTAAATCCAAACCACCTAAACCCATTAACCTTTCCTTCACTAATATCCGGGGCATTCGTACTAACTTTCCTAGTGTAGAAGCGTTCCTGCATGAAAAGTCCCCTGACATCCTTGCGCTCTGCGAAACTAACCTCAACTCAGCTATTCCCTCCTCTGACCTCTTCATCCCTGGTTATCTTCCCCTTTTAAGGAAGGATTCTACTGTCCACGTGCATGGGCTGGGTGTCTATGTCAGCGAACACCTCCCCATAGCTAGGGTGACTTCACTCGAATCTACTGACCACCAATACATATGTCTCCGCCTGTCTCTCCTTAGTTCGGTTAGTTACCTATTCTTTCTTTACCGTTCTCCCTCCTCTCCTGACTGCTCCCTACTAGATAGCATTGCTGACGACATAGATAAGGCTATTTCCTATCACCCATTCACCCACATATTTGTATTTGGAGACCTCAATGCCCATCACTCTGAGTGGCTTGAAAATGCCGTTACTGATCCAGCGGGCATTCACGCCATGAACTTTGCTATTTCCCAATCCCTTACACAAGTGGTGGACTTCCCCACTTGCTTCCCAAGCACTCCCTCGGGTCATTCCTCACTGCTAGATATATGTTTCACCTCTGCGCCTGATGCCTGTCAAGTCTCGCAGCTTTGCCCTCTCGGCAACTCCGACCACGCTGTAATCTCTCTCAGTATTTCTTTCCAATCTCTCTCCCCCCAGGAGCCCCCTACCTATAGGACCTTCTACCTCTACCAAAAAGCTGACTGGGATGCCTTTCGCGATTTCCTTTGTGACGTCCCTAGGGGAAAAGTGTTCGACCTATCAGTTGATGACTGTGCCTCTGAGGTCTCGTCATGGGTGAAAGCTGGCATTGATGCCTTCATACCCACCAGGAAGTATTGCTTAAAACCTCATTCCTCTCCGTGGTTCTCTCCGGCCTGCTCAGCCGCCATTGCCCACAGGAACCATTACTTCCGTCTATTCCGGAGACAGTCAACTGATCACAATAGGCGCCTGTTCATATCTGCTCGCAATGAGTGCAAGAGAACCCTAAATGACGCCAAACAGTTGTTTGCTGAGAGAATGCGACAGTACATAGCTTACCGCAAGTTCGGCTCCAAGGACTATTGGAGGATTTGTAAACGAGTGCTCAACAATAGGAAATCCTCAATACCTCCTTTAATCCATGGATTTGAGGTTCTCACGTCATCTGCGGACAAAGCTGAGTGCTTTGCCCACAGATTCTCATCCAACTCCACATTCGACTCGTCCGGAGTACACCCACCCGACTTCCCAATTAGAACTGAGGCCAAACTGCACGACGTATATATTACCCCGACAGTAGTATCCAGAGTAATTTCAAAACTCGACCCCCATAAGGCGTGTGGAGACGATGGAATCCCGGTGATAGTCCTTAAGAGGTGTGCTCCTGAACTTTCCCCTGTCCTCTCTAAACTATTTAACTATTGCCTTTCTGCTTCCTGCTTTCCTGCATGCTGGAAGTTCTCTTCAGTCGTTCCTGTATTTAAGAATTGTGGTGAACCCTCGGGACCCTTCCAACTATCGCCCTATCAGTCTTCTACCGATATTCGGGAAAGTATTCGAGGCTATAATCAATGCTGAAATAGTTCATCATCTCACCGGCCACAAACTGTTTTCCGACAGGCAATATGGATTCCGCTTTGCCAGGTCCACGGCCGACCTGCTAACAACCGTAACGGAGTACAAGCTACAGGCCCTTGATGTGTCTGACGAGGCTCGCGCGGTTGCTCTGGACATCTCCAAGGCTTTCGACAGGGTTTGGCACTCTGGCCTCCTATGCTAACTACGCGGTTATGGTATTACCGGTCGCCTGCTTGACCTAATCCAATCTTTCTTAAATAACCGCAAAATGAAGGTCGTTCTGAATGGGCGTGCTTCTTCGTCCTACAGCACGAATGCTGGTGTCCCACAGGGCTCTATCCTGTGCCCGACGCTCTTCCTTATTTTCATCAACGACCTCGCAGAAGAGATCAAGTCCCAAGTAGGCATCTACGCAGATGACACTACAATATACTCCCGCACCAGTACGAAACCTATCGTGGCGGACAGACATAATCTCGCTGCTGACCTTGAACGGGATCTACACTCTGTGGTGAACTGGGGCAAGAAGTGGCTTGTCAACTTCAATTGATCTAAGACCAAGCTGTTGTCTGTCAACCATTACAGGCAACCTCTCCTGCCTCCCATAAGCATGGACCAAGCGATTCTCCCGGAGAGTAATACATTACGCCTCCTCGGACTTATCCTGTCCTCAGACCTCAAATGGAACCACTATATTGAATCCATAGCAAAATCTACTGCTAAGAAGGTTGGGTCACTATGTCTATCCAGGATATTTTTTCCACCTGAATCCATCCTGCATATATACAAGTCAACCATCCGTCCGTGCATGGAGTACTGCTGCCATTTATGGTCAGGTGCCCCTGCCGTTCTCCTCGGTGTTCTTGACAGGCTCCAAAGGAGAGTCTGTAATGTGATAGGTACTGATCTGGCGGTTCGACTGCAGCCACTTCCGCATCGTCGAAATGTGGCCTCTCTTTGTATGTTCTATAAATACTTTCATGGTTTCTGCTCAGACGAACTTAAGTCACTGATGCCTCCTCAACAGGTGTTTACTCGTGCAACCAGACTGGCAACTGGGTCCCACCCATTTACAGTCAAGTTAGCCAAATGCAGACGACAATTCTACTCCTGCGGCTTCTTCTCTCGCACTTCCCGCTTGTGGAAAACGTTCCCGTATTCTTGCTTTCCTGACGGCTACAACCTCCAGAAATTTAAATGCAAAGTCAATACTGATCTACTAACCACTAGACTCTAGCTCTCTCCCCACCCCCGTATATCCTTCCCTTTCTCTCCACCTATGTATCTGTCATCGCACCTGCTTTCTCAGCTTTCTATTGTTCCTTTTTAACTAGTTTGTACTCCTCACTCTTTTCTAATTAATCTTTTTACATTTATGTAGCCCCCTGCACATCAGTGGCATTTCCGCCTTGCTCGGGGTGAAATGATTAAAAAAAAAACAAAAATAAAACCTCATTATATTTGCTAGAGGTTCAAGGGTGAAGCCAGTATTTTATGTTTCTCCTTGCTGCTGTGATCTTTCATCTTCTTCACTCTCAGACTTCGTCATCCCAAGCAGGTCGTCGGTTAGGGCCTGTGAGTGACAGTCGATTAGGTCGTCCACATCTTCGCCAGTCATGTCTTGGGAGCCTTCTCCGTGAAGCAATCGTGCCAGTTTGACAGTTTTGCTAACCGCGGAGTGTTGAACTTTGTCAGGAGTGAAGCCCTTGTAATTGTAGACTACCTCGGGCCACAATTTCTTCCTGCTGAAGTTGATCGTCTCCGGCTCCATCTCCCGCAACGCCCTATGAATGTTCTGCAGGCATGAATCAGTTGTGTATCCACGCCAGTACTCTTTCAGATTGAGTTTTCCTCCTCAGTGTCGACGTTATAGATGAGGTTCTCCATCGTCGTCCTGGTATACAGTGTCTTAAAGGCACGAATGACTGCCTGGTTCATGGGCTAGATGGTTGATGTGGTGTTGGGGAACAGGAACTCAATCTGCAAACCATCGTACTGCAGATCGGTTGCATGGCCACCAGCACTATCCAGTAAAAGAAGGACGTTGAATGGAATGCTCTTCTCAGCCAGATACAGTTTGACCAGTGGAATGAAGCACTGCTGGAACCATTCGTTACACTTAGAAAATCATCATTCCGAGATGTGTGATCCATAACGTATAACCATAAAAGAATTCATATTTTTCTCATACTTCTTCAGCTTCCAATTTTGTTTGCATGTCTTCGATTCATTACTTCAACAACTGACCTTATAGCATTCTCTTTGCAATGGCGAATCCTCCGCCTTTATCAGTTGTAATCTTTGGAAAAATTGTTTTAAATGATGTTGATGTTCCTGAATATTTTTGCTTGCGATGAGAACATTATTGATATATGCGAAAGCAAAATTGAGTCATCTTAGTACTTCATCAATTTTACATTTTTTTAATCGTGGATTGGTTTCACTTTAATTTCCACAGCTGGTTGTACCTTAATTTCTCCATTTTTATCAATACAAAGAGAAGTTTCCATTACTCTTAACTGCTTACGTTTTTCATTCCTGTACGCCTTTTACAGCATCACTTCCAGTTATTCAATCATTTCGTGGATTTAACAGTCTTATTTCTTTTCTATCAACCACAAAGATTTCATTTTTCAAACGGTTTCTAAATAGGACCATTACGGCCTTACCCAGTTTTTTGTCATCTAATCGGTCGTGAAAAGAATGAATTATTTTCCTCTCTACAGTCTCTTTCCCCATGGCTTCAACGAAATTTACAGATCATGCAAGTAAAGTTGAAATGTAAATGTTAGCTCAAAGAAAAAAGATGGGCTTTAAAATTCTATTTTAGGACCTAGTGGTCACTCTAGTACTGCAATTAAATAAGTGTATATGTAAAGTTTATTAGAACAATTCCCATGAAAGTATTTTTCGAAAAGCACAGGGACGCAACGTTACGATGATGAGAAAGTGACTGAATCCAAGATGAGTGGTCAAGACTAATAACATTGCAGATTCTTTTCGGATTTTATCCAGAATCTCTAAACATATAGCAAAAGAACCAGATTATATGCGGCAAAAATAATCAAGGCATGGAAGCATGATAGACTTCTAGATATGTAAGATAGTTTCTGTCGAGACAAATTGTCTTGCGCGACACAGTGAATCAAATTTTCTATAGTTTTTAATGCCTTTGTATTATAAATGGATAGCCGATTTTTCCCCATCGCACACTGTCTATGCGTGATTGTACAAGTTGTAGGGGGTTAGGTGATGTTTGTCAAATTGGCCTGATACCAAACACAATCGAAGTCACTGCAATTTAAAATATCAGAAGTTTGAAAGAATGGTTGGAAGAATAAATGTGTTTTGTTTATACATTAAAGTAAAATGTTTATTAACAGAATAACAAAACTGTAAGAAGAAAAATGAAATGTTCACAGAGAAAATACATGTAGTTAATTGTTCAAAGAGAAATGTAAGTAGTTAAATGTTCCACAGAAATTCAGAGCACATAGTTGATAATACATGTACAAAGATTGAAAAGGTTGCTAATAAGGTCTATGTTATTTTCCTTTATATGGTCGGCAAGAGAGTGAAAAGGAAAGTCAAGCAATAAAGGAGATTGTACTCATCGAAGTCAGTATCTTGTTCTTGTTTTTTTTTTTTTTTTGACGGTGTGAGGGTGAAGACGAAGAAAAGAAAATTGGAAGGAGAGGAAAAACGAATGTGTGATGCGCCCTTACGTCCTGGTCGGCAAATTAAATTTTCTTTAGTTACATTGCGACGAGTTCCTTTAGATTACCGCTCCCATCTTAGACTGTATTTACTAGCCTTCCCACGCAGGCCGGATGTGACACATGGTCATTTTATAGTGGGAATTCCCGGCCATATAGCCGGGCCAAAAAATGTCTGTCTATTTTTCCCCAGTCGTGATTCTACCCTTCGGCGGAACGACGACTGGGTTATTGCTCTCTGCTCGGAAGCTTGATCGCTCAAAGAAACGTGGTTAAGTAGTGAATTTTAGTCACGTGGTTTGATCAAAACGCCATACTCATTTTTTAGGTGTTAAGAAAATTTGACAGGAGTCATAGATCAATTTGCTATTTCCTATCCAATCAGAATTCAGAATTTTACTTTTCACACAGACTTGTGAAATTTGGCTTGCTTTGGGTTTTTCGGTCGTTTTGATCCGATTTTGCGGGTGTGCAATTTTACTTTTTCGTTTGGGTTACTTGTTAAATGAAATAGGATTTGTATCCTATAAAGTCATTTAATGTAATTTTCTTTTGTCATGTATTTTTTTATATCAGCGTTTAGATCAAACACGGCAGGCCAGCCAGAACGTTCTCGATTTTACAAATGAAAACTTTCCACTTCCCGTATCACTCCCGAAGAGTACTCTAAGCTATGACGCACTCTTCATAAACGCCACTTATAATTTTACTGATTGTACAACGTTTTCCTTTTCCAAAAATAAAAACAATTTTCCCTTTCAATGTGAACACATATAAACTACACATACGGATGTAGTATATTAAACTACAGAGTATAGAGAGGCGCGTTGCAATGATGCCTTTCAGATGTGCATAAACGCCATAAGTTTCTGTCACGTGTGAAACGAAATTTCATGCCTTGGTTTTAGAGTTCATCCTTCTTATTCTCTTTCACTCCCAGCAGGGGATTTCGTCTTAGTGGCATTATCGCTTTGCATGGAGTGAGAGAAAAATTGTTGTCGACATTCATTGCTAATATCATGGAAATTCATTAAAAATCAGAATTAACAGAATTTTAAGAGGCGAAAAACACGTGCAGGCCCTATTATAGAGCTATTATAGAGCAAATACATTATAAATACTCGTGAAATTCATTGAAAGTAAAAAAGAAAAAACCTACTAGCGGTGATAAATAAACGCAAGCGTTACTAGACGCCCTTTGTATATATAATACAAAAAAACATTGCAAATTCTATAGAAACTCATAGGAAGTTAGAACGGAATAGCTAGAATTTTGTACTAATCCAATGTAAAGGGAGGTAATCTTGATATATTTATTTTTTTGTTCTAGAGCATTTACAACAAAAATATTAAACATCATATTTTTATGAGAATAATTTTATACTTCCAGCATTCTGAAAAGTAATACAATTTTTTAAATCATTTCATCCCAAGCAGGGCAAGACTGCCACTAGTGCGCAGGAGGTTACAGTGAGAGAAAAAAGTGGGAACAGGGTGTATTGAAGAAAGGAAAAAAAGATGAATAGGATTCAAGAGGATAGAAGATGACATTGCATTTAAATTTTTGGAGATTGTCTCTATCAGGGAATCAAATAAACAGGAGGGAGTTCCACATACGGAAAAGTGGGAGAAAACTGTTGAAGTAGAAGTGGTGGTTGTGTTTAACTATTTCACCGATAAGGGGATGGGACCTAGACGCCAATCTAGTGACACGCTTAAATTCACGTGGTCAGAGCACCGGAAAAAATGTTCGTCAAAGCAGTTGCATGAAAATATTTGTAGAAAATACAGTGGAAAGCCACATCACATCGGTGAGAAAGTGACTGAAGTCAAGATGCTAAGTTAAGACCGATTAAATTGCAGATTCTTCTTTGGGTTTTGTCGTGAACCTCAAGATAAATACCAGGAACATCCGACAGATATGACAATAGTATTCAATGTAATGACGAATGGTAGATTTATAAATGTGCAAGATGGATTTTGATAAGAAAAACATTCTGGTCCGGCACAGAGACCAAACCTTCCTAGCAGTAGATGCATCTATAGACCCGATATATTCGTTCCACCTCAGGTTGGTTAATAAATAATGCCAAGGATACACTTTTTCTTAGAAGAGTTTGATTATTTACACAAACAAATTGATGTTATTCTCTTCTATAAATAAATTTCCATTTATCTACTTATTGTTCAATCTTTTGATATTTTAAATTGTGGGGATTTCGGTTGTGTTTGGCACAAGGCTAATTTGATAACCATAATCGAGGCCCCTACAATACTCTGTTTATTTTTTTTTCTAAAGTTAAACACTATATATATATATATATATATATATATATATATATATATAATTATAATAAATAAACATATAATTAAACAGCATATATATATATATATATATATATATATATATATATATCCCAGTCTGAATAATCAGGAAATCTTGTTTGAAAAATATGTTTTCTAATAAATTTCTTGATTTCTCAAATACCAGTCCATTAAAAATAATGTTTCAACAAATAAATTAAAAATACGAGGGACATTTACATTAAAAATAACTTCATAGGCTTTTATTGCCATGTCATTTACAGGTAATAGTTTTCTCCAAGCTGATGGCAGATTTCTTTTTTATGACATGTGAATATTGTACTACTATTTAGTGGAAAATAATCTGGCCACTTTTGAATTAATCAAGGGAAGATCAAATGACTAACCAGTTGATTTTCACGGAAGCGAATTTAATTGAATAGAAATTTCTTTTATGATTTTTATTGCATATAAATTTAAGCTAATGCACAGTGCCTCATGCAAAGTTAGTTCAGCTTGTAGGTTTCAATTTATTTTTAAATTGGTATCGCTCCATGCAAGGCAGTAAAGTCTCAAAGAGACAATGGGTTACAGGGTGTGGATGAATTAGGAACACAAACATTAATACTGAGCAGGAAGAAAAAGAGTGACCAAAAGGGTAGTACACAGCGATTGACATTGCATTTAAATTTTTGCTGATTAAAGTTGGATGGAAACCATAGAGCTGGAAGTCTCCAAGTGTGGAATCCACTTTGCAGTTGAATAAAATGCATTTACGAAAATTTACATATCGCACATGTCGTGAGTCCAGATAAAAAATTACAATACTTGCTTTAGAACGATGACACCTGTTTCTAAAACTATGGTGCTGGATTGAAAAACTAAAATCTCGCGCTTGTCTTCACTGATTGGTCAATAAATCGAAGGCACGTGAGAACACATCGGAGAACATGTTTAGTCTGCCAAAAAATTAAAAGTATTTTTGATCCTATTTTTCTGTATAAAAAGAAGAATCTTAGCGAGAACTATTACTTTGGGGCTGAAAGTAGTCGCCATGTAACAGACAGAACCACAAACGCCCACTTAATTTCGTCATGCGGCACAAAGCTGAATCCAAGTGAGAAATTTACTTTTCAACTTTCCCTCACTCACTCACTTCAATTCCAATTTTCACTCACTCACTCACTCACTCACTCACTCACTCACTCACTCACTCACTCACTCACTCACTCTTAATCCTCAATTAGAATTCGAACGTTAACCAAGTGCCACAGAAATCCACGCAACTATAAACAGTTGATTTTTTTCAAGTTAAAAACTCAAAGGAACAAACATTCAACATTTTCTATACACACCTTTGAACTTACTTAAAGCAACCTTTTTCAACAAACTGTTCTGTACTCTCTCCACATATAATCTCATCTCCGCATTTTGAATATTTTGTAAATATAAATTTTTTTTCTGTTCTTTTGTTACCAAATACCAGGATTTTCTTCGTTCTTTATTTTTCCGTATTTTCGTTGTGAATTACCAAAGCTACAAAATTAAAATTTGAGGAATATAGGCTGTATTCCCCTAAACAAGCAAGAATTGCGAGAAACTGCGAGTATAGAATTTACGGTTACATAGCTTAACAGTAAATTGATCAGATCTCGACGCCATTCTAGTTCTGCGCTCAAACAAAAAAGTCTAGGTATCACAGGTCACCCAAATAATTACCATGAAAGTATTTATAGAAAAGGCACAGGGAGACAACATTACGTCGTTCGGAAAGTGACTGACACCCAGACTCCAGATGAAGATCCATAATATTGCTGATTTTTCTTTGGATTTTATTTAGGAGCTATAAGTAAATAGCACGGGCCTCCGGAGAATATTTCTCTCCCTCAGTTAACGACGGACTTGAGGTTGTTTTGAATATCGGCTGCCATTTTGACCTTGTAGGACTCGTCAGCCTTAATATCGGAATATCGGGGCTACCTTTGACAACAAAACACGCAACGCATCAAGATAATTTCCTGTAGAATATGAAAACTACAATAAGTTGCAAATAAGACTACTTTTACTAACAAATTTCGAGTTATTTCCTTTGTCAATAGCATTTTTTTGTTTTATTTTCAAAAGTAACAATGTATATTGTTGGTGTGTGATTCACGTGCAAAATGTTAAAATCTTTTAATATTTATAAAACATGATTGTATTAAGAGCATAATACTGTAGAGTAGGTAGCTCTACTAAATTGCTGAAAAAAGCATAATATGAATAAAAAAAGGCCGCTAATTTAACAAAAACTAACATTTTTCATAAAAATGTTTATATTATTATTAAAAGAAAAGATCAAAGTATTATTTAATCATTTAAACAAATTTCAATCCCTTCTAACACGTTCAAAACATTGGTAAGAAGACTTGTTTCGATATGAATTAACAGGTAACCAAACCATTACGAGAGTTTACAATGGAAAACGTAATTTTAGAAAACTCACTTTTTTTCCTGTGACAAACACGTTAAGTTTGAAATTTCTGCAGTAATAAAGTAATAATGGGATTTTAATGAAAATTTCAGTACTTATTCATAAATGAATGAAATTATTTTTAAATATTTAAAAAAAAATTATATAATTAAAAAAATATAACTTTTACATTTGCTTCCCACTCCACGTAAATTCATGAAACTTTAAGAAATTAAATCTTGTTGCGATAATTAGCTTTATTACTTAATTGCAGGACTCAATGGATTTGTAAATTATCTGTTTAATTTTTTTTTTTCTAATTTTGCGTTTATTTTCAAAAATATGTTCCCAATAATGGAAAATATAACTTAGTTTTCCAAGGCACTTTCAGTCTAAGGGAGAGTACTTTTACCAACAAATTTTAGAGTTATTTCCCTTGAGAAGCGCTATCTCTCTCTCTCTTAATTTAACTAAAATGAACATTTTTAATCAAAATGTTTATATTATTTTTAAAAGAAAAGATCAAAGCATTATTTAATTATTTAAAAAAAATTTAATCCTTCCTAACACGTTCTAAATATTTGTAAAAAGTTTTGTTTTAATTTTAGTTAACGGGTAACCAAACCTTTACGAGAATTAACAATGGAAAACTTTTTTTTGGTAAAAAAGCAGTGATATAATAATATATCACTGCTTTTTTTTCCCACATGACAAACAAATTAATTTGGAAATTTTTGTAGTAATCGAATAATAGTCAGATTTCAATGAGAAGTTCTGGACTTATTCACAAATGAATGAAATTACTTTATAAAGTATGATTTTTAAAAAAATTGTAAATATATAGTTTTTTTAAAAATATTTGTTATCCCCTCCACGTAAATTAATAAAATAAAATAAATTAATTAAAGTTTGTTGCGAGAATTAATTAGTTTTTATTATTTAATCGTAGGACTCAATGAAAAATGTAAATTATTTGCTATATTTTTGAAAACATTTTCGTTTATTTTAAAAATTCTGCCCTCAATAATGAAAAGCACCGTTATTGATTTTCCTATGCACTTTCACTCTAAGGGAGAGTACTTTTACCAACACATTTTAGAGTTATTTCCCTTGACAAGCGCTATTTGTTTTTTGTTTTTTTTTCCAAAAGTAACAATTTATATTATTGGTGTGTGGTTCACGTGCAAAATGATAAAATCTTTTGAATATTTACAAAACATGATTGTGTTAACAGCAGAATACTTTAGAGTAGGCACCTCTACTAAAAAAATAGCATAACATGAACAAAACAGGCCCCAAACTTAATAAAAACAAACTTTTTTTCATCAAAATGTTTAAATTATTATTAAAAGAAAAGATCAAAGTATTGTTTAATCATTCAAAAAAAATTTAATACCTTCTAACACATTCGATATATTGGTAAAAAGTCTTGTTCTGATTTTAGTTAACGGGTAACTAATCCATTACGACAGTTTAAAATGGAAAACGTAATATTAGATAACTCAGTTTTTTCCCGTGACAAACAAACATTAATTTTGAAATTTTTGCAATAATCAAATAATAGTGGGATATTTATGAAAATGTCAAAACTTATTCACAAAGAAATTAAATTTTTAAATCATTATTTTAAAAAAATATTGATAAAAATATATAATAATTTTTACATTTGTTACCTGCTTCACGTAAATTCATGAAATTTTAAGAAATTATATTTTGTTGCGATAATTGGTTTAATTAGTTAATCGCGGGACTCATTGGAGAATGGAAATCGTCTATCATTTTTTGAAAAATTCTGCTATTTTTCCGAAAAACTCTTCTCTATAATGAATATTAAAAAAAGGAATATAACTATGACATTGTTTAATTTGATAAGCTTTTAATTGCTTAATTAAATAATAGGACATTATAGTCTGAAAAAAAATTTCGATTAATAATGAAATTTCCAAATAACTGTTTTAATTTTTTTTTATTATAATAATTTATAAAATTTCAAAAATATTTTAAAAGTACTTCAAATTTTTGTTGGGGTTAGTTTAAAAACTTTTTAAGCGAATATTATATGTACTAATAAAAAATTAAAAAGTTCAATTTAAATCGTGGTGCCTTCTTATGTTAAAAACAATTAAATTTTTTGTTTTTTTGTATTTGAAGTTTTGTTTTCTGTATCGTAAGTTGTTTATGCTCTTGTGTTTTAGAGTTTCTTTTCCTTACAGAAAGAAATTTGAACAATTGTCACTTGTGATCGTCATACTCTTTGTCTTATTTTATCTCTTATCTGTCAACACATACGGTAGAAAGGTCAGAAAGTTGAACTCTGGGTTTAAGAAATAGTTTTATTCTAAATTCTATGCTATAAATAAGTAATACACGTGTAAAACAGATTAATTTAACATTAAATTTGCTATTTTTCCAAAAATCTTGTGTCACAGATGTATATTTCATTTTTTGCAAGATTTTTAAAACCATTTTACAAATGTGTCGATCGCTTAAAAATGTCCGAAAAATTAAAAATTAAAACTAAAATAAAAGTTTCAAGAAAACTTTTTTATTTCTAATTTAAAATTTAGATATAAAAAAAAGAGTGGAGGTACTTATTGTAGAGTGTTAAAAAATATAATTAATTTTTAAAAAAATGTAGATTTTTTAAAAAGAAAGCAAAAATAATATGACAATCACGAGGAATAAGTCACTCACTGAGTGTAGATACCTCCACTAAATCGCTGAAAAAACAGCATAGCGTGAAGAAAAAAGGACTCAAACTTACTAAAAACGAATTTTTTCCTTTCAAAAAGTTTATGCTATTATTAAGAGGAAAGACCAAATTATTTTTTAATTACTTATAAATTTATTTTAATTCTTTCTGACCTTTTGAAATTTTGGTAAAAAATCTTATTTTGATTTTCATTAGCGGGTAACCAAATCATTATGACAGTTTACAGTGGATAATGCAATATTAGGTAACTCATTTTTTGTTTCCGGTGAAAAACACATTAATTTGGAAGTTTTTGCTAAAATCAAATATTTGTCGGATTTTAATGAAACTTTTGGTGTTTATTCACAAATGAATGAAATTGTTTTAGAAATTATTATTTTCCAAAAATATTTGTAAAAAATTGTTTTACATCTGTTAACCCCCACTCCACGTAAAGTCATGAAATTTTAAGAAATTAAATTTTGTTGGGAAAATTGATATTATTAGTTAAACGCAGGACTCATTAAGGAATGTAAATCATCTATTATTTTTTGGAACATTTAATCTATATTTCCGAAAATCTTCTCATAATAGTAAAATAAAAAATGCAATAAAACTATGACATTATTTAAGTTGATAAACGTTTAATTGCTTTAATAAATATTATTAAGGACCTCACACTCTGAAGAATTTTTTTTTTTGGTTAACAATGAAATTAAAAAAAAAATTCATTTTTTTTAATTGCAATAAATTATCAAATTTAACAGATATTTTTTAAAATACTTCAAAGTTTTGTTGACATTAAGTTTTTAAGTTATTAAGTGAAGACTATATTTCAGTCAGTTAAGTGCCATACGTGATACACGCTTGGGCGATCATGTCTCCAAAGAGACATGACTGACTGGGCAGAAGATTATCCCGCAGTAGGTTGCCATTGCTTTCTGCGGTAGACTGGTTGCCGACCAAGGCTATAGAACCCAATTTGTCCAGCTATTTAACCCATAACTGGAAGGAAGAGACGGAGTAATACCTTTCCCAAGGGTATTTGCGCGTAAGTGAATGCAATGGATTGAACTGGAATTCGAACTCGGCTCACCCGGTTTCTCGGAACGAGAAACCGGGTGAGCCGAGTTCGAATTCGAGTGAGCCGAGTTCGAACCACTGGACGACAACGAACAAATTGAAAAGGTTAATACAAATCGTCTAGCTTTCGTATTTTTTTAGTATTTGAATTTTTTGTATGGCAATTTCTTATTTCATTGAAAGGTTATGTGTTTCACAGTTTCTTTCCCTTACAGGAAAAAATTGGAAGATTTTGTCAATTCTGGTCGCCATACACTTATCTTATATCACACCTATCTGGCACATGTCAAATCATCCGGAGAAAGGTAAGAAAGATTACAGTGTTTAAGAAATAGTTTATTCTAAATTCCATGCTATAAATAAGTAATACTTGTGTAAATCAGATTAATTTAACTTTAAATTTACTAATTTCCCGAAAATAACGTATCACAGATGTATATTTTATTTTTGCAAGATTTTTAAAATAGAATAAACTTTTTTTTTACAAAAGTGGCCGAGAAATTGAAAAGAAGTTTTAAAAAAATCTAAAAATTTTAGATTCAGATCAATATAATTTCTGTTTGAAATACACCAGAGTATTTTGCTTACTGTAAATAGTCAATTTAATCATTTCACTTTCAATTAAAGCTTAAATAAAAGTTTCAAGAAATAATATTTTTAAAAATTCAATTAAGGGATATTTTTCTTTTGTTAGGTATCAAAAACGAGTTGAAGTACATAAAGTACTGCTAAATGAAAGAACGCGCATTGTGTTGCAGTGGATATCGGCTCGGAACGAGAAATCAGAGAGACAATTCTACCCTATGTTTTAAAACATTTCTCAGAAATCAAGAAATTATCCAATTCAAACGATTTTCTTTACTTATACCTTTATAAACGAATTATATACTGAATAGGGTATTTTATTAGAAAAGCTCGTTGAAATATTATTTTGGAGTTTTTTTTTACCCCACTTTTCGATAACTCGTCTGTACTTTTAATTGGTGGGTCGCTTAGTGGGTAGGGATCTACGTCAGTTTTTTTTTCACATCTTCATAAATAAAAATTTGTAAAGATGTTATTTCAGTAAGAAATTTGTGCAACATCAACTAAATATACTGAAAAATTTTTATCCCAAATAATTCAATATGACTCAATAAATACTTCCTTTTGAGTATTGTTGATTGCATAATCTGATAAAATATATTATTTCCTTCAGAATGGACACCCTTAATAGTTAATGTTTATTTTACAAAAAAAAATTACTTATAACTTTTCAGTTTGATTTTGAATTTCACTGAGTTGAAGAATCGAAAAATGCTAAGTATAATATCATTTTCGAATATGAACATTTTAAAAATAATTTTTTGTAATTTTTTTCTTTTTAGCAACTGTTAGATTATTTTTCTATGTATTTACAAAAGGGAAATTATTCTGATTTGTCGCCTTTGGTCGTTCTATCAAGTTTCATAAATGTATATATATATGAAAAAAATTATAAACTGCTGTTTATATAAGATTATAATAGTCTTTTACCATCAAAAAAAAAAAATGACGGCATTACTTGGATATCAATAAATAATTAAGAAAGCGAATGCAATCAATTAACATTATCAATTCAATAATTCTTTTAACATTTATTAAAATATAATTGCACCAAATGTGGTATAAAATATACAAGAAAATATTAAAAAAATAAATAAAAGCAATGAATCAAAAGTATCATTTACTAAGAAAAATAGTTACTTCTAAATTATAAAAATAAACTAAAATTATTTATTCTCTTAAGTGTAATAAAAGGAATGAAAATGTTAGAAGAGATTAAAAATTTTTTAAAATAATTAAAAATTACTTTGATCTTCCCTCTTAATAATAATATAAACATTTTGAAGTTAAAAAGTTTGTTTTAAGTTTGGGACCTTTTTTATTCATACTATGCTGTTTCTGTGGTGCAGTGGATATCGGCTCGGAACGAGAAATCGGGGAGCCGAGTTCAAATTCCAGTTGAATTCATTGCATTCACTTACGCGCAAATACCCTTGGGAAAGGTATTAATCCGTCTATTCCCTCCAGTTATGGGTTAAATAACAGGACAGATTGGGTTCTATAGCCTTGGCTGGCAACCAATCTACCGCAGAAAGCAATGGCAACCTACTGCGGGATAATCTTCTGCCCAGTCAGTCATGTCTCGAAAGAGACATGATCGCCCAAGCGTGTTTCACGTATGGCACTTAACAGACAGATGCTGTTTTTTAGCGATTTTTTATGAAATTTGATAGAACGGCCAAAGGCGACAAATCAGAAGAATTTCCTTTTTGTAAATACATAGAAAAATAATCTTCTTCTTCTATGTGCCTTGTTCCTTCAGGACGTAGGCGATCATGGCCTTCCACATTTCCCTATCCCTGGTGGCTCTGAGCACGCCTTCTGCTGTTACACCATGCAATCCTTACTGCTAAAAATAAGCTAAAATTATTTATTCTCCCTAAGTTTAATAAAAGCGAATAGAATAAAAAACTATATTGTTTAGTTATTGATTATGTAAGACAACAGATAATTTGTTTTTTAAACATTAATACCAATCTCTTTATTGTTGCACTACAGGCGCTCCGTATTGTTTATTTTTTATTTTAAGTTTATTTTTTTATATTATTATACAGTTGTGTTTAATCGTTGGACCCACAGTCTACAGTGCATAACGAAAAGCTATTTCATTAGGTTTTAAGAAAAAAAATTAAATACTACGTTTATAAAATCCAGTTAATTAATTCTCAAATTTACTAAATGAGTTCGAAATATATCTCAAGCCAAAATATCTGATTTTTAAGAAAATTTAAAATTTGTTATTTATATTTTTGTCTATAATGGCGGTTCTATGTGCGGATGAATGAATGAGTGATGAGAAAACGTGCTAATGTTTAAAAATGCGTAAAAATGTTAATTTGATGCGGAAATTAATTTTTCTTTTGATACTGATTACCCTCAGATTATTATCTTTAAAATAAAACTAAAATTTAACATAAAAATAATAAGGCAATTAAATGTTGTGAAATGAGTTTTTTTTAGCAAGTGGTGGAACCTGGAAGAAAAGATGTTTAATTTTCTTTTTCATATTGTGCCACATTTAGATAAAAATGAAGTTTGAAACAAGAAGCCTATTAAGATAGATCATTGCTAAAAATGTTTGAAAAAGGTTATTTCTATCACCTATTCCCATAAAAAAGAAAAATAATAACTTCTGTTGATGTATGTAGGTTTTGGAAATGTACAAATTTCTTAATATTTACAGATCATGCAAGTAAAGTGACATTAGAATTTTTTTTATTAGTGTACTGATTCTCAATGTAGGTGCATAAATCCAGAAGTGGGCCTGGGAATTTTTAAAAATGGGGCCCATGTTGACCCAAGAAAAAAATGTGCTTTAAAATTCTATTTTAGGACCTAGTGGCTATTCTAGTACTGCGCTTAAATACGCCCGGTTTATGCTCCTTCCGCGTCTTTTTAACGTGAGCGGATGTTTATCCTTTGTTTACTGTTTATCCTTTGTTTCCGGTTTCTTTTCTAAAATTCATTTCATTCCCTTTGACTCCAAGTTGGGGTTTTCGCTTTGACGGCATTATCGCTTTGTTTGTTGAGGGAAAAATTGTTTTAGACATGCATTGCAAATATTAAGGAAATTCATTAAAAATAAGAATTAAAAGAATTTCAAGAGGCGAAGATCAAATGCAGGTGTTACTAGTGCTATGCATTTGTAGCGCAAATACATTATAAATACGAGAGAAATTCATTGAACGGGAAAAAGAAAGAAATTGCTATCAGTGATAAATAAATGCAAGCTTTGCTAGATACCTCTTTTAATTATGTATAACGCAAACATTGTGAATTCTATAGAAATTAATAGAATGTTAGAACGGAATTGCTAGACTTTTGTTCCCATCCAGTCTAAATACATATAAATATGAATTCACAAAGCTTTGTGTCACGTCACTGGATATAACCAATTTTATGCACCAGGTCATGTGTCCTTGAGGGAGATAAATTAAATATATATATAAATTCTTATTAGTAAATAATGTTTAATATTTTTGTGTAAATTCTCTAAAACAAAAAAGAAATAACGTAAATACTACCTCATCTTAGTAGTATAGACAAATACTGGATAGAAACGATTGGATTAAATCAAACATTCGTTTAGAAATACCGTAGTCCCGGAGCTTGAACAGAAGGCCAGCATACTAAATCCTGTCAAACGCTTTCGAGATATCTAGAGTAACAGTCCGAGCTTTGCCATTATTATCAAGATCCTGGTATACATATTCAGTGATAGCCGTTAGCACATCAGCGTTACACTTGGTGAAGAGGAAACCATAGTTCGTGAGAGGTGAGTTGCTTAACTACTTCAACATTGATTAGAGCCTCGAATACTTTACCGAAAAGCGGTAAGAGGCTAATAGGGCGATAGTTAGAGTTCAGGAGATTCACCAGAGTTCTTAAAAACAGGACCTACAGAGAAGAACTTCCAACAAGCAGGAAGCAGAAAGGCAAGAGTTTAGAGTTTGGAGAAGACTGGAGCCAACACAGGGGCACATTTCGTTAGGACGATGACTGGGATAATCAACTCCGCTTATTCTATGGGGGTCTAATTTAGAAATGATGTCCAAAATCAGAGACGGGGATATGCATATATCACACAGTTAAGTTTTTTCGTTCGTAATTCGGGTGTGGGTACTCCAAACGAGTCAAGTGGGGAGTTGGAAGAGAATTTGTGAGCAAAGAATTTAACCTTGTCTGCTATAGATATGAGGACTTCGAATTGATTGCATAGAAGAGAGATTGAGGGTTTGCTGTTGTTCAGCATACACTTGCATATCCGCCTGTAATCTCTAAAACCAAACTTGCGAGAAGCTATACGGTGTTTCACTCTATCAGCAAGGAATAACTTTGCATCATTTATAATACGCTTGCATTCATTACAACCAGAGACAAAAAGACTTCTAATGTAATCAGACGTGTTACTCCGGTACAACCGGAAGGAGTGATGCCCGTATGTAATAGCAGTCGATCATGCAGGTAAAAACCAAGGAGATGAAAGAAATTTAACTTAGAATTTTCTTGCTGGAATGAAAGCATTGATGCCGGCTTTCATTCAAGAGGAGATCTTAGAGGCGCAGACTTGAACAGGGAGACTACAAACTTTGTTCTAATGGACGCCATGAAAGAAGTCACGGAACTAATCCCAATCTACACGTTGATGACAGAAATATATTCTGTGGGTAGGAGTGTCCTGGATGTAGGGGGAGCCGAAAAGGGATATTTACAGACACCACTGCATGATCAAGAGGGAAGATCTGCAAAGCATGACATAACCAGGGATCGAAGTAAAGAAGATATCTAGGAGAGAAATGTGTCCTTCATGGTTACTGGAGAAACGCTTGGGGAATTCATCAACTTGCGTGAGAGACTGAGTAATGGAGGTGTTCATGGTTTGAATACCAACAAGATTGGTGACAGAGTGTTTAAGCCACTTGGCATGACAGACATTAAAGTCGCCGAACACAAATACCGAGTGAAAAGGCCTTGGATATATTGTCAGAAATATTATCGAGTACGCAAGTCACAAGAGAAAGGGAAGCGGTAGAAAGAGAGAGAAGAGATCGCTGGTTGAGTTGATTAGAGAAAGACAAAGACACACGTAATAATGGTCAGGAGATTCAGGAGAGATCTCCCGAGCCAAAAGGAGATGTTCGCGGACATGAACTCCCAAGCCATCAAGAAATCAGAGGAGTGGATTGTAGAGTTAAGGTTAGTTCATCGAGAAGTAGGATGTCTGGTAACTTTTGATGAGGAATGATTCCATACCGTAAAAGTTAGTACGAATATTAGGGATGTTAGAAATTTTAATGTAATGCAATATTTATCATATATATATATATATATATATATATATATATATGAAAACAATTTTATTCATAAATGTATAAACATTGATAAAATTGTTAAAATACATGAACCAACTATAAAGAAAACCCTTATGATTTTCCCATCTTATAAAGTTCGAATCAATTGGCAATTAACCGATGTTTTTCAAACAATTCCAAAAAACAATAGTGAAATAAACAATTTAAGCAGACTGTGTTATTTAGTCTTGAGTAGCAGCCAGTCTAGGATAATGAAAACTCTTAACAAGCCTAAAAAAGATTATCTTGCCATAGATTTACCCATTGCTGTTACTGCTGTAGTGCATGTGGTGCACCTACAACTCTAATTGGTTACAGGAGCTCAGAAGGGGATATTTTAATCAATTATTTTAAACAATATTAGATAATTGTTCACATTACTGGTCTTCATATTGCTGGTATAACTGGTCTTCATATTGCATTCATTTCTATGGTATAAGAAAACAAGCATTCCTGGATTCCTCGAACAGAGAGTGGGTTCAAGATATCTGTATACCACAAACCAACATTCACCGGACAATACCTCAACTTCAACAACCATCCATACAATGTAAAGAAAGTGATCGTCCGTTGCCTGCAACATCGAGCGAAAGTCATAAGCAGCGACCCCTCCACACACACACACACACACACACACACACACACACACACACACACACACACATATATATATATATATATATATATATCAAGCAATCGCTAACTCTTCAATAGATTTCGATGTATGAGGTTCTTTAGTTCTAGTTCTGTTTTTTTAGAACTTAACCCTCAATCTACCCACACAACTAGCGAAGGCTTTCAAAAGGACTGATAACAGGGAGAAGGTGCATTTCATTTATTTATGCAAATGAAGCAGTTTTATTCTCTCAACCTTCTGATAACTGTAAATTGTGGGAAGTTCGGTTATGTTTGACAAAAGGCCAATTTAATAAACATAAAGACTGTGGTGATACCGACCGAGCAAAAGCGAGGGACCGGTTGTTTGCTCTATAACGACCAGAAAGCAAATGAACCAAAGTTGTCTCTGCGCAGGTAGATTCGCGCAGATGTTCCGGTTGAAAAATAAAAATTAATCAAATATCAAATTTCCATTTCGCGAGCCTACTCGAATTTTGTTTACCAGCCAATGGGAAGCCCAGAATTAAATAAAAGTGTGAAATCCCAAAACGAGCTGTTTTGATCCAAAAAGCAGATATAAAAAGCCGATACAAAAAGCACCCAGCAGACAGATCAGGCAGAGACCACGGAGAAGAGTGTAATTAATATCCCCTTGACAAGTCGAGCGGTTACTATGCTTGCCTCTTTCCTTCTCCCCTGTCTCAAAAGTACTTACTGACCTAAGGAGCGACTACTTCAATGACATTCCTCATATACCTTCCACTCCTCACATTCTTAAGCACTAATTATCTTTTTCAGCGTTATTATTTGTCATGAACATTTTAACCTCCGTTGGATCTATATTCAAGTATTGATTTAATTAGAAAACATTAATTGATATGTATATATATAAAAGTTTATTTTCTACTCAAATTGCCTTTCTTGATTTTATAATCATTTTATGACTTATAGTGGGCTATGTACCACAAGGCCAAATTCCGTTAACCTGCAACAATATACAATTACCCTTCTCTTGAACGGACTCTACTAACAGAACAGAAAAGGAATAGATAAGATACCCACTAGAAGACGTCTCCACGAAATTTTCAAACATACCTCTTCTAGTTTTAAATTAAAAGTTGTACTTATCCTAAACTGGTTGCTTGAGATCTCAGTCTGCCATGCTATTTAACGGAGAAAGAGTGATACATGCACCTCTTTCCGAAGCAGTCTTCTGAAAATGGATGTAACCACCTTAGCTGTATTTCGAACACTAATAAAGGAAATTTAAATTACTGCGGATATCAGAAATAAGGTATCTTTACGGTATAAATCCTGCTTCCGAGATGATGTGAGATTTTCTATTTTGTTCAAAGCCGTGCAGATGTTATTGAGACAATTTAGAAATACATTTGTAAAATAACCGCGTACACTTCATTACAGATGTTCCTCTGGGATACTTAAGAGTTTCGGATTTTTCCAACATCAGACTCCTTTACTCAGTTGACCCTGCTGGTGGTGATCAAATACCAGCATGTGACCGTGCAACGAACCGTGTGAAAATATCAATTGCAGAATGCAAATGGCATTAAAAAGTTTTTGGAGCCTTTAAAACCAACAATCTTCATTTTCTTCAGTCAAATTCGTTCGCAGGCACCCAACCCCCATCAGAATAGGAAGACAAACACTGTATAAAAGTTTTTATTCAATATCCGAAAGAAATAGATAAGGATGTGATACATCGAGAAAATTAATTTTACGTCCTTCAGACTGTCATATATGATTTCAAATTTAAATAAGACTTCCTTTTGGCACTTTAAATTGTTTGTTCAATAGCCAGTTTAATGGGTGTCCGCCCTGTCGATGATGGAAAAACAATATAAAAAAATGACAGAAATTTAGTTTTGGAGGGGTCAAAATTAGCAACCCTTTGCCTCAGATAACGATGGACTTGAGGTCGTTTTGGACACTGACTGTAATTTTGGCCTTGTAGTACTGATCCGCATTATTACCGGGGCAGAGTAAATTGTGTTTCGGGAGATGTTTGAAACTGCCTTCGACAGTACAACGCATTAAATTCCAGTAGAAGCTGAAAACTACAATAAGTTTTAAATAAGAATTTAAAATACACGGAGAACAGAAATATTCTTAAAAATGTTAGAAAAATTCTTGAATTAGTGTTGTGGGCACTGAGATGTGGTATAATATTTAGTAAGCTTTTCTCACTAGATCAATTCCAACAGGTCTGTGAGAGAATCTTCACTCGATGTTTTCTACTTTAATAAACAGACGATATATTAATTATTTATTTCCTTTCCTTAAGCGGTTTCTGCTTAAGGGAGATTACTTTTACTAACAAATCTAGAGTTACTTCCCTTTACAGTAGTTATACTTTCTGTTTTTATTCTCAAATATATTGGTGTGTGATTAACGAGTAGAATTTTAAAATTTATTGAATACTTACAAAACTTGATTGTGTTAAGAGCATTATACTATAGAGTGCTAAAACCTGTCATTAATTTTTGGAAAAAAATGTAGTGATTTTTTAAAAAAAAGTAAACAAAACATAGAAAATGGATGCTCGTTTTCGAAATGAAAGCAAAAAATTGCTACTTGTTCCAAAATCAAGGAATTGTCTGATTCATACGAAGTAAGTTTCGCTCCACTTTCCATATAGCGTCTGTATTTTTTAAATTTAATTAGGCCTTCGTCAATTTTTTTTTCATGACTATATAAAGAAAATTCTTTGAATATGTTATTTTGGTAAAAAAAGTAAGGCAGTATCAACTGAACATACTGAAAATTCGTGCCAAATCTTATAGAAATAATTCAATAAAACTGTAGTGGGATAAGAAATTAAAAAGAATTAAAATCAACCTTCTTCACTTTTATAAAAATTTACAATGACGTGTGAAATCCTGGATTTTCCCAAGTAGAAAAAGTATTGACCATGTGCTTAAAGTCGAAACCGAATTTCGCAAATCGGTGTTAAATTGATATTTGACCATTGGGAGAAACTTGCAAGACTTAAGGACTTCGCGAGTCAGTGCTAAATTCAAAAGGACTTTTAATGAAAATATTGGAAAAATATTTTTTTACATCTGTTACTCTCCCTCCACGTAAAGTCATGAAATTTTAAGAAATTAAATTTTGTTGCAAACTTGGTTTTATTAGTTAAACGCAGGACTCATTGGGGGAATG
Organism: Ascarosepion bandense; assembly: GCA_037127315.1. NCBI lineage: Eukaryota > Metazoa > Mollusca > Cephalopoda > Sepiida > Sepiidae > Ascarosepion > Ascarosepion bandense. The sequence continues at coordinate 3,654,330 of JBBBDQ010000414.1, forward strand.
TAAATCATCTATTATTTATTTGAAACATTTTGCCCGAATAGTAAAATAAAAAAACGCAAAATAACTATGACATCGTTTATTTTGATAAGCTTTTAATTCTTTTAATAAATAATATAATTAAGGTTAAGCATTATAGTCTAAAGAAAAAAAATTGATTAATAATGAAATTTCAAAAGAATTGTTTTCATTTTTCTTAAATTATAATAATTTTTTAAAGTTTCAAAATATTTTTAAAATATTTCAATGATTTGTTGGCGTTAGTTTATAAACTTATTAAATGATTTACTAATCGAAAATTTAAAAGTTTAATACAACTCGTCGTGCCTTCGTATTCTTAAAATAATTTTTAATATTTTTTTGTGCATTTGAAGTTTCTTCTGCGAGCTGTCAACACATGTCAAATACGGCGGACAGCTCAAAATGTTCAACTTTGTGATTAAAAAATAGTTTTATTTAAAAGTTTCATGCTATAAATAAGTAATACTTGTGTAAATTAGATTAATTTAACAGTAAATTTGCTAATTTTCTAAAAACAATGGGTCACAGATGTATATATCTGTGACACATTGTTTTTTTTATTTTTATAAGAATTTTAAAACAGAGAATTAAATTTTGTTCACAAATCTGTGGATCTGTCAAAAATGGCTGAAAAATCGAAAGATTAAAAAATCTCAAAATTTTAGATTCCATTCGATATAATTTCTATTTGAAATCTACCAGGGTATTTTGTTAACTGGAAATAGTAAATTTAATTATTTAACTTTTAATTAAAACTAAAATAAAAGTTTCAAGAAAACGTTTTTATTTTTAAAAATTAAATTTAAAAGTTAGTTATCGAAAATGAGTGAAGGTACTTAGTTTGAAGAATCGAAAAACGCTAAGTATAATGTCATTTTCAAGTGTGAACTTTTGTAAAATAATTTTATTTTAATTTTTCTTTTAGTAACTGTGAGATTATTTTTCATATGGTTTCCGCTTCACCAGGTCTACAGCTGATATGCTAACGACCATCACCGAGTACATATACCAGGCACTCGACAGGAATGGCGAAGCCCGAACCGTTGCATTGGATATATCTAAGGCGTTCGACAGAGTTTGGCATGCTGGCCTTCTATGTAAACTGCGGAGCTATGGTATAACTGGACATTTGTTTGAACTAATCCAGTCATTCCTCTCTAACCGCACAATGAAGGTGGTATTAAACGGACATGCCTCCCAGAACTACCATACAAACGCAGGTGTCCCCCAAGGCTCCATCTTAGGTCCTACACTTTTTCTCCTGATTTCCATAAGAGCCCAAATAGGTTTGTACGCCGATGACACCACAGTTTACTCTCGCCTCGACCAAAAATCTGGTGTAGGCGCCAAAGCTAACTTCGCAGCCGAGATTGAAAAAGACCTCCAATCCATAGTGGATTGGGGCAAGAAATGGCTAGTGAATTTTAATGCTTCTAAAACGAAGCTACTCTCAATTAACCATCATCGACAATCTCACCTACCTCCCATTAGCATGGACCAGGCTTGCCTCCCAGAGAGTAAAACACTATGCCTCATTGGTCTCACACTTTCAGCGGACCTCAAATGGAATGACTATATCGAATCCATTGCTAAATCCGCTGCTATGAAAGTCGGTTCTCTGTGTAGGGCCCGGAAGATTTTTCCGTCTAAATCTATCCTGCACATATATAAATCTACCATCCGCCCGTGCATTGAATATTGCTGCCATATCTGGTCGGTTGCCACTGCTATTCTCCTAGGGCTTTCTCGATAAGGTTCAGAGGAGGGTCTGTAATGTGATAGATACCGACTTGGCAGACCGCTTGCAGTCTCTCTCCCACAGGCGCGACGTGGCTTCCCTGTGTCTCTTCTATAAATACTTTCACGGCTTCTGCTCCGATGAACTTAGATCACTGGTGCCCCCTAGATACGAATTTGCACGAGATACTAGATTAGCAACTAGATCCCACCCTTTTACAGTGAAACCGATAAAATGCAACCGTAACTTCTACTCCAACAGTTTCTTTCCTCGCACTTCCCGACTGTGGAATTCCCTTCCACACGATTGCTTCCCCGACGGCTACAATCTCCAGAAGTTTAAATGTAAGGTCAATAGACACCTCCTAACACACTAACCTGCTCCCATTCTATCAAACACTCTTCCCATCTGCCCAACCCTCATCCTCGGTATCCTTACTCATCTGTCACCTTCCTCCTGACATTCCCTATGTCTAACCACTCCTTCTCTTTACCTTCCCCTATGTAGCCCCATGCGCAATAGTGGCAGTGGAATGCCTTGCTTGGGGTGCTTGGGGTGAAATGATAAAAAAAAAAGTACAAAAGGGAAACAATTCTGATTTGTCGCCTTGGCCATTCTAGTAAGTTTTATAAAAGCACATAGAAGAAAGAACTGTATTCATAAACTAACTGTTTATATAAGATTATAATAATTTTACCGTCAAAATGAAAATAACGACATCACTTGGATGTCAATTAAGAAAGTGAAATACAATCAATTAATATTATCAATTCAATAACTTTGCCAACTTTGCCCATTTTTTCTTCGTAGCGTTTCCGTTATTTTAATGCATTTCTCTTAAATCCAGGATTACTTTTACGTTTGAAAATGCTTTCTGAAAAATAAAAATTAGAATAATATAAGGCCTACTGTCTTGCAGAATTGGAAATCGGAGCCAAGCGCCACACAATAAATGAACGTAGTTTGCATTGGTAATATTGTATTTTTGTAAATCATTTCACCCCCAAGCAACGCAATAAAGCAACTAATGTACAAGGATGTAATAAGAAAAACAAAACATATTATTAAGGAGAGAGAAAAATAAAAGAAGAGGAAATACTGAAAGGCAGTAGGCAACGATTGTCATTGCATTTAAATCTTTGAAAACCAAAGTTGACTGCAAAGTAAGAAACTGGAAGAGAGTGATACAGGCGAGAAGTGAGAGAAAAACGGTTAGCAACGAACTTACGATTACATCTAACAAATTCACCTGGAAAATGATGATACTTTTTGGTCATTCTAGTACTGTACTTAAATACATAAAGTCTATGTACCATAGAGGAAAGTTCATTAGAACAATTATAATGAAATAAATTTTTAGAAAAATAACAGGGAAGCGACATTACGGCGATGGGAAAGTGACTAAAGCCACGATGCCAGGTCAGGACCAATAACATTGAAGATTCATTTTTGAATTTTACGAAGAATCTCTAAATATATAGTAGGAGAACCAGACCACATGTGACAGCAATATGTAAGGCATGAACAATTTATAGACTTCTAAATATGCAAGATAGATTCCGTCAAGATAAATTGTCTAACACGGCACAGTGAACCAACTTTTGTATAATTTCTAATTAATTTATATTACAAAAGAACAACCAATTCTCGTAACGTCGCACACTGCGTGTGATTGCACATATCATTATTTAATGTAAGTTTCTTTTGCCATGGATTATTTTATATCAGCGTTTCGATTTGTTCATTATCAAACACTGCAGGCCTGCCAGAACTTCTCGATTTTACAATTGAAAACTTTCCACTTCTGAACCTAGCGAACCATACCCCATCAGGTATGGCACCGTCTCCATAAACGCCACTTATAATTTTGCTGACTGTGCAACGTTTTCCTTTTCCGGAAATAAAGACAATTTCCCCTTTCTTTCAATGTGAACACATATAAAACACTCATACGATTGTAGTGTATTAAAGTACAGAGTATAGAAAGACGCGTTGAAATGACGCCTTTCAGAATATGTATACACGCTATAAGCTTCAGTCACGTGTGAAACGAAATTATGTGCTCAAACACCACCAATAGAAAAACGCTATAGTTTGTTCCAGTCTTAGAAAAAATTGCAGCAATGTTTTCGTTTCGCCTTTCGCCCAGTTCACACTCTTTTTTTCGTCTTTTGAACCTAAGTGGATGTTTAGCCTTGTACTGGATTTCCGGTTCCTTCTCTTAAATTCTTCTCATTCTCTTTTACCCGCCAGTAGGGGTTTTTGTCTTAGTAGCATTATTGATTTACCTGAGAGTGACGAAAAAAAAAAACCGTTGTGGGAGACACCCATTGCAAATATTATGGAAATTCATTAAAAATCAGAATTAACAGAATTTCAAGAAGGGAAGATCAAATGCAGGCCTTACTATAGGGGTGCTATATTTATAGAGCAAATACATTATAAATATTCGAGAAATTCAATGAAAGTCAAAAAGAAAGGAATTGCTAGGAGTGATAAAGCGTTAATAGGTCTATTGTATCTATAATGAAAATACATTGCAAATTCTGTAGAAATTAACTGAAAGTTAAAACGGAGTTGCTAGACTTTTGTACCAATCCAATGTCTCGCTTAGCCTCATCGTTCCCAGTGGAGCATAGTCCATCGATCACCCCTCGCCATCACACTCTGTTCTGAGCTGGTGCATTGTCGTTGATGCTTTTATAACGTCTTTTTTTACAGGGAGAGGTGCAAACCTTTTTATCCTCCTGGTGATGTGTCCCACAACCAGACTGGTTTTGAATTGAGTTTTTCCTTCTCCTAGACCTGTTGCAACTTAAGGCTATAGAACCCAATCTGCCTGCTATTTATCCATAGCTGGGGCGGAGGTGAGAAGATATGGATTCACACTTTCCAACGGTATTAGCATATAAGAGAAACTCGACTGGAATTACTTGGCTCCTTGATTCCTCAGTCCGAGCCGCTATCCGTTACTCCACCAATCCAGTGTAAAGGGAAGTAATCTTCACATTTTTAATATTATATTTTGAAAACTAAAAAAATTTATATTAAAATATATGGCATAGCTAATAAAAGACAACCAAAATATTTATACTATCAAATTGATTTAATTATGACAATTTTACTAACGTCATTTGGCAAATGTGCCCGCAAAAACAACAAAAGCAAAAACGGAGTGTCAAAAAGATATCACCTTTAACTATGACTACGCCATGTTTATCGTTTTCAAAAGCAATGATTAGAATTGTAACAAAACCTAAACATATGATGAAAGTGAATTTATAGATTTTTTTCTAGAGAATTTACGACCAAAATATTAAACATTATTTATTAGATTGTTTAATTATAAGAATAATTTGATATTTGCAGCATTCTAAAAGTTAACACGATTGTATTAAGACTGGATGCAATGCAATATTTAACATTTACCAATTTAAAAAGGAATAAAAATAAATCTTTATGCATAAATGTAAATCTTTATGGATAAACATTTACTACATTATTGAAAATATTTGAAAAAACTATTACTAGTCGTAGCTGACCACATATAGAAGGAAACGAGAGATCAATTTCCCCTGTGGGATGAAGTTGAAATAATAGATAGAGAACAACACTGGAAAATACGAAAGCTTATACGAATCAGCAGATAACTGGGCAACAAAAATCCCTTAAGCCGGCCAGACATAGAAATGAATACAATATCGGAAACAGTAATACGGAGTGCAAAAGAAAACCAATTACAAACATTAATATTCTAATATGAGCACTTGTAGAAAATGATTATTGAGACATTAGGTTTCGTACACTAAAACTGGGTCAGGTTTCCTCAATGACTGTTTTTCCGGGAACCATAGCCCATGTTTACCCACCATTTTCTGACATACACAAATCCCTCAATCAAAGAAAATACTGTGCAGCGCTGTAGAACAAAAGAAAGAAACTTGATCCGAACTAATTACCATTGCTAATCTATCTATCTATCTATCTATCTATCTATCTATCTATCTATCTATCTATCTATCTATCTAAACTGGGTATAGTTTCTTTGGCTGCCTGATGTAAACGGAAAAATCATTTCATGTATAGACATTAAATCTGATATAGATGGTTATTAGAGCTTGGAAAAGTTTAATATAATAAAAATTATTGTTCGTCATGTGAGAAAGGAGATGTTTGTTTCTTTTCTTTCATATCTCTTGATCTTCATTAGTAAAAGTTACAGTTTATAAGACTACAATTTCTCTTTTATTATCAATCCTTAGACAAGGAAACTAAAGTAAAATTATGGATATATCTATACGTCATAATACTGTTGGGATACAGAAGGCGCTTATTTCGCTTTGATAGAGGCTAATCACGTGGATCACATGACGGACGTTTCGTGATTACACACCATACATTGACCCAAACGGTAGTGATTTCTCAGTTCATGGATAGTAATCAATCGAGAATATTGCTTTATTCTAGCCCAGGCTGAGACTAAATCCCAGCAGCTTATAAGTATATGGTGCCGCTTTCCTTTGGGACGCAGATGAATCCAATCCGATCAAATAGGGAGTGCTAAAAATGGCTTCTTTCGGTAAGAAGTATCCTCAAGACCTTTCTTTTTGTTTTCCTATTATATTTTGCTTTGCGGTACATATATTTGATATATATATATAACCACCCCACGTAAAACATTTGTATACATGTATATGTATAGTTTTGTGTATGTCGTAGAACATAAAAGTCTCTCTGATAACAACGCATGTTTATTATCTTTCCTTTCAGTCATTTCGTTCCTTCCCGTCCGTGAATATCGGCGTTGTTATATCACGGATATAACAATGTATATAACGGCAGAAAAGTAAATGAAAGTAAATTTTTCTTTTAATCCTTTACGTTACAATACTAAAAATCTTGGCTCTTTTCACTTCCCAAAATTTGACTTAATATCAGAGTTTATAGTGGCGACAGTCTGTTTCACGCTGGAACGCAATCTTTAGGCCTTGGTGTTGACTCCACTGCCCGCTATATATATATATATATATATATATATATATATATATGTGTGTGTGTGTGTGTGTGTGTGTGTGTGTGTGTGTGTGTGTGTGTGTGTGATAGGCTGTTGTATATATATATATATATATATATATATATATATATATATATATATATATATCCGAGTGAATACAGAACTAAGAAAGAATTCTTAAAACGTCCAAAAACATTCTTACACACTTTTATTTTTCTGATGAGACATTGAAGTTTCAATGTCGAAACAAACGTACCTTTGTCGTGGATATATATAGAAAAATTATGTACATGTTCTAAAATATAATTTAATATATATATATATATATATATATATATATATATATATATATAATTTTTTAATATTAAAATAAAATTTTTAATATTAATTAGGATCGGGTTTTTGGAATTTACCTTCCTGCTTTTTCCGCTTGGATTAAAGTATCTGAATTAAAATATATATATATATATATATGCTTGTTGGCATGTTTGCGTGTGTATGCGCATAAGGCATGTCTAAAAATAATCAACACGCCACTCGCAGAGAAAAGTCATTCACTACACGTTATCTAGCTAAGAATGTAAAAAAAAAATGTGTGCTTCAGTTAAGGGACTAAAATGTAATTTGAAAGTCTCACAAAAGTCTAATGTAATAACTACACCAGGAGGTGACCAACGTTGTCACATCTGCTCAAGAGAATTAATGACTATAGTAAGGACTAAAAAGCCACATACGCCCTGTGCATATTTCAGAATAGAACAAGAGATGGCAATTCTCAAAATCGAATTACAGCAAACACACACACACACACACACACACACACACACACACATATATATATATATATAGATAGATATAGATATATATATATATATGCAAAAGTAGGTGTACAGTATAAAATATCAAAAGGTGCGTACAAAATCTATTGTATTGATTATGAAAACCTACCAATAATCAACATATCAATAATCAAAATTTCAATAATAACATATCAACAATCATTATACCAATCCCATGAATATTCAAACTGTTTTCCACCATCATTCACACACTCCTATTTATTTGCAAAGCATTTATTATTATTATTTATAAAAAATAGAAATTAGAATAATATGCCGTTCTGACCTTGTCAGCCTGATCAGCCTTACTATTGAGGCAAGAGCAAATGGTTGTGCCTTTAGGGTGGATGCCAAGTTGAGAGCTGATGGCATCTGGAAGGTCGTTAATGAAAATTAAAAACAGCGTAGGGCCAAGGATGAAGCCATAGGAGACACCCACGTTAGTACATAGTGATTAAGAGGAGTGGCCGTTCAAGATAATTTTCATTTCATGATTTGATATGAAAGACTGGATCAGCTCAGAAAATGTGTCCGGAAACAATAACTTTTCAGCTCGCGTAGAAGACTTGTATACTAGACCCTGTCAAAGGGTTTCGAGATGTCCAATACTACAGCCCGTTCCTCACTGTTTTTTTTCTAGAACTTGATAGACTCTTTCCGTAATTATCGTCAGCACATCAGCAATTAACCTGGAGAAAAGAAATTCATATTGCTTGTCTGAAAAAGGGCTCTGCGATGAGAAATGATGTACCAATTGAGTATTGATTAGAACCTCAAAACTTTTGTCAAAAATATATAGAGTTTAATAGGCCGGTAGTTAGAAGAGTCGGACTGCACACCAGGGTTTTTAAAAACTTGAACAAGTGATGACTTCCAGCAGGCAGGAAAGCAACAGTCATCTCATTTAATATACAATTTAGAGAGAATGAGAGAATGACTATTACAGGGATACCATCGGATCCTCATGAACTGTGGGGATCTAGGTTAGAGATTCTAGCAGAAACCATGGACGGGGTTATATGCATATCAATCAACAGAGACTCAGTTCTAAGTGGATAGTTATACAGGGATACTCCTGATGGTTCAAGTGGAGAATTTATGGGCAAATTAGTTCTGTCAGTAGAGGATGTTAACAATTCAAAATAATAGAGGAGGTGGGGAATAGAGACTTTGCCCTTATTTAATACCTTATTATAGAGCCTCTAATAATCACGAGAGCAAAGGTTGTTAGAGGCTATGCAATACCTCATTATCTTTGCAAAGAAGGACTTTACTTCTTTGAGAACTCGCTTACATTTATTATGAACAGCAACGAATAGGCACCTGTTATGGCGGGAATTGTCACATTGGTATAGCCGAAAATAGTGATTTCTGCGTGGTATAGCGGCTGAGCATGCTGGTGTGAACCATGGAGAAGGTTGAGATTTCACCTAGTATTTTCGAGAAGAGATAAAAGCGTCCGTAGTGGCTTTGATCTAAGAAGAAACCTCAGTGGTGTAATTCTCAATTGGAAGGTTGAAGATGTAAGTCCATGAGGCGTCACTAAGAAAATCACTGAATGAGTCCCAATCAACATGCTGGAAACAGAAAGAGGTATCATAGATAGGGGTTCCTGTTTAGTAGATTATTGGAACGAAGCATCAATAGCTACCACATAGTAGTTAGAGTCATCAAGAGGGCAATTTTGAGAAGCTTGGCAAGAGCAAGAGGAGGTAGGAAATAAATCAATTACAGAAGCCTGTTGTTCGGTTTTGTTATGGAAACGAGTAAGAAAGTCCGCGATTTGAGTAAGGGATTGGGCAGTGGAAGCAATTTAATGTCTAAATACTAGCAACACCAGTACCTTTAGAATTTTTCAGGGACGCGTCAATGAGGAACATTAAAGACACCGAAGACAAAGAGGTTTATAGATGAACGGAGAGAAAATACCTTATCAGTACTGTCAGCTTCTATACCTGATATACTGCAGTCCTGAGAAGACGGGCAAGTGATAAAAAAAAAAAGAGGTAGCTAACAGAGTTTAGTAACGAAAGACAGAAACAGATGAAGGAGTAGTCAGGAGCCTCGAAAGAAAATCCCTTAATCATTGGAAGATTATCCCGGATGTAAACACGAAGGCCAAGCATGTGAATACTGGAATCTTTTTGGCAAAGGAGAAGATAGACTGAAACCGGCCTTCAGTTCATCTTTAGTGTTACTAGGAGTTTTGATAGTCTCTCGCTCAACTGTACCCCACACATAATAACCAAGGGGTTGCTATCTTTGTTTAGGTGGCCAGATGTAAGGAGTGATGTGGTCACAGAAATTGTCTGTCAGACATGACTGGGTTCTGTCGCTTGTGTGACATGTTGCAGAGTCCTGTTGCCAGTAATAGGGTCTTCTAGTAGTCACTCTCTTGACCCATTGTAGTACTACATCATCAAGGCACTTGATGTGGGCCTCCGTGTTGAGTCTCTCCTTATGAGAAGATGAATGGTGGCATAACGTCATCATAACTAGTGATCTCTCTAAATGCTTTCGTAATCACCATTAGACTTATCCAACTTCTTCCGAATTCTGTGCAATGTCTTCAGATTGACACCCAAAACTCTAAAATCTTCGTATTGAAGCTTTCGGTGCGAATGACAAGCAGTACAGCATGGCGTTTCCAAATTTCTAGCAAAGTGAATTGCGTCATGGTACTCTTTTAATCACTGGCTTGGCCCAACTGACTCTACTATGCTATACTGTGCTGTATGTGCAAGGTATACCACACACACACACACACACACACACACACACACACACACACACATATATATATATATATATATATATATATATATATATATATATATAAAACGAGGAGAAGTTCCAGAGTTTTCAGTTAATGAGTCCCTCCGGGGCGAAATGAATCCATTAATGAATAAAATCTTTGTTCAATTCTATATTATTTTGTTTGGTTATTTTCACGTTAAAACATAAAACATTTGAAAATGCTGTAAAGCATAAATTCACTTTAGACGATTCTTTATTTTTCTTTTCTTTATTCCCTTTTTAGCCCCCACCCTTCGAAAGACATTCAATATTTTTGCAATATTCTCCCGTTTGTAACTACTTGTGCGTATTATTTTACATCTTAATATCATTAAATCAAAAATAAACATTGAAGTTTAATCCCTAAGAGTAACAATGTTAAAATGGAATTTATATTTTTACCTTCTCCTTTATTCTGTTGTTTCTTTGTTGTATTTTTTCTGTTGTTTCCATATTTTTGATTTACCTGCTTTCTTTTCTTCCTATCAATGCACTGTGATAGGCTGTTTAGCTGCTGGGTTAATTGTGCTTTCTTCAAAAAGAAAGAAAAGTAAAACAAAAGGATTTCCCCAAAGATAAGCACTGCTCTCATGTCATGGGTGGAAGGAAACGCTATCAATTGAAAACTACGTTTTATTTTGTGATACATAGAAACGATTCTTCTGAAACAGAAATTTGGTTCCATGAAGTGATACCGAATTTTAATACAACCCAGAATTATAAAAAAAAAGGAAAAAAGAGAAGAATGTGAAAATGAAAGTGAAAGTAGGAGAAAGTTTGAAAGTCTGAAGAAATGCTAAGAGGACTGACAAATTGTAAGTAAAAAGAGGATAAACATTGCGGGAAAGGAGCAGCAAAAATAAACGAACACATAGAAATATTACACTGCTATGCTTTACCGTGAAAAGAAAAGAAAGTAAAGAACTCGTTTGCATCGATGATTGTGCAGATGTTTGCAATCCAAGGGTTTAATTATTGCACAAGGTAGAATAATAAAACACTGATTATGGCAGCCAAAGATTGCAGCAGCTCTGACTGGAGGACAAAAATGGATTTACAAATATGATGACAAATGTATTACTGTACGGAATGCACTTGTGGAAAGGCACGGCATCAAAATTACTTGTAACCTAGACAAGTATATTAGAGCGAACGTTATTAAAACTAAGATAAAGTTAACATAACCGAATAATAAATGTTAGCTATGAGAAAACAGAGATAAAACATATAATCGCATAATAAACGTATACCGCAAAAGTAGTTAAAAATGTGTACTGTTACAGACATGTCTGGGTAGGAAATGTGCAAGTCAGCATCTACATTAAAGAATAGAAGGGATGCATTCTTTAAAACAATCAGATTAATTCAAGCAAATCACACAATCTAAGTCAGGAGACTAAATCTGGTGATCGTAAAAAAACAGCTGTAAATTTTTGGATGATGCTGTTATCGCATATCACATAGCAATAGTGAGAGAAAATGAAAAGCAAGAAAATTAGTCTTTGCCAGTGTTAGAAGAAAGTGACGGTTATTTCAATATTTAATAAAGCACTTGGAGCATCTATGAAGGTCCTTTGCAAAGTGGTCGGGCGTGTTAAAATTCCAAGTAAGAATTGAAACAATTCAAACGACAACCCGAGGATAAACATCTAGGAGACAGTGGGAAGTTGAGGACTATTAACGATATTTGCTATTTTCAGATTTGATAGGAGACAAAACTCACTGACTACATACACTGTAAAAAAATGCTATCAGCACAATTCAATGGCTGTTCTAAAAAATGGATAAAATGTTCTGGTAGTTTGAAATCTAGATCGGCTACTTTATTTAGACGAGAAGAACTGACAAATCTTAGAGACAACGAATCACTGAATTCAAATGAAAAAGTGGAAAAATACTAGGATCTCATCTGAAAGCTATGAAAAATGGAGTCGGCGAAAGATTTAGGCGTATAATAGCCAGTGCAGTTAAACATTTGCCCAATAACGATAGCCATCAGATATCTAGGGCAAACATGCAAAATAACAATGATAATCAAGGCATATCAATATAACTGAAAAATTGTGTATCATGAAGGTGACTGCTGTTCCTATCTTTGTTGGGTTACCCAGAATAAATCCTTTATAAAGTAAGCTAAAATAACTGCATATCTAAAGAAGTATTGAGGCCACCCAGATGACATTGTTATTGGAAACAGAGAAGTCAACTGAAAGAATATATATATATATATATATATATATATATATATATATATATATATATATATATATAACGCAACCTTATCATTAGTAACATATTTCCAGTGAAATCCAGCGTATATAACACTAACATTATTTATAAATTCAAATGACTCATAGGGAACTGCCTTTCTGGCAAAAACAAATTTATGTTAAATCTACTATAAACTCGCTTATCTATACAACTGACCTTACATCTCTTAGATAATAGATTCACAAGGACACACAAAAACCAACATCGAAACATATTAACTCTGATACACAACATACTAATCAAAAACACAAATGCAATACACACCTCAAACTGTAATTAAGAAACGTTTAAAAATAATAGAATGAATCATTTTAAAAAACATAAAAATCAAAATAAATTAAGGACAACCCTTAATTACATCAACTACAAAACGGTTATATATTGACCGCGTTAAATTAAATATGCAATAAAAAACATTACCAAAAAATCCTATCAGTTAATTTAATAAGGTGAATTAAAGTGAGATTGCTCCTCAAATATGCAATAATAAGAAATAATTTCGGATATTTACGTTGTTTCAAGTACAAAAATACGGCTAACAGATATTGATTCGAAGACGTTCCAAAGATAGTGGTATTTTCTTTATGTAGATAATTGAACATTACCTTATCATGACCTAGCCTAATTAGTAACGTCACTGTTGAGTGAGAGACCAACAAAAGACACTGTAACATCGCAAATGATCTGAAGACAAGGATTCTAGCATCATTCACCAACTTAAACAAGGAGACTATCCAGAAGAGATGCAGGAGATTCTGAAGTCATCTGGAGACCGTAGTTAAAGTCAGTGGCAATTTTATTGAATAAATTTACTCTTTGGTATTTCAAGATATTTTTGTGTAATTTTGGTAAGTATATCTGCTAAAATGAGATGTCATTATTATTTTCATTTTCGCATAACTTAGACGACAATAATATATCGCACCTTGTATGCCTTAGCTCCAATTTTTTTCGTTATGACATGTAACTCTTAAAAAAACATCCTTTTAGATGATTTACATTAATTATCTGTTATTGTAGTGACATTATCAACAACTATGAAGGGACCTGTAATTTTGCGATCAAGTATGCTAACCGAAAATATTACTTACCCTCACTTTCTCTCTCTGTTACCATTTAAGTCTTTCCATGGAGGATCTAATCTCTAATTTAACCAACAGGTACATCAAATATGACTCGATGTTTATCACATTTAACATGAAAAACGCAGCATATTTACGCTATATGCAACGCACATAATGTAGCATACTTTAGACAAAGCCAATACCTTAAAAAAACTAAACAAATAAAATAACTACCCACAGGAAAATAGGAAAATAAACAACAAATCAATAAGTTAACAAATTTACAAACTACAAATGGATACGTAAACACATGTAATTATAATAACAATAATCAACAATAAAAAATTAAGCAATCTAAAGCGAATTGTACGCGTGTCTGCTCGTCCGTTTTGTGATCAGAGTGAATCATAAAAAAACCTGATGTAATAGGTAGAAATTACTGTCTTTACACGTGATTAAAAATGGAATCAATAACTCATTTAAAGTTAAATTTAAATATCGAACAGAGTGAAAGGTTAAAAAAAAAAGCAATTCTTCACTAAAGGTTTAATTTTAATTTCGCTTTTCGTTGCAATTGATATCGTCTAATTAAACCGTAATTAAAACTTAAGCTGGGCACGTACGTTGGTCATATGTTTTCTTTTCTTTTTCTAACACGCGTACCGTGAAGTATTTGAAATATTACATAGTTCAGATTCCCTAATGTATTTTAAGAGTGGGTTTATGTGAATGGATCACAAAGAATGGTTAATCTAAAAGAAAAGAAAAATTTGTGCGCAAAATAAATGTAGACAAACTACGGAGATTGGTTGTAAAAGATTTTGCCGAATTAAAGGGTCAAATTTTAAACCGTTCACCCTGTTCAATAATTAAATTTAACTTTAAATGGTCATTTATTTAATTTGTAATCGCGTGTTAACTACAGTAATTTCTGGCTGTTACTTCAGGTTATTTACGATGATTCACCGTCATCGCAGAACGGACGGACGTGTTGCAGCCTACTGTTCCTACTTGTTATAACTTTTAACAAAAGGGCGACCTTGACCTCGCATGCAAAAATCAGTAGCCAGGAGATGTTGCTGACTACTGAACCTATAGATATATGGAGCAGGTTAAGGTTTATTTGGTTCGGCCTTGTGTCATACTTAACCGCACTCTCTACAGCTTACAAGTTTTATCCAGAATTATCATCATCAGGATTATCAAAACGTTTTCATCATTATCAGAAGGTTTGTTGTCGGCAGGTTGGAATATGTGGGAGAGTGTAAGAATAAAATACACATTTTGCATTTTAAAATAGAAATTTATTAAAAAGAAAGAATAACACAGGTTGTAGAAGTTAATGTGCAATTAGAAACATTATTAAGCAGTTAAGGTTAGAGTTCGGGTTCAATGATAAAGTTATGGGTATCAAGATTTGTAGAAAATGTTCGTAGTAGTAATCGTTGAAAGAGTATATGCGTACGTACATATGTAGGTATGTATTCAGTAGGAATGTCTTTAGAGGGAGAAAAAGTAAATGGAATCAGCAGAAGGAAAAAGCAAGAGAACAAGGTGCGACCTGACCTTATCTTCGGGCCGATTTGAAGTTGAAGTTACAATTAAGTTTTGTCTTTCTCGCTGCTTCCATCTGCCTGACCGTGACGGATGCTGACCGGGGCCTTTTATAGTATTCAGATTTTCGCACTGACACTCGAAGTCCTCAAGTCTTGAAGTCGCTCCAATTGGTTAAAAATCAATTTAACACCTACTTGCGAAATCTAAGGACATGGTCAATCCTTTTTCTATTTGGGAAAAACCAGGATTTCACGCGTCGTTGTGAATTTTTGTAAAAGTGAAGAAAGAGAGTTGATTTTAATTCTTAATTTCCTATCCACAACAAACTCTTATTGTCAATTTCACTGAAACTGCCCTCCTTGGCCTGTCGAGCAGGATCAAACGTATGACAAGCTATGACCAGCTACGACCAGTTTTGTACCCAGTTACCGCGTAGGTGGGGGCTGGGTAATCTTTGACCAGTTACCCGAGCATTCGCTCCTGGGGTCCCCGCTTTAAAAAAATCGACCTTGTGTTACATCTCGCCTCAGTGGCCGAGGGAGTAGGATCAAAGTGTAGTATCTGTTCTCAGATACTCACTTTCTATTCTCCGGCCACCTCCAGCTAGGCGTACGCTTCATTTGCGATCACACTACCCGCGGTTACTTCATGGAGCGCATTATGTGTGAGTTAGCAGTCTTTAGGTTTGATTCTTCTTCGGAGGTGGAACGGTCTAGAGATCCCGTTACTCGCGGTCGGTCCGGCAAAGGAGACGACGGCTATTCAAGTCTAACTGGCGTGGCTTTCGCACGTTCTATCTCGCAGCGATCCCGTTTAACCGTCGTTGAATCCTGTAAGGGAAACAAAACACGAGCTAGTCTACGGTCGCTCAAACATGTGCTAGCTCACCCACCTGCCTGAGTATGTACACGTGTTAGACCGCAACCGAACCTGTCCTCCTCGGTCTACGTTCAATTGCAACCGAGATTCGACCTCAACGTTCCAGCATGCGCCGTTTCTGCCAGACGCTGACGACTTTCCCGCTTGTGCTATTCCAGTCTTTCAACAGCTTTTCAGCCTGAGCCGTACATGCGACGTTTCTGCTGGCCGACGACGTTCCAGCCTGTGCTGTTCCTGCCAGTCATTTATGACATTCCAGTGTGCGCCATTCATGCCATCCACTGAAGACGATACTGCCGACCGACAACGACTTTTCATACCAATCGCTGCCGATGTTCCAGCCTTTTCTGACTTTCCTACTGTTTGCTCGTCGATTTTATCACAGTAAAATTGACATTGAAACTCTACATTTCCCTCTCCTCATTGTCTTTGTTGTTTTCACGCGTACAAAAGTTTGCGGGATCGATACCCATTCCTATACTCGGTTTCCGCAACGGACGGACACAGATAAACTGAACTTTATTTATACAGATTACTTAATTATTTTTTCATCGAATATTACTATTACAATAACATATGTTTATCTATGTACTCGTAGTTTTTTAAAAATTTGTTTGATCATTTAGATCTCTTGTTTATTTTCATTTTTTCCGGTGGTTGGTTATATAATTGTTTAGTTTAAGTTTAGTTTGGCTTTGTCTAAAGTAAGTTATATTATGTGCTTTGTATATAGCGCAAATATTTGCTGCACTTTTCATGTTAAATGCGATAAACATCGAGTCATATTGGATGTACCTGTTGGTTAAATTAGAGATTAGATCCTCCATGGAAATAGTCGATTGACAAAACTTAATGCCAACAATGTGTGTGTGTGTGTGTGTGTGTGTGTGAGAGAGAGAGAGTTGAAAGAATTTCGGTCAGCAGAGTAGGTTGTAAAATTACAGGTCCTTTCATAGTTGTTGATAATGCCAACATAATAACTAATAATTATTGTAAATCTTTTGAAAATATATTTTTTAAAAGTTATATGTCGTAACGAAAAAATAACTTAAGCTAAGGCGTACAAGGTGTGATGCATTGTTGTCGTCTAAATTAAAATGAAAATAACAATGCATTCCAAATTTTGCAGATATATTTACCAAAATTATACAAAAAATATCTTGAAATACTTATGAGTAAATTTATTTAATAAAATTGCCACTGGCTTCAAGTACGGTCTCCAGATGACTTCAGAATCCCCTGTATCTCTTCTGAACTTTCTTCTTGTTTAAGATGGTGAATGGTGCCATAATCTTTGTCTTCAGTTCATTTTCGATGTTTTTTTTTTTAATCATTTCACCCCGAGCAAGGCGGAAACGTCGCTGGTGTGCGGGGGGGGGGGGCGATACATAACTGAAAGAAGATTAATTAGAAGAGAGAGAAGAGGAGTACAAACCAATTAGAAAAGAGCAATAGAAAGATGAGAATGCAGGTGTGATGACAGTTTCAAGGGTAGAGAGAAAAGGGAAGGATATACGGGGTGGGAGAAGAGCTAGAGTCAAGTGGTTAGTAGATGAGTATTGACATTGCATTTAAATTCCTGGAGGTTGTAGCCGTTAGGAAAGCAAGAATATTGGAGCGAGTTTCCACAGGCGGGAAGTGCGAGAGGAGAAGCTGCAGGAGTATAATTGTCGTCTGCATTTGGCTAACCTAACTGTGAATGGGTGGGACCCAGTTGCCAATCGGGTTGCACGAGTAAACACCTGTTGAGGGGGCACCAGTGACTTGAGTTCGTCTGAGCAGAAGCCATGAAAGTATTTATAGAATAGACAAAGTGAGGCCACATTTCGTCGGTGGGGAAGTGGCTGTAGTCGAGCTTCCAAGTCATCACCTATCACGTTACTGCCTCTCCTTTGGAGCCTGTCGAGAACACTGAAGTGAACGGCAGGGGCGCCCGACCATAAATGGCAGCAGTACTCCATGCACGGTCGAATGGTAGACTTGTATATATGCAGGATAGAATCAGGCGGAAAAAAAACATCCTGGATCGACACAGTGACCCAACATTCTTAGCAGTGAATTTAGCCATGGATTCGATGTAGCGGTTCCATTTGAGGTCAGAAGAGAGGGTAAGGCCGAGGAAGCGTAGTGTATTGCACTCAGGGAGAATCACTTGGTCCATGCTTAAGGGAGGCAGTAGAGGTTGACAGACAACAGC
Organism: Ascarosepion bandense; assembly: GCA_037127315.1. NCBI lineage: Eukaryota > Metazoa > Mollusca > Cephalopoda > Sepiida > Sepiidae > Ascarosepion > Ascarosepion bandense. The sequence goes on from JBBBDQ010000414.1 coordinate 3,672,703, forward strand.
TTGGTCTTAGACCCATTGAAATTGACAAGCCACTTCTTGCCCCAATTCACCACAGAGTGTAGATCCCGTTCAAGGTCAGCAGCGAGATTATGTCTGTCCACCACACCAGGTTTCTTACTGATGCGGGAGTATATTGTGGTGTCATCTGCGTAGATGCCTACTTGGGACTTGATCTCATCTGGGAGGTCGTTGATGAAAATAAGGAAGAGCGTCGGGCCCAGGATAGAGCCCTGTGGGACACCGGCATTTGTGCTGTAGGATGAAGAGGCATGCCCATTCAAAACGACCTTCATTTTGCGGTTGTTTAAAAAAGATTGGCTTAGGTCAAGCAGGCGTCCGGTAATACCGTAACCCCGTAGCTTGCAAAGAAGGCCAGAGTGCCAGACCCTGTCAAAAGCTTTGGAGATGTCCAGGGCAACCGCACGAGTCTCGCCTGACTCATCGAGGGTCTGGAGCATGTACTCCGTAACGGTTGTTAGCATATCGGAAGTGAACCTGGCAAAGCGGAAGCCATATTGCCTGTCAGAGAAGAGTTTGTGGGTAGTGAGACGTTGAACTATTTCAGCATTGATTATGACCTCGCACACTTTCCCGAATATCGGTAGAAGACTGATAGGGCGATAGTTGGATGGGCCCGAGGGTTCACCACAATCTTTTGTTGGTCTCTCATTCAGCTGCGCATAAAAACATAGTAATCAAGGTGGTTGTAGTCTGGGGAGTTAGGTGATCAGATGTAAGAGGCCATGCAGTTGCAGAAATTGTCTGACAGCCATGTCTGGGTTCTCCTGCTGGTGTGGCATGGTGCAAAGTCCTGATGACAGATATAACAGCCACACTCTTGACCCAGGTCAGCACTACCTCCTCAAGGCTTTTGATGTAGGCCTCCGGGTTGTGTATGTTGAAGATGAATGGAGGCACAACGTCTCTATCACTAGTGATCACTCCAAAAACATTCATCACCATCAGACTAATCCAACTGTTTCCGAATCTTCTGCACTGTCTTCAGTTTGACGCTCAAAAACTCTGAAATTTTCGTATTAGGGCTTCCGGCGCGAATGCTAAGCAGTAGAGCATACCGCTTCCAAATTGCTAGCGGAGTGAATTGCGTCATGGTGCTGTTTTTTCTTGCAAACCGTATCTAACCGATCCTGTTTTATTGTGAGATCGACAAAATAAAACAACGCGCATGAACGAAATTAAAAATATAAAATTTGTGACAAATCTATGCATTGCACCCTGTATATTCATTTAAGAGAATACTGTTTTACATTCTGTAAATCAGAATATTGCCCACAAAGCTGTAAACGATTTCAAAGACACCTAATTAAAAATGACCTCCAGCTTGTTCAGATAGTAATCCAATAGAGAATATGTGATCCATCATTAAAAGTGATGTATATGAGAATGGAAAACAATATTCAAGATGTCTTGAAAGAAAAATTCACACCATTTGTGATCGTGAATTAAAGTCATAGACCAGTATTGTAGGTAGTAAACTTATAGGCTCCTATCTAAGCTAAAGATGATGCCAAGATAAACCCGGAATATTATTGTAAGTTCTTGGTCAAGACACTTTTTGATTGGTACAAGTCACAAGCAATAAATTATGCCAAAGATTTATTTTAATAATTTTCCTCTTGGTATCCCTCCCTAACCCCCACTCCGCCATCCACTTGCTCAAATCGATCAAGTATGCCTCGCGCTGCTTTCCTCCCGTCTCTCTTTCCCTCTATCTGTACTGTGAGTATTAGATTCTCCAAGCCCTTCTTCCTTACTACGTGTCCTAGAAATCTTAGCTGTTTCTTCTTGATGCTAAGTATAAGTTTTCTTTCCGTTTGCACCCTCTCTAAAGCATCGTAGTGATTCACATATTTGGTCGATGGTATCCTCAGCATCCTTCTGTAGAACCACGTTTCTGTTGCTTTGAGTTTCTTTTGTGAACTTTGGACATTAATCCAACAACAAACACGTGGTCTGTCATTAAAAGAATATAAAAGTGAAAAAAATGCAGAGAAGATAATTGAAAAGCATCATTCCTTCACAGATCGATCACCGAAGTTAAGCAACGTTGAGCCTGGTCAGTACTTAGATGGGTGACTGTTTTGGGAATACCAGGTGAAGTAAGCGTTTAGTGACAGATGTGCATTGTGGTACAGTGGATATTGGCTCGGAAAGAGAAATTGGTGAGCCGAGTTCGAATTCCAGTTATATACCCAGCATTCACTTAAGCACTGGTACCCTTGGGAAAGGTATTAATCCGTTCCTTCTCTCCAGTTATGGGTTAAATAACAAGGGTAGGACTTGGGGACCCTGCTCTTAAAAAAAAAACAAAACAAAAAAAAACACGTCCCAATGATTCTTGATACTCGAAAAGAAAAAGTATTACTAGACACAAAAACTTATATAAAAACAATAATAAATTGTTGAAAGAAAAAGGTATTACCAGCAATAAATAAATCAAATTTAGTTGGCAATAAATGACCAACCAACCTTCAGATCAAAGAAGTTTTTAGACCAAAGTGAAAATAAACAAAACTGTGAAAAACAAAATGTCGTCTGTATAAAGGGAGGAAACTGTATTCCATATCAGAGGTGAATTGAGAAAGAAATGTAAAGAAAATTAGGGAGAATGTAAATTTTGGGATCATCTACATGGAAATAGAAGCCCCAATAAATAATATTTTCGAAGATGAAATGAAGATTCTTCGAAGATGAAATGAAGATTCTTTCGGCACCTTATCAGAGAAAAGAGACGGAAAGTGTAAGGAAGAGTGATTCTTTTTCTCAAATTCTAAATGAGAACCAAACGGTGAAGATTAAAAACATATGGAAAAAATACCAGGAACTTTCTAGAAAGATAAAGAAACCGAGAAACAAGAATTATGATCGAACATTGAAAGCCATCTCAAAGTCTGTAGTCTCGGTTAGGGGAGATGGAACTTCGGGAAAAGATCGAAACTGTCCAGACTCTAAGTTTTTCTATCGGCTATGGTATTGAAGACTGGTAACCTGAGGAGACTTGAAGTTTCTTGATTCCTAATGACAACACCTAAGAAAAATTTCACATATTCAAGAAAAAAAATGAAAGAGGCAGAGGAAAAAAAAAAAATGAAAGCATTAAAAGAAGTAGTAAACAATTTCGCAGAGAAGAAGAATAAAAAGAATAAAAAGAAGACAAAAAAGAAGAAAAAGAAGAATGTGAAGAAGAAGAAGAAGAAAAAAAGAAAAGAGCAAGAAGAAAAAATAAAAAGTAGAAGAGAATAATGATAATAAGAATGAGAGAAATGATAAGATTAAGAAAAATAAAGAAGAGAAATAACAAGAAAAAAACAAGAAAAAAAAGGAGAAAAGATTAATATTAGTACTAAGAAGAAAAAGAAAAAAAGAAAAAGAAGAAAAATTAAGAAAAAAAAGTAAAACGATAATAAGAAGAATAAAGAGTAGAAGAAAACAGAGGGGAAGAAGGAAGATGCGGAGGGTTAACAGGAGGTGCCGAGAAAAAGAGGAGAGCATGAAGAAAAAAAGAGCAAAGAAGAAGGTACTAAAAAGAAATGAAAATTAAAGAAACGAAATAAAACGAACTGGTAAATATGCAAACAGACGATAGAAAAATAAATGACGAAAATAAAAAAAGCGGATAAAATGATGGAAGAGAATAAGTCTTAATATTATCCAGTAATAAAATCAGTGTGAATCTATCGATTTTAACGACCTGCCTAATATTGAATTAGGTGTTAAACAGATCGAACTGAGTTCAGCTAATAACATACAAAAGCAGAAGATATACAAAGTTTAACTTATCAATCGATATCGAACGGTTTCTTCACTGACTGCGCCACTAAGATAATAAAAATCAATGTATCTAATTTGAAAACACCTACCTACCTACCTACCTACCTACCTATCTATCTATCTATCTATCTATCTATCTATCTATCTATCTATCTATCTATCTGTACTGATTGGCTTACTGACTGAGTTCCCGATCACTACAATCCTAACCTCTGCAAGTCTAGAGTTAATTGTTGTTTTACGTATGCTAATGAACTTCTTTTCTTACCTCCTTCTTCCTCGCTTATGCAACAGACTCATCCAGTAACTCTCTACATTGACTGGATCTTGGACCTTTTCTTGGCTGAAAATTAATAAAGAGAAGTAGTTTCAAACTCATTATAACCGTTCCAAATAATTTCAAATAATCTATCTATCTCAGTCTGTTTTTATCTAGCTGTCTTATTCGATCAATTTCTAAATTAGTCTCTTCCTATCTGTTCATCTGTTATTATTATAAGAAGCAAAGTAATTTTCCGAGAATATTTTAAGGAACTTTCCAAAAGTTCACTCACTGTAATGGCTGAAGAGAGACAGAATTTCGCCTGCCAGCCACAAAATGTTGTTATTAAATACAAAAGGAGACAAGAAAAGAAACATGAAAGACGAAATTTGTGGAAAATGGTAAATTTATATAACTACTTATTTCATATGTAAACCTTTTATCTCTAATGGTGAAATTTCGCATTTTTTTCATTGTTTTTGTTCATTTGCGTTTAAAAACATCGAATTCTAGGAAATATTTTAACAGAAGACGTAAAGTGCAACACCGAAATATTTTGTTAGGAACGAAGAAAAAATTACTGAACTGTTATGCAATTTATCAGTCCTATATGGCAGTGAATACTGAACAATTTCCTCAGAGATAAAGAAGCGAGAAAAATATGGTTCTACAGAAGGATGGTGAGAATACCATGGACTGAACATGTGGCAATGAGAAACTTTTAGAGAAAATATAAACAAGAGGATACTTACACTTAACACCAGAAAGTTAAAGCTGAAATTCCTAGGTCACATAAGAAGGAAAGTAGATTTGAAAAATTCGGACACTCGCAGGGCGGGTTGACTGGACAGAGGAAAATAGCGCAGGGTTTATTTGTTTTTATGTTATTTTTATGGCTACTCATATCTGAGTAGAAGCTCTGTTTTTATTACTAAACAGCATATTTATTTTCATCTACCGGCCTGAATATTCAAGAAATCTTGTTAGAAAAATATGCCTCATCCGGCAGGATTCGAACCTGCATCCCCTAGGGCCTTGAACGCTCAGGCATGGAGGACATTCTGGTCAAACAAAGTCCGAATAGTGCTTTTGAACACACACTGCACCCGATTCTCAAATATACATATCTGCTCTGTTTCGTATCCTGACGTAAACCAAGTGAATTCCCATAAGGGGCCGTTGGAGAGTAACTTATACATCCCCGGTAACACAAATGAATTAGGCTAGACGCCTTAAATAAAGAACTTGAGTAAAAAAATCCGTTGGAGTCAGTAAAGAGTTTTTCTAACAGACATTATGGCGAGTAGCCTAAGTAAGACATAATATTATAACCAGGAGAAAATGAATTATAACAGGGAAGCTAGTACGAATCCTGCCAGAGGTCGCATATTTCTAAAAAGATTTCGCGAATATTCAGGTCGGTAGATGTAAATGATAAATATATTGCTTAGTAATAATATATATATATATATATATATATATATATATAGAGAGAGAGAGAGAGAGAGAGAGAGATAAAGACAGAGAGGTAGGTGAATATATGAATGATTTAATAAATATATATAAATAAAACAAGTAATCTAGAAGATATGACCATATATATTCCTAAAAGGATGAAAAACAATTTGAAAGAGGCAGTTTCTTCCTTTTTACTAAGGTTAATCCGTCAGCTAAATTGCAGTAACACTTGCTCTGAAGATAGGCATAAAGATCGTTGTACGTCGGAACGAGAAATCGCGGTAGCCGAGTTCGAATTCCAGTTAAATTCCTTGCATTCACTTAAGAATTCCTTAAGAAAGGTATTAATCTGTCTCCCTTCCCTCTAGTTATGGGTTAAATTACAGGATAGATTGGGTTCTGTAACCTTGGTTGGCAACCAGTCTACCGCACAAAATAATGGCAACCTACTGCGGGATAATCTTTTGCCCAGTCAGTCATGTCCCTTTCGAGACAAGATCGCCCAAAGCGTATATCACGTGTGGCACTTAACTGACTGACTTACTGACTGATGACCATTTTAACACACACACACACACACACACACACACACACACACACACACACACACACACACACACACACACACACACAATTTATATATAAATTAAATTATTTTGCCTCATTCAAAGCAATAAAACCACTATGCAACAGGGTATTATTTATTGTGAGAAAATATTAGAAAAAGTAAACATTATTACGGAGAGAGAACAATGAAAAAGAACAGAGATTAAGTAGACAGAAGATAACGATTAATATTGAATTTCAATTTTCGGAGATCAAAATTGACTGAAAAGCAAGATTCTTTGACTTCCAGTAAACTCTTGTGTGTTAGTGGCTTTGCTACCTTACCTGGGATGGTGTTTTACGAAGGTGATTGAAGTGATCACTAATGATGGCAACATTATGCCTCCATTCATCTTCCAACATGGCCTCAGACTCAACACAGAGGCTTACATCAAGTGCATTTACGAGGTAGTGCTGACCTAGGTCAAAAGGGTGCACTGCTGGAAAACCCAATGTCTGGCAACAGGATCCTTCACCATGCTACGAAAGGAAGGCATTTATTGAATAAATTTACTCATTTGAAGATATTTTTGTGTAACTTTGGGAGGTATAACTGTTAAAATAAGATGTCAGTGTTGTTTCCATTTTTGCGTAATTTAGACGACAATTTGTCTATCGCACAAATGTGTTAAGATATGTATATAAATTTGTTTTTTATTTAAAATTAGCATAATTTACACTGCTTCACGGAAATTTACATGTTTCGAGAGATTACCTCGTTATCAGTCAATATTAGTTTATTCTTGTGAAAATGATTTTCTTTTGAATATAAGAAATAATACGTTTATTATTTATGGATGTGGGAAGGCAGAAAAAATTATGTGTTCAATTTAAGTAAACAGAATGGAGATCCAATTTTAATTTTCAAAATATAGGTTACATGTTTGAGGAATACCTAATTCCTTTTTTTAATCTTAAGGGCAAAAGTGTCAGTCGATCAAAACCCTTGTCTAGACTGCATTTCCGTTGATGTATCCATTATTGTTACAAGATTATTGTCTTGTTTTTACTGATATTCAAATGAAAATCATTTTCACAACAATAAACTAAAATTGCTTGACGACAAGGTAAAATCTCGAAACATAGAAATTTCCGTTTTGCAATGTAAACTATATTAATTTTAAATAAAAACAAAACAAATGTTAATATATTATGCTCTACAATATATATATATATATATATATATATATATATATATATATATATATATATAAATCCAGGTGAAGAGGACCGCAAGTAGTGGACTTCCCCACTCGCTTTCCAAGCACTCCTTCAGGACACGCCTCTCTTCGAGATATATGCTTTACCTCTGCATCTGACTCCAGCCAAATCTCGCAGCTTTGCCCTCTCAGCAACTCCGACCATGCTGTTGTCTCTCTTAATATTTCTCTTCACTTTCACTCCCCCCCCCCCCCCCAGGAGCCTTCTACCGATAGAACCTTCTACTGCTACCAAAGAACTAACTGGGACGCCTTTCGCGATTTTCTATGCGACGTCCCTTGGGGAAAAGTGTTCGAGCTCCCAGTCGATGACTGTGCCTCTGAGATTTCGTTCTGGGTCAAAGCTGGCATTGATGCCTTCATACCTACCAGAACGTTTTGTCTCAAACCTCATTCCTCACCTTGGTTCTCTCCTGCCTGTTCGGCCATCATTACCCACAGGAACCACTACTTCCGACTATTCCGGAGACAGTCATATGAGCACAATAGGCGCATATTCACGTCTGCTCTTAATGAGTGCAAAAGATTCCTGAAGAACGCCAAGCGGTTGTTTGCTGAGAGAATGAGACAGCGCATAGGTGACCGTAAGTTCGGCTCCAAGGACTATTGGCTGTTGTGCAAACGGGTGCTGAACAATAGCAAATCTTCTATCCCTCCTTTAATCAATAAATTTGAGGTCCTCACATCATCAGCGGACAAGGCTGAGTGCTTTGCTCGCAGATTCTCATCCAACTCCACATTTGACTCACCTGATTTCCCTATTAGAACTGAGGCTAAACTGTACGATATACACATTACTCCGACAGTAGTATCCCACGTAATATCAAAACTTGACCCCCATTAGGCGGGCGGTGGTGATGGAATCCCGGTGATTGTCCTTAAGAAATGTGCCCCTGAACTCTCCTCTGTCCTCTCTAAACTGTATAACTACCGCCTTTCTGCTTTATGTTTTCCGACATACTGGAAGTCCTCTTATATCGTTCCTGTATTTAAGAACTCTGGTGAACCCTCGGACCCATCCAACTATCGCCCTATCAGATTTCTACCAATTTTCGGGAAAGTGTTCGAGGCCATTATTAATGCCAAATTAGTGCAGCATCTTACTGCCCATAAACTCTTCTCTGACAGGCAGTATGGCTTCCGCTTTGCCAGGTCCACGGCCGACATGCTAACGACCATTACGGAGTACATGTTCCAGGCCCTTGATGAGTCAGGCGAGGTCCGTGCTGTTGCTATGGACATCTCCAAGGCTTTTGACAAGGTTTGGCACGCCGGCTTTCTATGCAAGCTACGGGGTTACGATATTACCGGACGATTGCTAAATCTGATCTAATCTTCCCTAAATAGCCACATAATGAAAGTCGTCCTGAATGGGAATGACTCCACATCTTACTGTACAAATGCTGGTGTCTCTCAGGGCTATATCCTAGGCCGACGCTCTTCCTTATTTTCATAAATGACCTCCCAGACGAGATTAACAGCCAAGTAGACATCGACGCAGACGGCACCACAATTTACTCCCGCATCAGTTATAAACCCGGCGTGGTGGACAAACATAATCTCGCTGCTGATCTTGAGAGTGATCTACATTCTATGGTGAATTGGGGTAAGAAGTGGTTTGTAAATTTCAATGCGTCTAAGGCCAATCTGCTGTTTGTCAATCATCACAGGCAACCTCTCCTGTCCCCCATAAGCATGGACCAAGAAAGTCTTCCGGGGAGCTATACACTGCGCCTCCTCGGCCTCACCCTCTCTCCTGATCTCGAGTGGAACCACTATATTGAGTCAATAGCTAAATCCACTGCTAGGAAGGTTGGGTCACTATGTCGGGCCAGGATATTTTCCCCGCCCGAATCCATCCTGCATATATACAAATCAACCATTCGTCCGTGCATGGAGTACTGCTGCTATATATGGTCAGGTGCCCCCGCTGTTTATCTCCGTGTTCTTGACAGGCTCCAAAGGAGAATCAGTAATGTAATAGGTACCGACTTGGCAGCTCGACTCCAGCCACTTTTCCACCGACGGGATGTGGCTTCCCTTTGCTTGTTCTATAAATATTTTCGTGGCTTCTGCTCCAACGAACTTAAGTCACTGGTGCCTCTGTAACAGGTGTTTACTCGTGCAACCAGACTGGTAACTGGGCCTCACCTATTCACAGTTAGATCAACCAAATGCAGATGACAGTTCTACTCCTGCAGCTTCTTTTCTCGCACTTCCCGCCTGTGGAACTCGCTTCCTTATTCTTGCTTTCCTGACAGCTACAATCTCCAGTAATTTAAATGCAATGTCAATACTCATCTCTTAACCACTTGACCTTAGTTTTTTCTTCACCACCCTGTATATCTTTTTCTTTCTCTCCACCTCTGCAACTGTCATCACACCTGTATTCCATTCCTTTTCTTGCTCCTTTCTAACTGGTTCGTCCTTCTCTTCACTCTCTTCTATCTAATCTTTTTACTCTTATGTAGCCCCCTGCACATCAGTGGCGTTACTGCCTTGCTCGGGGTGATATGATTAATATATATATATATATATATATATATATATATATATATATATATATATATAACAATAAAAACACTAATTCTACTACTCATTTTAATTTGCTCCATAGTAAAAACTTATGCAATTGTAAAAATCCCGATCAATGCTCTTTATTTAACAAGTGTTGAACTAAATCTCTTGTCCATATGTGCTCTATCTCATCAGTAGAAATCATAGGGTTACTAAAGTTTATATTGGGAATACAATAAATCATTTTAAAAAGCGTTTTTACAATCATCTCTCATCTTTTACTAATAAGGACAAACGAAATATGACATTACTTTCTAAATATTTTTGGAAGTTAAAAGAGGAGAATAAAACATCTAAAGGTAAGTGGAAAATATTCAAACAAGCTAAAATCTCTAGATCGGTGAACGAACCATGTTCCCTCTGTCTGCAAGAGAAAATAGAAATTATAAAGTACATTCAAAGTGACATATTACTAAGTCAAAGACTTGAAACTACAGTAAATTGTAAACATATTAAAGAATCTTACAATCCTGTTAGTATTACTAAAATAGTAATTCTAAACATTTTACAGTATAAACCTTAATATCTTGATAATTTATTTTAACTATTTGATCTCGCCTACGTTATTCTACTTTTATTTTCTATTACAAATTGTGATCTATTTATTGCCTTAAGTATTTTTATTGCCTTAAGTATTTTTATTGCCTTAAGTATTTTTATTGCACTCGATAATTACTGTTAGTAGTTTTAGTCATGTACTAGTTTATATTTATATACATTTTTATTTAATGTTTTTATTTATTGTTTTTATTTATTATTTTATTATTATTTATTATTTTTATATTTATTATTATTTTATTATTTTTATTTATTTTTATTATTCTTATCATTTTGTTATATATTTTATATTTATCATTACTATTATTTTTATAACATATATTTTTTATTTATTTTATTTTATCTTATTTATGTTATTTTATTTTATTTTAATTCAATTTAATTTTAATATTAATTTTCATTGAATTTATTTTAATTTTTATTTGAGTTTTAACTTTTAAATTCAAATGTAAATTTAAATTTTAAATTATTTTATTTCTCCACTGTATTATATTAGGTCTAATTAATTTATATCTTTGTCTTATGCTTTTTAAATATCCTTTATTTTACGTTTTATGAATAATTTTTTCTGTTTGTGTATGTGATTTCATCATTTTTTTAAAAAAGGCCAAAAGATCTAACTTGAAACAATGTAACCGATGTCTATATATGTCTGCAATTCACTTCCGGCCAAAATTTAAAATTTGTTTCTCTTGGTCGTTTCCGTTATCTCTCCTTTTTCTTCTCTCACTACATTTTCTCAATTTTTTCCTCTTTATTTTTTTCTTTACATTCTACTCCCTTTGTATCTTTCTGTTTCCGTTTTCTTTTCTTTTTCTTTATAGAAGTGCAATTCTTTTTTTTTTAAATGGCAAAAGATTTGAGCCCAGATACCGTGTAACAGATGTCAATATCTATCTGCATTTCCCTTCCGGCCAAAATTTTAAAAAATCACTCTTAGTGATTGGCTCTTTCTTCTTTATATTTTCTTACATATTTTCCTCTTCACTTCATATTTTCCTCTTCACTTTCTATTTCTTCTGTATCTTTCCCTTTCCCTTTCTTCTTTCTTTTCATTTTCTTGATTTCTCATCTTATTTTCTGATATTTTCTTCCCTCTTTCTTTTCCTCACTTTTTAATATCTTTTTACCTCGTAAAAAAACAAAAAAAAAACAAACAAAATAAATGGAAGTGGATTTTAAAATTTTTTTTTAATAAAACGTTTATTACCATCATTATTAACTACCTAATGAGACATTGTTCTTTCAATGTCGAAACAAATTGTACAATTTTGTAATTGTTTATAGTTTGCACATGTTTTAAAGTAATAATAATGGTAATTTATATATATATAAGTTTATACACATTTATAAGTTTATATACATATATAAGTATATATATATATATATATATATATATATGTATATATATATATATATATATATATATATATATATTGTCATCCGCAGACAGATCTGTTTCGCTGTATCACAGCTCACCAGTACGGTTAGACTCCGATTGCTCCCTAACCCAGGCTCGAAATATATATATGATAACAATATATAAGTTTTTAAATATCAAGAACAGTATTGAGGAAAAACGTATGACAAAAGTGAAAAAAGTTTTCGTGTGACATGTTTTGTCCTTTAGGGTTTCATCGGAATAAATTTGTTACGTTGGTGCGTAACAATGTAACGTAAAAAATTTATTCCGATGAAGTTCAAAGGACGAAAGGCCTCACACGAAAATTTTTTTCTTACAGTTTTTCTCTATCTATGACGAAATAAACAAATTTTGTGTGACGAGTTGCGTTTATTTTTTTTAAGCATATGCTGAATAAAATCCGATGGGCCTAAAAATAACTTTCGAACTAATCGTTATTAACAACACTTATCCACAAAAAATATTCGTTTACTATCTCTCCGTACAGAAGGTCATAATTAATGATAACACAGCTAGTGTTTCTTGATACTTTGTTTAGCTTTCTGTAGGCATATTTTGTTATGTTATTCCAATGCGCCTTAGGATTTGGATGTTGCATTTTCTATCGTCTGTTCAAACAATTCCTTGATATTAAAATTTTTGTACTTGCTTGATTATGGTGCCTTCAAGAGAGACCCTAATTAATACGAGCTGCGATATGTGATTTAGTAATCTAAAAGAAACGTTAAAGCATGACATTCGACTATTATTTAGGTATCCTTAACGGGTGTATCTTGTGTCTTTAATCGACTGCACTAATGTTCTCCTAAACTCCGAGGATAAATGAGAAATTAATAATATTTTATTGAACCAAAGTTGAAATGTAACTTATAATAACCCTTTCAGTCATTCAAAGCGCGTACGATGAGACAATCACATGCTAATAACAAACGGTCAACTTCCGATCAATATCCATAACAATAAAGCGCAGTGTACGTCCGTCCGTCCCTTTTTCGATCTCGGCGAATCATAAACAACATGAAGTAACAGGTAGTAATTACTGTAGCTACACGTGATTAAAAATTAAATAAACAACTCATTTAAAGTTAAATTTAAATATCGAAGCGAATAAAAGGTAAAAAAAACAAAAAAACAAAAAAAAACAAACAATTCTTTATTAAAAATTTTACTTTAATTTCGCTTTTCGTCGCAGTTGTAATTGATATCCTCTAATTAAACCGTAATTAAAACTTACACGGGGCACGGTACATTGCTCATATTTTGCTCGTTTTTTTTTTCGTTATCTAGCACGCGAGCTTTGACGAAAAATATATAATTCGGATTTTCTAATGTCTTTTTAAAGACTGGCTTTATGTAAACGGATCATAAAGAATTGCTAATTTAAAAGAAAATAAAGATTGCGCGCAAAATAAATGTAAATAGACTACGGAGATTGATTGCGTATACGAATGTAAAAATACCTTTCCACGAGAGTCGTGAAAATTAATCGCGTCGCTGGGTCACCAGTGTAATGTTAGCTGAAAAGGAGAAATGAATGACGAACGCTTGTTCTCAGAGAGACTTATATACTATTATCTTTGATGACATTGTCCAACATGCACAGCCATATTAAAGAACTGACATCCTATAGCAATCCTAGTATTCTCTTCTTTGTTTCTCTATTATACAGATATAGAAGTCTCCACACGTGGAGAAATACATATCACTTATATCTACCGCAAGCAACGTATAAGAAGGAACAAAAAGAAAGGTCTTACATATAGTTTGAAATTACTTCTGATCTGGGAAATCGATTATTATGATACCCGATTTAAAGGGGGCGGATTTATCTTTTGTCCCAGTGGGATGTGTCCGGATTCATCTTTGTTATATCTCAGAGAGATAAGACATCTATGTGCTTGTAAGCTATCTATCCCAGCGGGATATGACAGGATTTATCTATTTCCTGCAAACTGCTGGTGTAGACAGATTTTAGAAAACCTTCTCGTTTGGTTGCTATCTACGAACTGCCTAATGAGTAGCGCTTGAATCACTATCTGAAGTGACGCCACGGAACGGCTGTCATATGACACACTTTCAGGACGTAGGCGATCATGGCCTTCCACGTCTCCCTATCTCTGGTGGCTATTAGCACGCTTTCTCCTGTAACATCTCGCAACCGCCGTTCTGTCATCCATCTGCTCATGCCCTTCATATATGTTATCCGCTGCTTTCCCCTGGCTCCTTTTCCCTCTATTTAGCCTGTTAGTATCAGGTTCTCCAAGCCCTCCTTCCTCATTGCATGTCCCAAGAACTTCAGTTGTCTCTTCCTGATGCTCAATCTTAATTTCCTTTTCGTTTCCATTTTTTCCAACACCTCATCATTGCTTACATGCTCTGTCCATGATATCCGCAGCATCCTTCTGTAGAACTACATTTCAGCTGTTTCAAGTTTTTCCTTCATCTTTGATGATATTGTCCAACATTCATTGCCATATTGAAGAACTGACATCCCATAGCAATCTAATATTCTCTTCTTTGTTTTTAGTGAAAGTCTCCTGTGTCTTCATAGTTTACTCAGCTTCTGGAATGCGTCCTTCAACATGCCAATTCGCATTCAGATCTGGGAAGTGTTCTAACAGAAGACGGAAAGTACGACACAATTTTTGTACCTGCTTGATTTTAGTATCCCCCACGTGCTGTAAAAATAGAAAACAAATTAAGATATTATTTCAAAGTCGGTGTTCAGTACACGGATAACTGAAAATTTTCAAGTGTTGAGTAGGTTTAGAAAAAAACAAAAAAAACAAACAAAAAAAAACCAAAAAAAAAACCAAAAAAAATCTTCTGAAGCTGTTAGTTCTTTTGCTTGTCTAGATATGACTGATAGTCCGTACATATGTCTTTAGCAGGAAAGCATCATTACAACAGGACTAGGTATCTGCAATTTTTTTTTTCACTGAACGTGAATTTACTGCTCCAGTGGGAGAGACTACAAATACCAAATACAAATGTTTAGCTTGAAACAAATGAAATATAGTTCAACCTCATGGGACAATACTAATATAATTTTGTGAAATGGTGCTATAGTAATATTCTCCACACACATGGCGGCTTAATTCAATATCCTGCAATGCTGGGAAACATCACTGGAAAAATAGCATGAGTAAATACAATACTTGGGAAAAGCAAGGTGAATATGTGTAAAAATATATTTGGATTAAATATCATCCAAATTTACGTCCAATTCAGCTATGTAGTTAAGTAAAAGTAGTGACCTCAATTAGGTTAAAGAGGCGGGTTTACAATTACGTGTTATTGATGTATAACACGTAATTGTAAACCCCGATTTTTACTTTTACTTACTTGATGGAATGAGTAGATGATCTACTAGGAGTAGAAGGCATGATCTTCTTTGAAGCGCGCCAAAATCAAGCTCAGCTTGGAGGTTGAGAAGATGGCGGCCATTTTGAAAAATATTCAATGCCACAAAAATATATGAAACAGTTTTCTGTGATAAAAGTATGCACAACAGCGTAATTACTGTTAACATCTGGCGGTCAAATGACTACAAAAATGCGTATGGCTGAAGTTTATCACTACCACGCCTAAAAAATAGGAAGTGGAAAGGAAAATATTCCCACGTGGAAATATTGAAAATATATAAAAAAAAAGGTATGTTATTAAAATTAACATAAAACAATTCTTTAGTTGACACGGAAAGTTTATTTAAGTTTGCTATAGTCAAATTCGGATGTGGTGCAGTGGATATCGACTCGGAATGACAAATCGGGGGAGCCGATTTCGAATTCCAGTTGAATTCCTTGCATCCGTTTCTTCCCCCCAGTTATGAGTTAAATAATAGGACAGATTGGGTTCTACAGCCTTGGCTGGCAACCAGTCTACTACAGAAAGCAATGGAAACTCACTGTGGGATAATCTTCTGCCCAGTCAGTCATGTCTCTTTTGAGACATGACCGCCCAAGCGTGTATCACTTATGGTACTCAACTGACTGATAGTTAAATTTAAAAAAGTTAAAATAGAGACAAAAATGAGTCAGAAGTGGACAAAATCGTTGTTATATTCTCTGCAAGGACACGTCGACGAAGAAAATATTAAGAAGTAAAAAATATTCTAGTTAAAACATTTAGAGTGGTAATTATTTAGCTTGTTAGCATGTTCGAAAAAATATGAGGTCTTTCAGTTGCTAAGACCTTCCGTAATAATAATATCGTCCTTTCCTCTCCGACATTTACCGTGATGAAATATATATATATATATATATATATATATATATATACTTGTCAAAATCATATTTCATTAATTGACACGTAGTGAACAGTTTATGTAATTTCTTATGCCAGAAAGGAGACAGGAAAATTCTCACGTTTTATATATCGCTGTGCCATTGTGGAAAAGTATCGTAGCGGCTCTTTTCATGTAGAAAACATTGTGTGTGTTTTATCCTGTTACCAGCATTGTGCTGAAAGTGAAATTATCATTTCATATTTGCTTGTTTGTTTATATAACGTCATGTTTAACAGTTAATAGATGATGAAATACGTGTCGGGTAAATCATATGAGGTCGGGGGTCGAGAGTGTAAAAGTATCTTGCCACTTGGATCGGGTAAATAAATCGTGTTATGATCATTAGTGCAACAGTAAGGTTTGATAGAAACATTTTATTCTACCCAATTTTTTCTCCCATTAAAGAGCATTGTCATACAAGTAATATATATGAAATGTTATGGCTATGACTGCTGGGTTGGTTCTTTCGCCTAAACATCCAAAACTTGTTGAATGGCTTTTTCGCCGCTAAAATAAGTAGGCCAAAAGGAAAGGAAAGATACAGAGAAACTAGAGGGACTGTTTGGACACTGATTTTATTTTATTTTTTAGTTCAAACAACCTCTTGTTGGGGAAATTCCTTCCCGAACAGTTTGGCACGTCTTTACCATCCAAAGTTCAACAGAGAAAGAGGTCGAGTTTATTTTTGGTACCAGGAGGCCTCTCTTTTTGCGCATGCGTCAATTGTTTTTCCTGTCAGAGGACTCCTGGGAGATTTTCATGTTTATTTTATTTCGTACTTTTATTTTATTTTGTATTTTTATTTTATTTAGTGTTTTTCATTTTATTTCGTATTTTTATTTAATCCCTACATATGACATCACCAAACTCATGGACAAAACGGAACGGAATGGCTGAAAGGGAAAATGAATGAATGGACGCTTGTTCTCAGAGAGACTTTTATATACGATGACATGCACAGAATTATACATATATACAACTGTTCACATGCGGATAATTACATATCACATATCTACCGCAAGCAAAGTATAAGGAAGAACAAAAAGAAAGGTTTTACATATAGTTTGTAATTAATTTTGTTCTGGGAAAGCCATTACCATGATTCCCGATTTAAAGGGGTTAGATTCATCTTATGTCCCCTCGGGACGTGTTCGGATTCATCTTTATTTTCTATCTCCGCAGGTTAAAGCATATATGTGTTTGTAAGTTGTCTGTCCCAGCGGGACGTGACAGGATTTATCTATTTCCCAGCAAGTTGCTTGTGTAGGCATATTTAACCTCAGTCTGCCTAGGCTAAAGACCTAGGCAGAAGTAAACAACGTTTTCGTATGGTTGCCGTTCACGGACTGTCTGATGACTAGCGCTTGGATCACTATCTGGAATGACATTACAAAATGACTGTCCTGTGACCCACATGACTTACCTCGACTAAAAGGAGAAAAGCGCCTTTTGCATCCTAAAACGAAGAAAGATTATGGGGAATTAAAGTGTCGAATAAAGATAAGATAATTTTATTATTTCAAAATTCCTATACTTTCACATACATAAGACGCTGAAGGTAAAAGCCGAAGCTCCAAAGACCCTCCGCAAGAGCTTGGTTAAATCCCGCTTGAAGGGTGATTTTTAGGCTAATTATTAATAAACCCAATCCATTAACAGCAACAATGTAGTTGCTAGACCTATTTAAATGTGTCACTTTTACACAGTTTTATTATCTCCGCCTTAAGATGGAGGTATTGTTTTTGGTCGAGTTTGCCTGTTTGTCTGTCTGTCCGTGGACAAGATATATCAAGACTCGCTAGATGGATTTGAATGAAGCTTTCAGGGATGATTGGCCCCAGAACTAGCACGAACGGATAAGATTTTGGGTTCGATCCGGTACAGGATAAAGTTTCTGGGTTATTTTTCCTTTTTTTCTTTTACTACTATTCGTCGTACGTTTCACATATCAAATACCGAATTACCTCCCTTAGATTGCCTTACCTCATTTAATTTATAATATAAATTTAATATTTATCCGCAAGCAACAAAATAAAAAAAAGCCAAATAAAATAAATAAATAAATAAAATACACAAATAAAAAAGCTGAAATAAAACTATGGGATATTAAAGAATATAAACGAACTCTTTCACAATTTTTGAGGCCTAATTTTTAACGGTATTAACTTATATATATATATATATATATATATATATATATATATATATATATATATATATATATCAACGACTACAGCCAAATAAACGTGAAAAATGCTTGTGAGATATAAAAATGAAATTCCATTAAAAATATTTATCATCTAAAAAATAAGAAGCGTTAGTTAGAACCATAAATCTTAATAAACTCTAATTATTTTTCTAAAGACAAAATTATTATGTTTTATTTCAAAAAGTTATTAAAATAATAGTGAATAAATAAGTCATTAAAACATCAACATTAAACACAATGGGTAAAACAAACTATACAAACGTTTCATAAACAATATAAAAACATTTAATAAGGCATGGCACATTGAAAACTTGATTTATTTGGGAAAGATGTTAGAATAATCCAGAACATTTACTTTCAAACTACCTGCATACAGACAGATATAGAATTGAGTAACTTGTCATAATTTGTATTTATTTCTGAGATGAGTAATTTCCAATAACTTTGAATTATTTCGAACTTTTGTTCTCATCTTGGCTGATATAGGTGTTATAATAGACACAGAATTTCAACCAAGTACCCTCTGGTCATCATCAGGTGTCCATAGATTGATGTGGATTATCTTGTTGATTATTGCGAAATATCCTGTGAAATCAGTTATTGTTCTTTCATGTGGGATTTAGTTCGTCACTACCAAATCCAAGGATTGAACTCATGACCACTAGATGATACTAACACATGTATAACCAACTACTATAAAAGAACTTTTTTGGTGTATTTTTGGAACCTTTTATATTCAGTGTCGGATCGATTTTGACAACTGAATTATGTTAGTGGGTTCATGTCACTTGTCATAATTTGTATTTATTTGGCGTAGTGGATATAGTAGTTGTCTATTAGATGTAGTATTTTAAATAGATAAATGATTTAGATGTAAACTCCTAGCACCTTGCCGTATGAGAAGTGACAGATATCGAAATAATATTGTACAATTAACAATACATTTTATTGTCTTAGTAAAGTAAAAAAGTAAATGAATGTGTGCATATATAGATTTATTTTCGTATATATGCGTGCATAATGCCCTATTGAAAATGACAAGAGATTTATATTTAAGATTTTTTTTTATCTGTGGTTTTGATCGAGTTATCAGCTTAGGACGATGTTGTGTTATCTACAGTTTGAAATGTGGTTCGATGGGACATAATCCTCCGGTTGGAAAACGAAACGCGTTCTATCACTTAGGAACCATTTTATTTATATATTATCATAGCAACGCAATCTAACGGTGCGTAGCAGAAGTTCCTTGACAGACAAGTAGAGTAATCTCACAGTCTTTCAGGATGGCTCTTGTCGAAAACAATACCACCAGTCTATACTGGGAGTAAGGTCCAGCCTTCTTCATAGAAACCAACACCATTGGTAACTCTGTGTTATTAGAAAGCGCCTGTGGCTTTCTCACCGCATGTACTTGTTGAGAAAATTCATTTTTCCCGATTCATACAAGTTTCTTGAAAAGTACGGCATATATAATTTTTCAAAACTAGATGCTTTATGGAAGTGCTGCACAGTCATATCTTCTTTTATGTTCCAAGTCACTTCAGAACTTGGACGATCATGGTTCTCCACAATTTCCCGTCTTTTGTTTCTGTAAATAACCTCTAACATCCCTTTTCTCATAAACTCATTAAGTAGGTTACACGCTGTTTTTCTCTGCTTCACTCGTCTTTAGTATATCCTGTGACTGTTAAATTCTCTAGATTTTCTTTTCTCATTATGTATTTTAGGAATTTAATCTGTCTCTTTCTGATTGTAGCAATATGGCTATCTTATTGCTTTTATTTTCCTTAAGACTTTCCAGTTAGTTAAATTACAACACCTGCTTGAATTTGATGTCTCTAATTTGTAACCCACACCTTGGGCTGTATCTTTTGTTGACAATCGTACATTTTGTCTCCTTACATTTCATAGTCCTTTATTCTTGCTTTCAATTACTATCCTGCCTAAAAGTTATTTCAGTTTCCTCACGGAGTCTTCCATCAACACAGTGACATCCATGTATCTTATATTTTTAAAATTATGTTCGCCGATAATAACTACCAGTAGGTAATCAAGTTCTCTTTATAAGCTGAATAAATCCGGTGAGACATCACATCTCTCTATGTCTTACTCCTGTATATTTTCACTTGAATATAGAAAATTAAATATTACATAGCAATCTAATATTTTTTGTGGCTTCGTACATTTTAAATAGTTTATCAAAGGCATCTTTACCAATGTGCCTTAGATTTCCTCGAACACACTTTCCGCTGTCTGTTATTACTCCCCAGTAAAATATCCGCAACTTCTTGACTGTGACGCTCTCAATACGTGGTTCACATCTTGGATTGTCTCCTGTACTGACAACCATCTATGTAGGTCTTTTTAAATCATTTGATTACGTGTAAGGCAATAAAGCTACCAAGACGCAAGGAATTGCTGAGAATGAAAATAATGAGGAACTTTCATTGTAGTAAAAGGGCAATAAAAGAACAGGATTCAGGAAAACAGAAGATGGTGACTAATGTTGTACTCTAATTTTTGCAAATCGTAGGTGGTAGGAAAGCAAGAACCCAGAAAAAGTTCCTCAAATTAGTAGTGCGAGAGAAACTATTAGAGTAGAGTTTACATCTATCAAATTCAGCAGTAAAATGATGAGACCTAGCTGCCAATATATTACTAAAATTCATGAAGGCGAGGTACCAAAGAGGAAAACTCATCAGAACAGTTGCCATGAAAATATTTATAGAAAAGGCACAGAGGAGCCACGTTACGGTTGGGGAAAGTGACTGAAGCCGAAAATGCCAACTCAGGACGCATAAAATTGCAGATTCTCCTTTGGGTTTTGCCAAGAATCTCGACATATATAGCCGGAGCATTAGGACAGATGTGGTAGCAATATTAAATGTAGGGAATGAATGTATAAACGTGCATGATGGGTTTTGGCGAGAAAACTTTTACTGTCTGGTAAAACACGGTAAACGATTTTTCCTAGCAGAAGACTGATCAATTGATACAATATAATCATTTCACTTCGTAGGTCCAAGAAAGCGCAATGAAAGAGTGGATCACATAAAAACGTAGGCTGAAAACCCTGCAAGTCTTCATTCCCTGAAGATGAACTATATGCTTAACCCTGTCAAACGCTGTTAAGATATATAGTTGAGAAACATGTTTTACGATAAGAGGGGCTATAAGTTGTTTTAAAATCCAACTGGCACTTACGAAATCAATTTATTGCCCCTTTTATTTAAATATTCAAACGAATTTTCCTTAACTATATACTTAAAAGGCATTTGACATGGTTAAGTATATAAATATTGAGAGAGAGAGAGAGAGAGAGAGAGAGAGAGAGAGAGAGAGAGAGAGAATCATTTTCACAAATCACCCGAAGAGCAGTTGTGCTCTGAAACATGAGAATTTTTGTGTAGTGATACTATGCTTTTATAAACCATTGTATAATTTTTTTTCTTTTCGAAACTAAAATTATAATATAAAGTTTTGTACCTTCGAGTGTTTTCGGGTATACTTTTAGCCATTATCAAGAATTAATTTAGTTTTACTTGTAAATAAACATGTGTAAAGATTGTGTATATAGAGTTTTGTGTATGTTAAGTTCCGAAGATAGTAATCATATTGTTACCGTGTTCGTAAGTGTTATTAATAAGAGTAGGATATCTCCTTTTTATTAGTAATGCCGCCATTATTTCTAATTTTCTTTAGCGTGTGGATGATGCTATTATGTATGCATTATCAACGAGAATATCACAGACAGGTCCTGGAAGATCTCGACGTGTGTTTAAATGAGATCAGATGGAACTGTTGTGGGAAAGGTGTAAGGTCCATCTTCTCGTCAATTTTGTGGTGGTATAGTCAATATAATTTTTACGGATTTGGATAGTTGAAGTACACAGTTCTTCAAAGGACATATAAATTCGTAAACAAACACTGATTCTCTGCAATTTAGATTTCGAAGATAAATTATTATTATTGATAATGATGTTGGTCTTTTGGGTTTATTTATAATAGATAATTTAATTTTCTTGTTTGAATTGGTCGGTGTTACATAATATGATATTGCGAAGTGAATATTCGTCCTGTTTGTAGTTATTGTGCATTTGATTTTTGTAAAAAATATTAATGTTGTTGCTTTTGTCCGTGTGTTTGTGGTTGCCATTGGTTACGTTAGGAAGAAAAATTGGATATGGTAAACAAGTAAATAATTTGGAAAGCCGTTGTTGACAAGCGTTTGTTTCAAATTATGTATTTCTTTGAAGAAAAGCGGGTGGAAAGATGAATTCCCGTACGCTCTCGTAAGGAAAATTTTAATAACGCGAATTTTGTATCAAAGATGACATTGACTAATAAAATTGAGGTGGCAAAAATGTTTGCTCGTGGGTTTTTTATATACTGAAGTTGTAAGAGTATTTTTAAATCATTTCACTCCAAGCAAGGCGGTACCACCACTGATGTGCAGGAGGCTACATAAGAGAGTTAAAGTTTTAGATAGGAAAAGAGTGAAACCAGCTACAGAGGGTGAAAGAGAAAGGGCAAGAGAATGATGTGAACACAGGAGTGAGGACAGTTACGAAGCCAAAGAGAAAGGAAAAGAACCAGGATACACGGGGTGATGTGGATAAGAGATGGGAATTGACTTGGCATTTAAATTCTTGCAGGTTGTAGCCATCAGGAAAGCAAGTATATGGAAGGAAGAAAGAAGCTGCTGGACTAAAATTGTCGCCTGCATTTGGATGATCTAACTGTAAAGAGGTGGGACCTTGATGCCAGTCTGGTTTCCCGAGTAAATTCTTCGGAGCAGAAGCCATGAAAATATTTGTAGAAGAGACAGAGGGAAGCCACATCCCGCCGATGAGAAAGTGGCTGGAGTCGAGCTGCCAGGTCGGAACCAATCACATTACAGATTCTCCTTTGGAGCCTGTCGAGAACACCGAGAAGAATAACCGGGGGCGCCTAACCAAATATGACAACAGTATTCCACGCACGGTAGAAACATCGCATAGATATTAAAACATTTCCTAAAGGCAGAAGAATAAATCGGAAAGCAATAGCATCAGCACCGGCGGAACAATTGGTTAGCGCAACGTACTTATCGTCACTATCCGTGTACAGTAAAAGAAATGTAAAGGTTGGGAGTTCGACAAGCATCCAGAAATACATGAATTATTTAAAGAAAATGGAATAGGTAACAGAGAAGAAAATTGTCAAAAAGTTGACCATCACTTCAGGTAGTACGATAGGTTAGTAAGAAATAATTATAGACGGTAACTGCGTACTGTAAAAGAAATGAGAAGGCTATGAGTTCGAGCCTCACTCGGAGCATTAAGGATCAGTTGAAAAGAATACTATAGATCAGATAGTGGAAAATTGAAATGAAGGAAATCATCAGCCCAGATAGCGCAGTCGGTTACGGCTCCGAACTTATAAACCGTAACTGAGTACTGTAAAAGAAATGAGAAGGCTATGAGTTCGAGCCTCACTCGGAGCATTAAGGATCAGTTGAAAAGAATACTATAGATCAGATAGTGGAAAATTGAAATGAAGGAAATCATCAGCCCTGATAGCGCAGTCGGTTACGGCTCCGAACTTATAAACCGTAACTGAGTACTGTAAAAAAATGAGAAGGCTATGAGCTCGAGCCTCACTCGGAGCATTAAGGATCAGTTGAAAAGAATACTATAGATCAGATAGTGGAAAATTGAAATGAAGGAAATCATCAGCCCTGATAGCGCAGTCGGTTACGGCTCCGAACTTATAAACCGTAACTGAGTACTGTAAAAGAAATGAGAAGGCTATGAGTTCGAGCCTCACTCGGAGCATTAAGGATCAGTTGAAAAGAATACTATAGATCAGATAGTGGAAAATTGAAATGAAGGAAATCATCAGCCCTGATAGCGCAGTCGGTTACGGCTCCGAACTTATAAACCGTAACTGAGTACTGTAAAAGAAATGAGAAGGGTATGAGTTCGAGCCTCACTCGGAGCATTAAGGATCAGTTGAAAAGAATACTATAGATCAGATAGTGGAAAATTGAAATGAAGGAAATCATCAGCTCTGATAGCGCAGTAAGTTACGGCTCCGAACTTATAAACCGTAACTGAGTACTGTAAAAGATGCACTGAGGTTGTACGTTTGACCCTCAGCCGGGGCTTTAAGCTTTAGTTAAAAAAAATACTGTAGATCATATAGAAGAAAAATGTAAGAAGAGAGATCGTCTGCTCCTGTAGCACAATCAGTTAGCGTACCGTACTTATAGATAATGACTGCATATTGTAAAACATATGCGGAGGTTGCGAGTTCTCCCTAGCCCAGAGTATTGAGCTTTGTTTAAAAAAACACTAAAGATCAGATAGAAGAAAATTGGAAGACGAAAGATCACCAGTTCCAGTAGCGGTGATGGTGTACTGTGAACAGGTATAAGAACGGCAAGCTAACCGATTGTGCTACCGGAGCAGATGATCTCAGTTCTTACAATTTTCTTCTTTCTGATTCATAGAATTTTTTTAAAACTAAAACGCAGTGCACCGGGTGAAGGTCGAACTCACAACTTACGCATATCTTTTATAAAACGCAGTTACAGTCTATAAGTACGGTGCGCTAACCTATTGTGCTACAGGGACAGATTACGTCGTTTCTTACAATTTTCTTTTTTCTGATTTATAGAATATTTTTCAAACTGAAACGCAATGCTCTAGGTGAGAATTAAACTCACAGTCTCCGCATATCTTTTACAGTACGCAGTCACTGTCAAAACGTAAGTTGCGCTAACCGATTGTGCTACCGCAGCAGATGGTACCGTTACTTACAATTTTCGGTGCTTACGTATTATCGGGAGGACCTTTAAAAAAACGACTCAAAAATTAAAGTAAATTATTTATTGAAACGGTTAAAACAATAAAATGGAATTACATTTGTAATTCCGGAGGCCAGAACGTCGCAATTGCTTCCAAAAGTGACTCAAAGACATCAGTACAGGCAACATGCTTCCGCCACATGAATTCGGCCAAATACGACTCCAAATGGTGACGTGCAGTGCCACAGTGCTTCTTGTTTCGCCACTTTGTCGATCCCCATAGGCGTTCCACTGTCTGCGTATGAGCCCCGGTGTTCGAATCCACAAAGTTGTACTTGTGGTTGACGTTGAGGTGATGAAAGCCTGATTTTTCCAGTTCCTTGGTGTTATAAGCGGGGAAAAAAAAGAAAAAGTAAAAATCAAAGGTCCTCCCGATAATACGTAAGGACCCAATTTTCTTCTTTCTGATTTATAGAAGTTTTTAAAACTAAACCACAATGCCCCGGGTGAAGGTGGAACCTTCAACCTTCGCACATCATTTACAGTACGTAGTTTTAGTTTATAAACATAGCTGGCTTACCTATTCTGCTTCCGGAGCAGCTGACCCCCTTGCTTACAATTTTCTTCTTTATATATTTATTTTTTTAACTAAACCGCAAAGCTTCGAATGAGGGTCAAACTCACAACCTCCCCATATCTTTTACAGTACTCAGTTTCTGTATATAAGTACGACGAGCTAATCTATCATGCTACCGGAGCAGGTGGCCTCCTTTCTTATAATTTTCTTCTTTCTGATTTATAGAATTTTTTAGAACTTAAACGGAATGCTCCGGGTGAGGGTCGAACTCACAACCTTCGCACATCTTTTACAGTACGCTGTTTCAGTTTATAAGTACGGCGGACTAACCTATTCTGTTACCGGAGTAGATGGTCTCCCATCTTACAAATTTCTGATTTCTATATGCTTCTATTAACTAAAACGCCATGCTTCGGGAGAGGGTCGAACTCACCACCTCCGCGTATCTTTTACAGTACACAGTTGCTGTCTGTAAGTGCAGCGCGCTAACCGATTGTCCCACCGGAGCAGATGACCAGATTACAATTTTCTTCTTTCTGATTTATAGATTTTTTTTTTCACTAAAACGCAATGCCCCGAGTGAGAGTCGAACTCACAATCTCCGTATATTTTTTATAGAATGCAGTTACTGTTTATAAGTACGGCGCGTTTACCGATTGTGTTACCGGAACTGATTATCTCTTTTCTTTCAATTTTCTTCTATAGAATTTTTTTAAAGCTAAAACGCATTGCTCTTGGTGAGGGTCGAACTCACAACCTCTGCATATCTTTTGTAGTACGTAGTTACTGTCTATAAGTACGGAGCGCTAACCCATCGTGTTATTTTTATTACTGGAATCTACAAGGACATTCAGAAATAGGATCTTTTTTTTTGGCTATGCTCATATGTGAAGTTGAGAACAGAATTTTTCCAAAGTAGTTTTAAGATGATCGATTTCGTTTTTGTTGTCAGCTAAAAAGGAAATATCATCAACGTATCTAAATTTGTTTTAGTAACATTTTTACAAGCACGGTCCAAGAGGGTTTCCCATTTTAATGAAACCTATATATATATATATATATATATATATATATATATATATGATGTCATTTCAGTTCACTTTTTAAGCGAGCATGACTATTGCTGACAATTATGTGCCTCGACAGGGTTACATACGGCTTTGAATTCAAATTTATGCTTTTTCCTGTGTTGATAACAATATTATAGAATCTAGATTTCCCTGATATTTAACCCATAGCTGGGAAGAGAAATGATACGCTTATACCTATACCAAGGTTATTTGTACGAATGTGAATGTACAAAATTGCCCGAAATTCGAACTTGGTTCGAGACGCTAACAATTGTACCATCTGTACATCAGTTAATTTCCAGAAAAAAATGTTCCGGTCTATAGCTGAACACAGCTTATATAATTCTGCAACGACTCACAACAATCATAGCTAATATTCCAGAGACAAGTATGAGCAAGGTATCCGCTTGTTCACTGAAGGCTGGTGTTATATTTTCTTCTCCAAGTTAGATAACTTAGCAATTTGTTAAGGGACCCATCATTCCAAGCATGCCTGAAAAAAAAACAAAAACAATCCATATATTTTCACATTTCCGTTTCATATTTCTCTGTCTTTTTAACACATTTCCGTTGCTCTGCTCTCCAGTATTCATAAGATGACTATAACATCCACTAAATTATGGGCAAAGCAGCTCTATCGTTAAAAGCTATAAAGAAGGGGATGCATGTTTAACTTTCCTTCAATTGTATTTCTGTTTTAGATGTTGAGTTATCGGCGCGCAAACAGG
Source organism: Ascarosepion bandense (assembly GCA_037127315.1). Taxonomy (NCBI): domain Eukaryota; kingdom Metazoa; phylum Mollusca; class Cephalopoda; order Sepiida; family Sepiidae; genus Ascarosepion; species Ascarosepion bandense. The sequence goes on from JBBBDQ010000414.1 coordinate 3,700,261, forward strand.
AATTGCAGAGTTTAAATTCCACCCTAATCTTTTGGATTTACTTTTGCACTAGTACCCTTAGGATAGGTATAAGAACAGCCCTTCTCTCCTCAGCTATGAGTTAAATAGTCGTCTTAAGTAGCTAACTGATATTCAAAACATTCATATTCGTGAAGAAGGCAACAAAAATTACTTTACCAACCTTTATCAACAATAGGTCATAATAATTCATAAAGAATAAAGAAAAGTAATTTATTGAAAGATGTGATCGCATGACTCTTGAAGGGACACATATTTAAAAAATATTAATGAAAATTTCGAAAGATATTTAGGGATTGAAGAGATTCTACTTGCATAGGGTGAAGCCAATTAAAAAAAGAAAGTTAATTCAAATATAGTTACAGAAAAGAAGGTGCTCAATTGCGGCTCATAAATTTGATTTAAATATAAAAAATCCCCTTTTCCGAATCGATATAAATGTTGCAGGCATAGATCCTTGCTTCTATTATCAATAGCCAAGAAATAAACTGAAAACGGTTGGGGAAGTAGAAAAGAGGGAGGTAGATTAATTTATTGAATGATAAGATAGATCATTTCTTCGTGTAATTTAATTAAAATAATGGCGTTTTATTTCATTTTGCCTCAATTTAAATTTTCAAAAATGGTTCCGTGACTTTCCTTGACAGATAGCGTGGTCTAAACTATATTTAGCATATCATTGGCAAATGTCATTTAAAAAGAAAAAGAAAAGAGACAATATCTTGGATATGACAAAGACAAAGAAGGAAAACATTTGTTGACAGTGATCCTATCTTTATAAACATTTTCATTTTATACACAATATCCAACATCCCGTGAGTCTCATTGCTCTTGTTTCCTTGTTGGAACTAGCTTTCAGCTGAAAGCGCCTGAATCAATCAAATTCCAGCCAATCAGCTTACTACTTTTACAGGTCATTTAAAACTCATTCACCCTTCCGCTGGGACGAGAAATTCTCATTTGATAAAATGTTTTAAAAGGTCAAGAATTAAACTAAGGAAATTAATCTCTTCCGATGTGTGCAAAGGAAGTAAAGAATATATTTGTATATGAAAGAGTGGCAAAGAGATAGAAAAGAGACAGGAGAATAATATATATATATATATATATATAGAGAGAGAGAGAGAGAGAGAGAGGGAGAGAGGGAGAGAGAGAGAAAAGTGAGGAGGAGGAAGAAACAAACAAAAGGTGGGAAAAAGAAGTGCTAAAAAATAAAATGAGAAAAAGGATAATGACAAGCGTATGGAGAGAGAGAGAGAGAGAGAGAGAGAGAGAGAGAGAGAGAGAGAGAGAGAGAGAGAGAGAGAGAGAGAGAATGAAAGTGATAATAATAGTGAGGGGACAAATATGCATAATGAACAGAGAAAAAGGATAAACGGAGAGCGACAAAAAGGAAACGATAGATAGATAGATAGATAGATAGATAGATAGATAGATAGATAGATATGATAGTAAAAGGCATTTCAGCAAACGTATGTGAAATAAAAGTTGAAATCTGAAATAATGAATAGAATAGTGGGAAAGTTAAAAGGGAATTTGGAAGAGAGAGAGAGAGAGAGAGAGAGAGAGAGAGAGAGAAAGCGAGAGAGAAGATAAAGAAAGAGAGAAGCGAGAATACAATACCTCATCTCAGAAATATAATAAGTCAGTCAGTTAAGTGCAATATAATGTTGGACGATCATGTCTCTTCTGATCCATGACTGACTAGGCAGAATATTTTCTCTCATTAGGTTGCTATTTCTTCCTATGGTAGATTAGTTGCCAACCAAAACTATAGAACCCAATTTGTCCTGCTATTTAACTCATAGATGGATGGAGAAGTCATGGATTAATAAATTATCCAAGAGTATTTGCGCGTAAGTTAATGCAACGAATTCAACTGGAATTCAAACTCGGCTCTCCAATTTCTCATTCCGAGCCGATATCCATCACACCAAAGCACATATCCTCAGCGCACATCTCAGAAATATAAACAGATGTTAAAAGGTGGTCAAGAGTATAAAAAGAGAAAGAAAAGGAATGAAGAGAATAAAAGAAAGAGCGAAAAAGAGCAAAAGCAATTATGGGAGAATAAATTGGATAATTAGACTGAAATGAAAGAAAAAAAGAGAAAAAGTAGATAAAAGAAACAGATAACAGAGTGTGGTAATAATTGTTTGAAGAAAGTGACTTATAAGAAGTCTTTGGGTGTGAGAAAAGTAGTGAGTTATAATCTTCTTCTTCTTGCTTCTTCTTCTATGTGCCATGTCCCTTCAGGGCTTAAGCGATCATGGCCTTCCAAGTCTCTCTATCCGTCGTGGCTCTTAGAACGCTTTTTTTTCTTACCCCACCCAAACCCCGCTCTGCTATGCACTTACACAGACCTGCTAAATATGTTATCTACTGCTTTTCCCTCTTTTCCCTATATCTGACCTGTGAGTTTCAGATCCTTCAAGCCTTCCTTCCTCATCACAAGTCCCAGAAACCTCAGCTGTCCTTTCCTGATGCTCAGTATTAATTTCCTTTTCGTTTCCATCATTTTTAAAACCTCATCATTGCTCATTTGCTCGATCCATGATATCCGCAGCATCCTTAAGAGAACCACATTTCAGTTGCCTCAAGTTTTCCCTTCATCCTTGATGATATTGTCTAGCATTTACTGCCATATTGAAAAACAGACATCACATAGCAATCCAGAACTCTTTGTTTCAAGCAAAATTTTCCTGTCTTTTAATACTCTGCTCAGCTTCTTGAATGCGTTCTTGGTCATGCCAATTCACTTTCGAATCTCAGTGTCGCACTTTCTGTCTTCCGTTAGAACACTTCTCAAGTACTTGTCAAATCAGGAGAAAAGAGAGGGTAGTCAACTAGTTCAAAGCTACAGTTATGCACATTGAAACCAAAGACTTATGTGCTGTTACATTGTCTTGATGAAACAAGACCCTTTTTGTCCGTTTTTCTGTGCGTTTTGTTTTGAGAGTTTTTCGGAAATGCCTCAGCAAGTTGGCATACTATTCTTCATTGACGATGCAGCGCTTTTGAATATAATCACGAAACACAACGTTTTTTGCATCCTTCAAAATTGACGCCATCACCTTCCCTGCAGATGAAATGACCTCTTTGGAGCATATGAGGAGGGGTGTTCTCATTGTATGGAGTGTTTCTTTGTCTCTGGTCAATGTAATGAACCTAACACTCATCTTGGATTAGGAAATGTTGAAGGAAACTAAATGCATCTGACTCAAACAATGTCACATATTCCTGTGATGTGACCAGGTGTCAGAAGAAGTGAAACCTACCGACCAAAAACCTTCGTCATGCCAAATTCACTGTGCAGAATATTTCCAACTCTTTCATGAGATATGTTAATAATATTGGTTATATGATATTTGGTCTGTCATCCATTACTATGTGGTGAACACGTTCAATGTTTTCCTCGGTGGTAGCAGTCACAGTTGCAGGACGTTCAGACCTTGTGTCATCTTCAAGGTTTTCCATTCCCCTTCTAAATCCAGCTGTTCACTTTCCACTGTTGGTAAAGATGGGACCTCATCCACTAATGTAACAACATTATCAGCATCAATGCTTTTGGAGGCTAAACATTTTTCTGTAGGTACTTGAATACGTCACAATGCCAGATATTGTCCATTTTCAAGAGAAGTCGCTATTAAGTTACTTTTAAAACTTTCTTTGAACATTCTCATTTGTCAGTTTAACCGGAAAGAAACAATGCAGTTATTAATGAGAAGAGCTGAAATTAATGCATGCAAGCTTTTAAAGCTTTTGTAGTACCACTTTTTCATAGTCATCCTACGAACATTTCAGTTCATTCTCGAATCTAATAAGAAGCCTATGGGATGTGAGAAAACGTAGTGTGATAATAATCGTAGGAAAGTAACATGGCTACTGAGATGCTTATCGGAGGTTCGAAATGTAAGAGAATACGAATTATTGCTTGATCATAACATAGATAATACGAAACCTATTTAAGGAAAGATGTTCAGGAAAGTGACAAGTAAAAGGATTAGGTAGTATGGAGAAGAAAAAATTAAATTGACAATTGAAAGTGAGAGTAGGAGAATATTTTTGTGTTTCTGTACGTGTGATAGCAGGAAAACTAGAGAAACAGTTAACAATAGAAAACGAATGTATCACATTAACCCCATACTAGAATACAGTTTATCCTATTCCAGAATAACCTCTGGGATATGGTTGTGCAAAGCCAACTTCATACCTCAGTGTATAAAACATTCTAGTATAAACTATACACTACAAGGACACTTTATACCCTGTTTTACTATTAATATCAATAGCTGTTTCTCATATCCAGAATGTTGTGTAATTGATCTAGATGACTGATATGAATTCATTCATCAGCAAAACCAATCGGCAGTTAGGTATATCATCGAACTAACAAAATGACAAAATAACGTTAGGCATACCATCGAACTAATCAAATGAAGGTTTTTGATAGTATGGGGGTTACTAAATAAGGCTGATAGTAGGCTGATGTAAGAGCGTACAGGAATGGAGCTTATAAGGATAGGTAGGATAAATTACGGTTGGTACTCTAGTTGGATAGGTTAAGATTGTAGTGCTCCGAAAGCATCATTTCTGGAATCCGATCCACAACACAACATTTCTGGAGAAGAAGTTGTCTGAGTGGCACTTACTCTTTATCAATAGAATATGTAGGGAATGAAGATTCACTACCCACAAGGCTGTACAAAGGGAATACTTGGA